>CM067372.1:91100806-91688306 GCA_034401795.1 Chaetoderma sp. LZ-2023a
ACGACACGACGATGTTTTTCGCTTTACTGTGATAGAGTTAGTGTCATTTGGAACAAACGAATGGAATGACCTGGTTCCTTGCACTGTTTTGGCAAGGAGATACCGCTCTTCCAACATTGTATGATGGCTCTGGATCTCATCTTTACTGACTAAGAAGAACTTGATCTTGCTTATGTTCTGTTGGCTGAATTCATACAATTCACTAGCATTTCGTATAAGCGCTGTTTGCAGACTAGCCCTTGCGGCTAAGCGCTTCACTGTGCCACCGATACCGTCGCAAACACCTTTACCATGGCTGGTAGCAAAGAAATGCCATTCTGCCTTAATATCAAAATCTGAATAATGATGGCAGACATTAATAAAGTTTTTGAAGTTCTTGTATTGTCCTGCACACCCATCACTAAAGTATTTAATTATATGAATATTGGGATACTTTTCCTTCAAATATCTTGTAAAAATCTCCTGAAAACAGTACACAGTATTTGTTTCGTGTTTCAGATGAAGCATACATTTTCTTCATTCAACTTTCCATAAGCCTTAACCTAAAATGCCAAAGGATGTATCGTGACTTGAGAATTGTTCCAATAAAATCCCTGTACACAATCTTGCACAATAATGCTGTAATTTTCAGCAAAGTCGAGAACAACAATGGCAGTAGTGTCATCTAAATCATGTTTGCACGCTTTCAAGAATTCACTTTGAGATTTCGCTATGAAGGAATGTGGTGTTAATTCTTGGATCCGTTGACATAATATAGAAATAAAATCTTCAACTGATACTTCTCGGCGCATGATTTCAATTCGGTCTGTGGATACCCATTCATTGAATTTAATGATGTCATCCTCATCCATGTGCTCGTAAAGGTCTTGCTCTAAGTAAGTTTTGAGAAATGCAGTTCCTGGACACTTTTCACATCGTTGCAGCATGCAATTTCTAGAACTACTGTCACATACAGATTTGTCAATTAGGTTATGATAGTCTTCAGAGATAACATCCACCATAAACTTTACATTTTGGTGTTTTTCGCATACACAAACATTGTGGCTGCCGCTAGAAGAAACAGTTACACACCATTTGGGTCTTAACTCAACAAATTTAGAGAAACCAATTTTAAGTCCAGTTTCTGTTTTGAAATTAGCATGTACTTCCTTCAAATTTGTCAGGATTAGCCGTTTTTGCTTATGTTCTTTGGTACCACAAATTCTTATAGTAACAAAATCATTTTTCCCGGGTAATAGTCTAGATACAGTATCATCTTGGTAGTAGTTAATAACACTATCTAGTGTATGCTGATCAAGCTTATTTCTTTTAAAGGTTTCACGATCAGCGAGTATTCCATCATTCTGCGCAAGTTGTCTGGCTTGTTTCACCATATAACGCGTAACACCACATGCCTGAAAAACCTGAACAGTTTTATCTATCGACCATGATTTAGGTGTAATAGTCAATACTTGTATCTTTTGATTTCGTGATGACACAGACAGTTTTTCATTCATGTTCGATACCAAGTAGTCCACATCTAACTTAGAATCACATGTACATTCAGTTTGTGAAGTGTCAGCAACTAATTTATTAGGTGGAAAACCTAGGTGGGATGCCACGTGACTTGTTGTTGCTTCTGCCATTTGTTTGATTTTTCGTTTACCATATGATACTTTCCTTTCTGAATGGACACTCTTTAGGGGAGAAACTCCAACTGCTGAGAAACTAGAGTTGAGGCATTCAGCATTACTGTACAAAGTATCTGCTATGGCCATTGATTCCGGTTCACTGTCACTACAATCTGTCAGGTTATTAATTTTCTGCAAACAATGATGGCAAATCTTTTGGCCAGGTTGTTTTCTCTCTCTAGTTTTCGACTGTATTAATGCCACAATTTCTTGATCTATATTAACTAGTCCTTTTTAATAAGCTTTTTGTGAACTTTTAGGGGATCACAACATGAAGTGTTCTGCTTCATCATCGGGAATATATGCAGATAGTGTTTCTTGTGGCAACAGCACACTGTTTCTAAACTATCCTCACTCTGGCCGCTTCTCATTGCAACAAGTGTTTTATCTGTAGCCGTCAATTGTACAACATCATTTACAGAGCATTTATCCGTAAACTTATGACATTTATCATTAGTGAGACGTCCAACTGAACAAAATGTCTCTGGTAATTCAGCCATTGTGCAACGTGTCCTAGTCAAAGTTTACACTTTTCAAATTAAAAGGCCTAATTTATCATTAAAATGTATAGTGAATTATTAAATTTCTAAAGTAAATATCTAAACATTTGTGTATCAGCAACAATGTCAATGTTTCAAAGCAGTAATTATTAAACACTTTCACTGGTCATGCTGCCTAATCTTGATCACTTAAAATGCTTGACTGAACTCTTGTTGATAGCAATACTTGCATGCAGATCTCTGAGAAAAACTGAGACCATGTGACTAATCAATATCACCTCACTACCTATGTCTTATTACAGCAATTGACCTAATTATATACAAAGCTCTGAAGGTTGAGTTATTTTCTCTAGATATGAAATCTCTGTCTTTATTAACACTGGATAACTCAAGACTGAGTGATGAGCTGTTGCAGCTCGACCAGCTTACAGGACAAACTCTGTATCTGGTGTATATTTTGAAAATGATTTGACTGAAAATTATCGATGGCTAAGTCAGCAACAACTTATAGTCAAATTGTTTTTTAAATATTCTCCAGGCAATATGTTATTCCCATTGAAAATGTTGTTGAATAATGACTTGTAGTTTACCCACAAAAATGTCAAATTTTAACAAAGTAAGGTTTTGACATCTCTAAAATCCATGTTTATCTATTTTGTAAAAGGGAAATGCTGGTTGTTTCTTTTAATAAGGCAGGGAAACGCGCTACATCTCTTGTTTCATACTTCTAGAGTGTATACTTTTAAAATTATTAACCCCCCAAAATCGAATATCATACAAGTTTTTGAAAAAATATCAGATTTTGTATTTGCCATAGCTCTAAAAGGAAACAAATGTAAGAGTGAACCTTTTGGCCCTGTAACCATTGACCATATATATAACATTCACCAAAATATTAAAAAAATTGAAAGGGGTTATTTTGAAAAAAGATGTTATGAAGTCACCCCATTTTGGCGAACAGGGGTGGGGGTATGGCTCCCACAAAATTTTTGCGGAGCATATCTTGCCATTAGGTAATAAATATCACTAAAGTAGCAGTAGCTCTAGTTAACAGGATAGAAATCATTTGTGTAAACCAAATACAAATACATTTTACGGCATCACCAAATTTGGATTAAAATATGAAAAATCACATTTTTTTGGCATTTTTGACGACCCCTAATACATGCCTAAAACAGGTCAGCACAAAATGCTTGTGATTTTCTCGAACTATGGTGACCAGACTTAAAATAAAAAGACCTAGTATTGTGAGCACTGTAGTCGGTGAGATATGAAGCCTCAAACACAGAAATTTTGTTACAAATTTTTGTCAATTTTAGGCAGGGGGTATTGGATAGGCTAGTTTTCAAAAAGTATTTGACCTTTCACTATAATACTTGGAATTTCCTGTTAATACATACATATGCTTACTCTGACAAAGTTTGAAGGGAATCTGAAACTGTGACTTGACGGATTTCAAAAATTTTGGTCCTTATATGGAATGATCCATGTTGAATATTGTTTTAACTAGATTCAAGATTCTTCACCTCAACAACCTACAGCAGTGGAAGGCTGATATCTCTACGTCCCCCCCCCCCCCCCAACAGCCTACAATACAGTAGCACTATAGTCCAATTCATAAATACGTTAATATATTTCCAAAACAGAAAAATCTTATCTAGTTTTGTTGAATATTTTTGACCTACGGCATCCCTGGCTTCAAATAAAATTAAGTCCAAAATATTCAACTGTACATTTTATCTTGTTTTGGAAACAAAATAAGTTATTTCTGAGCCGTATTGTACGTCCAACAGCGAGAGGTTGACATTTCCTGGAATCTTAGCAAACATTTACAGAAATGCATTTCAGCAGCTTGAATCTGGCAATGCGCTACAGATTAGTACAAAATTGTGCCAAACAATGTTAGTTTGTATTTCATAAGATGGACTAGACACTGAATAATTGCCGTTTTACGCCATGTATTGCCTGCGTATCAGCTGATTAAAATGTAAACAGAGGTATTTTACATTCGACTCGTTAGTTTTTGGGATTCCCCGGGCTAAAAATTGACAACCAATAGAAATATTCGGTCTTACGCGTATGCGGCTTATCAGCATTAGCCAATCAGCGCCGTGGACTCTGTAGCCCTTACCGGTTCCACTATTGTGATTATGAGCAATTAGAGTCGGGTACCAGCTTAGCGTCCCGGATGCGTGTTCAGAATTCATAATAGACATAGATATCAGAAACACTAGATCGCTTATGATATGTTTTCAAGCGTGTATTATAGAATTTAATAAAACGCTAGCAGATTATAATTTCTGAACGTATGTAGCAATACGATCTAGCAACATTCTCCTGTTACGATACTGCGTAGGTATGGTTTTATTTCAGATTTTATCTCGCAAATAGATAAGATTAAAGCAAATTTATACAATCAATGTTATATATTATGATATATCCTTAAAAAAATAATTATAAAACCAGATTTTTAAACATACACGGTTGTACGGTTGTCAAATTATGTCACCAGTTTTCGAACCGTCATGCTTAAATATCCGGAGACGGTTCAAAATCCGGATAACCGCACAGCCCTAGCCGTTCTCCAATCAAAACACAAAAAGTGAGTCAAAGAGATATGGTTGGCTATGGCAACCACAAGTTAGCCCAAGCAGTGAGCGCCATGAAAGATGATGAAACATCAGCTTGCAAAAAATCTGAATATTCAACCAGAACTATTCATAAAGAAGATGTCAGTTTGTCATCAATGTTTAGATCTCAATGAACTCGTTTCAAGCATGAAGCAAAAATGTAGCATGTTAATCAGGCAAAAACAAATCCAACTATTGACAATAGCGGCTCCCAGTTGGTCAATTAAGAAAACTGCCACAAAATTTAATGTGTCAAAATATGTGATTAGGAAAGCATGAGAGCTGAAACGACTACACAGTATTCTTCCCGAAACATTTGTGAAGAAAGGGAAAGAATTAACAGAAGATATAATACAACAAGTGACAGAGTTTTATGAATGTGACGAATATTCTCATCTATGTCCTGGCAAGAAAGATTTCATTTCTGCGAAAATTAATGGTGAGCGTATTCAAACAGAAATGTCTGTTATTAGCCAATCTGAATGAATTATATGTTGTATTTAAGCAGAAATATTAATCCTACAAAATAGGGTTTTCTAAGTTTTGTGGACGCAGTCCAACATGGTGTATTGGAGCCAAAGGAACCCATTCTATATGTGTCTGCGAAATCCACCAGAATGTGAAACTTCTGTTAGCAGCAATCAATGACCGTAATTTAGATTATAAATACATCACTAATGCCACTTCTTGTTTGTGACATTCATTCCAGGGACTGTATGATACACCGGTGTGATCTATGCCATGGAAAAGCTGCTCTATATACATATATACAAACACTTGTCAAAGATCAACTCGAAATGGATGACGATAATGTAATCACTTTCAAGCAGTGGGCTCATACTGATCGAACTACAATTGTTACTAGACAGGAAGGTGTGCCCGACTTTATCCAGATACTGTTTGAACAACTTGATAAGCTGACGACACATCACTAGATATCGATAGCTCAAGCTGCATACCTTACCAACTGCAAAGAAACCTTAGATGATAGTACGATGTTAGTTTTATTACTTTGCAGAAAACTACTCCTTTTTGATTCAGGATTCAATCCAAGGATTTTATTGGGATAATAAGCAAGTGACACTGCACCCCTTTGCATTTATTACTTAAAAAGTGGCACCTTGTGTAAGGCTTTGTCTCTGTGTGTAATTAGTGAGTGTATGCACCATGACACAATAAGTGTGTATGCTTAAAAGAAATGCTACCTCACATTAGGCCTGGAAAGTACTTCCGTGATGGATGTGGAGACCAGTATAAGAACTTCCGCAACCTATGCCTGCATTTACAAGATTTTGGTTTGTCTGCAGAGTGGAATTTCTTTGCCACAAGCCATGGGAAGTGTTTGTGACGGTATTGGTGGTATAGTTAAGCGTCTGCAACACACAACAACGGGTCATATTCTTACACCAGTAGGACTTTATGAATGGGCACTATCTAATATTTATGGTATTAGTCTTTTCTATGTATCAGTAGCTGATGTTGAAAAACATCGACCTGGCCTCCTAAAATGGTTTGCAAATGCTGGAACCATTCCAGAAACACGAAGCCACCATTGCTTTATCCCAATCAATTCCAGCGAATTATTGATCAGCAGAATCTCAGCAGATAAAAACTGCACTGGTACAAAGGTGAATGTTTCTGGTACAGATGTTGTAGAACTTTCATTATCCAATTTTTAACCAGGCCAGTAAGTTGCTGCCATTTATGATCAGAATTCGTATCTTGGAAACATTGTTGCATTATCAAAGGAGAACCAGGATCTACATACAACCAAAAGGACCAGTAAACTCATTCTCATGGCCACGTCGTCGAGATGAATGTGCAGTACCAGTGGATCATATTCTGTGTAGTGACAAATTTAACCACAATAACAGGATGTCAGTATAAGCTAGATGAGCGCACAGTGACACAAATACCAGTGTTTCAATTGTTTTTCAGCTACCAAATTCATGGCAACATAATTTATATTACACAGTGCTACCAAATTCATGGCAGCATAATTTATATTATACAGCGAGTTGAGTAGGGGTAATGTCTTGAATTTATTCAACAACATAAAAACAAATAATTCAGAAACAGTATTCATGTTAGAAAAGTAGGCCTTTGGAATGTTATGGCGTCAAATGACTGCACATGCATTACTTTAAATCTCAGAGATATGTTAATTGGGTATGTGCATTACCATTTCACACATAGATCTGCATTTAGTAATTATAAGTCAGTAATTTAACATGATGTTGAGTGTAAATACTTATTCACGATTTTGGAGAACAGTTCTCTTTTGTTATATTAATATAACATTGAAGGAATCATGGAAGCAAGTTGTTATTGGTATCAAATAAAAGCTTAGGGCTTATGCTTTCTTGTGCTATATGGTGTAAGACTGTGCTCCCTAGTACCTATCCCTCTCACTGACATGTGTAGCTGAAGTTGGGGAATTATGGGACTTTTACCATTTTCAGCAGGTAACATTTAAAAAAGTTATATACATAGGTTTAAAGTAATTGGACATGCTCACTAGTAGGTAGAGATAAAGCAGATGAAAAGACAAGACGTATCTCTAAATAGTTTGTCATTGGTTGTCAGGCAAAAGGGGCAAAATACACAATGTGCGAACTCTTTTATTGCCATTTTTGTCAATGTCCTAAATTAGTAATTATCAAGCCATTGTATTGTCCTTCGCATTTTTCAGTAGGACCCATAACAATAAATTAATGGTAAACATTTCAGAAGGCTAGGATGTATAGTTAAAAAGATATCGGGACAAAGTTGGCTGCAAAAACAACATTTATTACAATTTCTGCCAACCCCTATGGTGTTCAAATCGCTATATATTGAAAACTATTCACAACTTTAGGCTAAAAAACCCCACAGACCCCCCTTGTGGGTTGGTCTGCTGTTTTATTAACCACTATAAAAACATACTTACCATTCAATCACTACTTGCTAAATCAATTATCTGCATTTAGCTATCAGAATAAGATTTTTATGCCTGCATACACACCTCCCCATGCCTATTCCTATTAATATGGACCCTCAACCAGGCTACTGGTTAAGTCCATCTCCAGCCTACTGACAGATATAGACTGGCACCAGTCTATACTCACCCCATAGTGACGCTTGTCACTAAGCGCGCTTACGCATGCGCACTGGAGCCCAAATAGGAAACAGATTCACTTTTCTAAATTTAAGTGCTAAATATTAAAGGCCAATTCTCAAATCTTACCACGTGGGGTGGCTGAGGCTGGGTCATAGTGATTGAATGGTAAGTATGTTTTTATAGTGGTTAATAAAACAACAGACCAACCCACAAGGGGGGTCTGTGGGGGGTTGTTATCACACCACAAAAACATCCATTACCGTTCAATCACTACTTGCTAAATCCGTAGATTTGGTCAGTGCCCCATTTAAACATTAGGTGGGAGATTTGAGAATCAACAAACAAGGATAAAAATCAAACCAATCTTATCCAAATGTTAATAACATAACATAATAGTGCATATAACTCAATCACACCATGATTAACAAATAAGGATAACTTGAACGTAAAGAAATAAATAAAAACCAAAAGAAGACTCTCACCATTTCTTACAGACGCAGTCCTAACGAAAATGGTTGGAACTGGGAAGTGCTTGGTAAATGGTCTTCAGCTTTTTTAGTTAAAATAGTAATGTTACGAAAGAAGAAGGCTGCTGCACTCTGGTCTTTGCGATAAAATGATGTAAAAGGGGATTCAGATTTCCATCCTGCCACCTGCATGACCTCATCTAAAGACGAACCGGCAAAAAGAGCGAAAGAAGTAGCCATGCCTCTAACGTCATGGGCTTTAATATGGGACAGATTAATTTGATCCGGTGAGGCTATCTCGTAACAAAGCTTGATTGTCTCACAAATCCATCTGGCAATCGTAGATTTTGAGACCAGCTTAGATAACTCTTCCGCGTAGGAAACCCATAAAAGGGATGGATCGACTCTTTTAAGATCGGTTCGCTGTTTGTAGGTTCTTAATGCACTAACAGGACACCAAAATTTATCGGATGGCAAAAAAGACGATAAAGATTTTAAAATGATCGGACGAGCAGGAAAACGGTTAGACTGAGTTTTAGATAAAAAGTCCCATCTGGGATATAAAACCAAACCGTCTCCTGAAACTATAAATCTATCCTTTTCAGCAGAAAGAGCATGAATCTCGGAACGTCTTCTAGCAGAGGCAGCAGCAACAAGAAAAACAGCTTTGAGAGTTAAAAGCTTAATACTGATAGAAGAAATAGGTTCAAAATGGCGACCTGCCAAAACTTGAAGAACCAAAGCCAAATTCCAGGAAGGTAAAGGCTTAGCAATCGGAGGACGAATATTACCTAGACCTCTAATAAAACTATTAAGTCTTAGTATCCTTGACATCAGCATTCAAAAGACAAGGAAGGGAAGACGCCAGAGAAAATCTATACCCCCTGACCGTATTTGCTGACAAATGTAACGAATCAAACAGATAAGATAAAAAATCTAAAACTTGTGGTATAGAAACAGAATCGGGCACGAAACATTGATCTGAACAACATTCACCACAAATTTTAAGTCGACCCTTGTAAACTCGACGGGTCGATTCCCATCTGGCAGAGTCAATAATTTCCTGAGATCTTGAAGAAACCTTATTCTCGAGGACCTCAGACCCGATATTCTCCAAACGCACAGACTGAAAATTTCTGGATTTGGATGCACACAAAGACCTCTTACTTGAGATAGAAGGTCCTGGGATACTGGAAGAAGATGAGGAAAGTCTACCAGAAGATATACAAACCAAATCCTCTTGGGCCAAAAGGGAGCTATCAGAAGAATCTCGCAATCTTGGTCCTTGACCTTCAAGACTAACGGAATCAAAATTGTTGGAGGGAAGGCAGAGGCGAACATTCCAGTACAGGACTGAGTCAGGGCATCCACCGCCAGGGCTTGACTGTCCGGAAAAGGAGACATGTAAGAGGAGCTCTGGGCATTCAGAGGTCGCGAACAGATCTACTAGAGGACGATCCATAAGACTGAAAATCGCTCTGAAAACCGACTTATTTAACTGCCACTCTGTGTGGGCGAACTTGCTGGGACGTGACAGTTGGTCCGCCAGAAAATTCAGACTGCCTGGGACATGGGAGGATACTAGAAAAAACTGCCTCTTGCGGCACCACAAGAGAAGATTCCACACTTCTAAACAAAGGAGAGATGACCTTGTACCTCCCTGCCTATTGATATAAGACACCACTGTCGAATTGTCTGACCGAATCGAGACTTTGAGACCTATCACAAGATCTGACCATGAAAGGAGAGCCTTCTTGACAGCCCACAACTCCAGAATATTGATATGGGCTGTCGACTCCTCCAGGGACCAAAGGCCGGAAACTGACAGGGAGTCCCAGCCTGCTCCCCAACCCTCCTGGGAAGCGTCTGTGAAAATAATCGCCTGAGGGGAGGACTTTACCAGTGGAACACCCATCAGAAGCAGAGAACGATCCCTCCAAAAATCTAGATGAGGGATCAAATGTTCTCTGATGGGAATCTGATGGCAAATTTAATGGATTGACTGCTTCCAAAGGGACATTAAATACATTTGGAAGGGTCTTCTCATCAGCGCCGCCAAAGGAATCACTTTCTCTACGCTGACAATCAGACGTATCACTCTTAAAAAGAATCTTGCTCTTACCACGGGAGAAGAAAGTATTTCCATTGCCACTGATAAAGCCTCTATCCTTGGATCTGAGGGAAAGACTAGACCCCGGGCCAGGTCGAAAGAAACGCCTAGATGCGTAAAGATTTGAGATGGAACTAGGCTTGATTTCTTTAGATTTAAAATCCACCCTAGGTTGCATGCCAGACTGCAAACTTCTGGAAGAATTCCTGAGAGAATTGAGGATGACCTTGCTTTTACCAACCAGTCGTCTATATAAACGTGAAGATGGATAGAACGACGGTGTAAAATTCCTGCCACGGCTGAAACTAGACGGGTAAAAAGGAAGGGAGCCGTGGTCAGGCCGAAGGGCATGGCGCGGAACTGCCAAACTCGATCCTTGTAAGCAAACCTCAGGAACTTTCTGAAGGCAGGGTGAATAAGAACATGGAAGTAGGCGTCCTTAGATCGATGGAAGATGTCCACATTCCCTGATCCAGACTGGAAATGATCTGGGAAATCATCTCCATCTTGAACTTGGGGGTGAGAATCATAAGATTTAACCTTTTCAAATTTATGATGGGATGCCAACCTCCTGTTTTCTTGGAAACTAAAAAGATGATCGAGTAGTAGCCCGGGTATACTCTCCAATTGGGAACTTCTTCTATTGCCCTCTTTACAATCATGGATTCCAACTCGTCTTCCAAAGCCACCAGTTTTCCCAGATTGGAGGGAACCGGAGTCCAAACTGGGAAAAGGGAGAGAAGAGGAGGATGACGGAGCATAACCCCAACGTATCCGAGACACTAGCCAGGAGTCCTGAACGAGGGCTTGCCATTTTTCCCAAAACAGAGAAAGGCGCCCTCCTACTGGCACGTTGGGTAACTGGCACTAGACCGACTGTTCAAAAGGGAGAAGAGGGGGAGGGATGAGGAAGGGAAGAGAGAAGGTTGGACCTACCCGAGAATAGTCCATACCTCTTTCCCTGAAACCCTCTAAAGGAAGAACGACCTCTGGACCTGGAACCAGCATGGCGAGAAGGGGTCTGATCCCCCTCTCACCCAAGAAGAAGGAGACTGCCTCCCTAGAAACCTCGAACGATGTGAGGAAATAGAATAGAAGCGATCCTCCTCCATGGATCGATCCTGACGATTGGACAATGAAAGATTAGTATTATGGATGACCCTAGAAGGGTAAGCCCCAAATTGGTCAGGTTTGAGGCTCTTTCTTGCAGGAGAAGAATTAGGACTCCTCACAGAAGACACATCTCTTTTCAAGGACGGATTAGAAAACGAAATCTGAGCCTGAAGCCCCCTAGAGGCCTTCATGCGCTCAGATTCCGCACAAATTCAATTAGGAGCTGGCTGTCCAAAAAGATCTGTACCAAATGGGGATGCAACAACAAGACTATGCTTCAAAGCGCTAGAAATCCTAACCTCAGAGAGCTTCCTAGATCTATGCTTGGAAGTAATAAAACCCAAAGACTTACAGACAGAATTGAGGGAACCGCGAGACAAATCAGCCAAAGAACGAAAAACTGACAAAGGAACTTGATCACCCTGTTCCTCAGCCTTAAGAACGGCCTCAGATAAAAGAGCAAGGAAATTAGAAGATTTGAGCTGAGCTCCCATTTGGAAAGGTCATTAGAGAATTCAACCTTGGAAGCATCCTTTAACTGAGAATAAAGAACCTCCCAAGCGGAACAAGAAAGAGACTGAGTGGAAGCAACCTTCAAATAGTCCTCCTTACGAATTTGAACAGGAGAATCATACTTAGCAACAAGAGAAAAGTCAGTATTAGTAGAAACATTACCAAAGAAATCGAGCATATCAACAACTAAATTATCAATAGGCAGCACCTGAGGAGAAGAAGAAGAGGAAGGATCAGATGTAGAGAGAGCGGATCCGAAAGAAGGAGCAACCATAGCAAATTCCTCCTTAAGAGGAAGAGAGAGAGAGAGAGTAGATGCGATCCACCTGTGAGCCATGGACCAGTCTTCCGAAGAGGCTATAACCAGGCAAAACCTCTTCAGATCCCTGGCCCTGACCAACTTTGGAGCAGAAGGAAGAGAAGGAAGAGGAGAAGAAGAAGAAGAGATGAGAATAGAAGAGTCACCTGATACTAAAGATTCACCTGTCCTAGAAGAAACTGGAGAAGAGGGTCTACTAACCGACTCAGGAAAAGAAGAAACTTGTGAAGAGGAAAGAGAATCCCTACCCTGATCCTGACTAGAGGATAAGAAAGGAAGGACCAGAGAACTAGCAGAAAACCTCAAAAGAATAGAAAAACGAGCAGAAACAAATGAACGATCTAAAGAAGAATCCCTCACTACGGAAAACAAGGAAAAATCTAATCCTGAATCAACAATCTGAAATTCTAGTTCAGGGGAAAGAACCACGGAAACAATCGGATCAAGATGATCAAAGGACGGAGAAGAAGCAGAAGAGGAAGAAGGAAGAGAAGAGAATGAGTGAGAAGAAGACGAAGAAGAAGAGGAAGGATGATCCAACTGACCATGAGAGGAAATAGAAGAAGGAAGACGGGAGAAACCCGGAGGAGGAAGGGAAGATCTAGAGAGCAGATGCGTTACACACATGACTGGAAGAAAAATCCTTGGCTGAAAGAGAAGAAATAGAATTAGAGTAAGAAGAGGAGAAAGAAGAAGACCTAGAAAAAGATGGATTCACAACGGGATCACGGACGGAAGGAGAAGACTGAGAAGATAAATCAACATCAACTACCTGAGAAGGAAGAAAAGATTCATAGTTGGAAGCTACAGAATCCTGAGAAACCTGTTTCCAAAACAGAATCAACAAAACTCCTATCATCCAAAATCCTAGAAGAACCTAAGCAATTTTGATCTCTCGCTAAACCGGTAGCTACCTCCCAACCGGAAGCGGAAGTCTATCCAGATCTGACCGACCCGGAAGTACACTCTAGAACCGGAAACAGAAGTGTACCGACCAGAATCCAAACCGGAAACAGAAGCGCTTCTACTGGAAGTCGAAAAATAGCAGGAGTCTTCAGAATCCGGATATCCGGAATGGCCGGAAGCGCTGTTGAAACCGGAAACGAAACTAGGCACCGGATCTTGAAGACCCGGATGTCCTACAAAAACAGAAGTCAAACCGGAAACGGACGGAACGGAAGTAGTAACCGGATCTTGACGACCTGGATTACCTACTAAACCGGAAGTCCAACCAGAAACGGATGCCAGAGAAGAAAGAACCGGATCCTGAAGACCTGGATGTCTTGCTAAACCGGAAGTTAAAACGGAAAGTGACGGAGCGGCAGAAAAAGGAAGTAAACCCGAGTCCACCACAACGGAACCGGAAGAACTAGCAAGACTAGAAATCAAATTCTTGGCAATGAGTGATCTACAAAGAACCTTGACGCCCGGTACAATCCAAAAATTGGCATTAGCATAAGGACCAACCTTATGGATATCAGCCTCAGCCACCACGGCTTGTGGGTTATGCCCGCCACCCTCGTCTTGTGGGTTTGACCTGGTGCACTACACGAGCCACCTTCGAGAGCTTAGTCGCTCTAGACTTCTGCTTCGGAGATTTCTTAACCTGCATGGAGGTTAGAGGGATCGGTTCCCCCCATTTGCTGGAATGCCCGCTAGTCTTCGGGCTATCATCGGAACTTGAAGAAACATCCTGTTTCTTAGCCTGAAGAAACATCCTGTTTCTTAGCCTCCTTTATAGCAGAAGATATCCTTTCGTCAAGGGATTTAGTCAAGACAGATGTGAACGATTCAAATCTCGCAAAAAGCTAGCACGGCATCTGAATTCGCCAAAGAGGCTCCCACCCCACCACCCCCCCCCCTCCGTTGCTACCGGTAAAGATGCATTAGATTGTGCAAAAGAGACAGCTTTCGCCTTGCTAGCAATGGAGGTAGGGGAAGGACGACCAGAGGGCAGCGGTTGTTCAAACGGTAATTCTTTAAAGAAAGCCTTTGACACCGAGACCAGCCACCCTTTACAAATCCCACACATCGTTGTGAGGGTACAAGTGGTACATTTCGTACAGACATGCCCGGCAAATTCAGCTGAGTGATGGCGATCACATTTTGATGACGTACATTTCGTCTTATCTGATGATTTAGCGGACTCCTAAAAACCAAAAAATGTAACAATGAAGCATACCGCTTAGAAATTGTAAAAGGAGACTAGAAAGATAAAAATCATTTCTTAAAAAGGTGGGAAAGTTCAAATCAGAAAACAAAATCCCTACCGACAAGAAAGCAAACTCGCATAGGGATAAATGATAATCCTTATAATGAACTAGTAGTAAATTGATAAGGGCTCTGGGTGAATGCTGGAGTTTATTATATGATGATGAATGATATAGGCATAGTAATTAAGATACCACGAAACGAGAACGATCTTTCACGAAAACCGGTAACAATATGAACATAGTTATAAAATACCATATAACCACGAATATACTTCCTACACATAACTTAGGGAGGATTGACTTCATATTAGGCATAATCCTTTATTATAGAAGGCAAAAGTGTAACTGACACAGCGCAAAGCACAAACAACTTAGAAGAATATTTTAAGCAGTTGTTCTGCAAGCAGAATAATTGAAAAGTGAATCTGTTTCCTATTTGGGCTCCAGTGCGCATGCGCAAGCGCGCTTAGTGACAAGCGTCACTATGGGGTGAGTATAGACTGGTGCCAGTCTATATCTATCACTAGGCTGGAGATAGACTTAACCAGTAGCCTGGTTGAGGGTCCATATTAATAGGAATAGGCATGGGGAGGTGTGTATGCGGGCATAAAAATCTTATTCTGATAGCTAAATACAGATCATTGATTTAGCAAGTAGTGATTGAACGGTAATGGATGTTTTTGTGGTGTAATAACAACTTTGCATTCTTTCCTAAAATACGTCCTGCTAGCTGGGAACAAAATATTTTGAAATTATGAGATGGTCAGTGGGGACATTTCTGAAAATTTGTTGATTTGACATGGAATGACCCATACCGCGATCACGGAAATATATATTACCACAAAATTCATGTTACAATACTTCGCTAAGACTAAGTTGGCAGGTCTGCTAAGGTAGGAGCAACTACCAATCAAATTATTTAAAAAATATTCAACTGGTTATTCCTTATTGTAATGAATTTGTCTTTGTCTGTATTATTGAAAGCATTAGTAAATATTCTGTGAGATGTTTTGACACTAATTTGGCTGGGAGCTAATGCCGCCCATGGTAGCAACAGCACGATACTACCAGTGTTGTACGGGACATCCAGACAACATTTTTGACAACAAATCTAGCAAATTATTTACAGAACAGAATGATATTGTTCATACAATTAATATAGGTGAATCTGGTGATTCTTTTGGTAACAAAAGAAATTACATATCTTTCTTCTGAAGAAAGCTACAGCAAATTTAACTAGGTGCTGTTTGGGACGCAGAAAATTAGAACAGTTTTCACACAAATTTTCAGCTTAAAGTCTGTGAAGTTTGATTGCTAAAATAAATCCTAAGTTATATGTCTAATAACACTTCTAAATATGTCTAATTTGATTACACATACCTGGTTTGATAGTAATTTTATTGACTTTCAAATACTAGTCTGATGAAATTATTAAGTCATTGAAATCACCAAGCCACGTTTTAAAAGTTTGCATGTGGAAAATTTTCTCTTTATTCATATCATCAATATCAAACTTAAAGGCATTTACCGGTACTATTAATTACAGTTAATCAAAACAGTTTTCAGCAGCTGCTTCAAGATTTAGCAAGTGTTTTAGTGAAACTCAGCATACGCTCACAAACGTACTTGTTTGAGGAATCATACATGTAAATGTAAATATTTAGCCATTGTGAATCTTGAGGTTTTAAGGGAGATAACACTGGTGTATACATGTATGAATGGATCCCGCTGAAACGTCATTACAACTGATGATGTCTTGTAACATGTTTATCTATCCACCAACTTTTAACAGTCTCTCGAGGCATTTTCAGGTTATCCAGCAGAAACAATATTTTCAATGAATTCTAAGTTTGCCAAGAAATATAACTTTAAAGATTAAAGAATATGACCAGATATCGCCAGAACAAAATCATGACACTTCGCCTATACCTGCTGGATCCGCTGAAAAATATTGTTGCAGGCATATAAAAATTAAATGTGCATTTTCCTCTTCTACCGACAAGAATTGGCAATCATCTTTTCTTTTATGATACTGGAAGATGAACAGACAATGCGTTCAGCTTTTGTCTGTCACCAGCTCTATGCATCACACTAACAGTGACTAGCTTCATACCCAGGAGCTGGTTGAACATTTACCTTGTCGAAATTCTTGTCTTTCATATTTTCAAGACACCAGTCTCCCACCACAAGATAGAGAACATAATCAGATTTGTGCTTTGGACTTTATGGAGAGGAGTGGAATCACACCATCCATACTAGTGCAATAATAGTATTAATTATGGCAGCACTGAGGTAGGGACAGTCTTTTTTTTTACTGAATTATGGAGAGGTGTGGAACTACATCATCCATAACAATTGCCAGCTTATAGTCGTGTATATAGTCTTTCTTATATGATCTATGGATAGGTGTGGAACCATGCCATCCATACCTTTTTCACAGTTTATAGGGACAGGTGTGGAACCACACCATCCACATCAGTGTGCATTTAATACAACCAAAAGTATTGCGCTTATGTCAATAATGTATACTATTGGGATAGGTGTGCAACCACATCATCCATTCATTGTTACAAACTTTTTTCTTTGTATACAAGTTCAGGACTGAAGGGTTATAGAGTAAATCTTGTATATATGTAGTATGTGTATGCATATATATATATATATATATATATATATATATATATATATATATATGTGTAAAAGCCTAGGATTGACTGTGACAGATGCATCCACAGATAGTCCCATATGAATTGTCAGTGTGTCAGTATATCAGACATGTGAAAACTGGTCGGCCAATCCTTGACTTTTTGTCTTGGTGCGGTGGTCCAGTGGAAAGATGCCTGGTTGCTGATGCTATGCGGAGTTGCAGGATGACGGTTCGATCCCCCGACCGGGAGATGGTGATCAACAAATTAAACTAACGGGTGCAGCACTGTCGGCTAAGTTAGCACATGGAAATTGAAGCCGCACGTTGCCAGTGCGTCAATAAAATAAAAATACATATACTGCCAGAGCCGTGCTGGAGTCAGAGTACAATAGGCGTAAAAGCCTAGGATTGACTGTGACAGATGCATCCACAGATAGTCCCATATGAATCGTCAGTGTGTCAGTATATCAGACATGTGAAAACTGGTCGGCCAATCCTTGACTTTTTGTCTTGGTGCGGTGGTCCAGTGGAAAGATGCCTGGTTGCTGATGCTATGCGGAGTTGCAGGATGACGGTTCGATCCCCCGACCGGGAGATGGTGATCAACAAATTAAACTAACGGGTGCAGCACTGTCGGCTAAGTTAGCACATGGAAATTGAAGCCGCACGTTGCCAGTGCGTCAATAAAATAAAAATACATATACTGCCAGAGCCGTGCTGGAGTCAGAGTACAATAGGCGTAAAAGCCTAGGATTGACTGTGACAGATGCATCCACAGATAGTCCCATATGAATCGTCAGTGTGTCAGTATATCAGACATGTGAAAACTGGTCGGCCAATCCTTGACTTTTTGTCTTGGTGCGGTGGTCCAGTGGAAAGATGCCTGGTTGCTGATGCTATGCGGAGTTGCAGGATGACGGTTCGATCCCCCGACCGGGAGATGGTGATCAACAAATTAAACTAACGGGTGCAGCACTGTCGGCTAAGTTAGCACATGGAAATTGAAGCCGCACGTTGCCAGTGCGTCAATAAAATAAAAATACATATATATATATATATATGTATGTGTATGTGTATGTATATGTATTTTTATTTTATTGACGCACTGGCAACGTGCAGCTTCAATTTCCATGTGCTAATCAGCCGACAGTTATGCACCCATTAGTTTAATTTGTTGATCTCCATCTCCCGGTCGGGGGATCGAACCGCCATACTGCAACTCCGCATAGCATCAGCAACCACACATTTTTCCACTGGACCACCGCGCCAAGACAAAGTCTCGGTTTAGCAGACCAGCTTTCACATGTCTGATATACTGACACACTGGCGATTCATATGGGACTATCTTTGTATGTATGTATGTGTGTGTGTATGTATGTACCCCTGTTTAAGACTATATGCTCGGCCTCAACGTGGTGCAGGGGTGTAACCCACTGGGTGTCAATCAAGACATTTGGAGGGGCTAACCAGAGCATTATGCACAACGCTAATGAAATGACACTTGGGAGATCGAATCAACCGAAATGGTGCTCGCCCTGTGAAGATCCGCCAGGCAGGTGCAGCGCCAGGCTCCATGCCTCGGAGCCCACCCTCAGCTACTGGAGGTCCCATCAACTCGTCTTGTGGAGCCAGGGGACGAGGATGGAGAGCTACCGGCCAACCGAAAGAGAAGACCAACCCCAAAGAGAACCCTAGTACCAACATCATGCACTGGAACGCAGAAGGGGTTACCAACAAGAAATCAGAGCTCGAACAGTTCCTGTATGAAAACAACATTGATATCTGCTGCATCCAAGAGACACACCTGCAAGAAGGTAAACCATTTAAGATCAGAGGCTACAAGATTTTCCGGTGTGATCGAAGAGGAAGAAAGAAAGGTGGGGTGATCACCTTGGTCCGAAACAGCGTGAACGTCAGCCAGATCAAAACCTTTATGGAAGAGGCAGAATATATCAAGATCAAGGTAACAATCAGCAACTCTGTGATTGACATTGTCAATTATTACTGCCCTAATGACAAGAATCTCTCACTTGACACAATCCAGGTCCCGGACTGCCACTTGCTCATTGCGGGAGACTTTAATAGCCAGTCCCAGAGCTGGGGATACAGAACACTTGATAAACAAGAAGACATTGTAGCATGGCAAGATGAAAAGCACCTTTTACTTGTCAACGATCCCACAGATCAGCCTACCTTCTACTCGCGCCGGTGGCACTCAACAACAACGCCAGACTTGGCATTTTGTACAGAAGACATTCACAGAAACCGCCGTAGAGTGGTCGGATCGCAGCTAGGAGGAAGCGACCACCACCCAGTCCTCTCTCTTTCTGGAAGTATTTCGACAAGTACACCTCAACATCCAAGGTGGAACTACAAAAAGGCAAATTGGAGTCTGTTCGGCATTCGTTCCAGTGAGCTTACCCAAAATATAGCAGTAGAAGGGAGAAACATCAACAATGTGGTCAAGGAATTTAATTCAAGTATCCTCAAGGCTGCCAACGAAGCGATTCCTCGAGGGTTCAGGAAAAACTACCGCCCCTACTGGACAACAGAAATGCAAGCAGCACATGATAAACTAGACAAGGCCAGAGAAGATGCAGAGGGTAATCCCTGTCATGAAAACCACTTCATGCTACAACAAACTAAAGCCAGGTATCTAAAGACCAAAAGAAGAAGCTGGAGGGAAAAGACGGCAGGGTTTAATTTAGAGAGACACCACAAAGCTATGGAGACTGACTAAAGCACTGAATGATGAGGGTGTCGGGGGAGAGAAGATTACTCTTGAAGAAGATGGACAAACACTGACAGGAAAGATGGCTGCATATGCCTTTGCGAAGGCATATGCAAAAGAATGAAGGAAATTTAAATTTCCCTTTCTCCGAGATCTAACAATACTCACCATTCTGTTACTTCTGATATACAGCTGGCCCTGACAGCTGGCTCTAGGACTATAGACTTAGAAAGCTTTACCGACTCCTTGGAACCGGGTACTCGGCTCCCAACTGCCAAGTACCCGTCTACCATAGAGCTCATATTGTTTGCATAGCCACCAAACAAGAGAAATCCATGGCTTGCCTCTGTGGGGCTGGGAGACTGGGTCCGTAACAGAATGGTGAGTATTGCTAGATCCCGGAGAAAGGGAGATTTAAAGTTCCTTCATTCTCCTTCGATCAATACTCACCATTCTGTTACTTCTGATATACACCAGATTTGGTCAGTAACCTGGTGGGAAGGGGCAAGCCATAAATGCTACTTTTGCCCCTTGGAGAAAGAGTTAGACTTAAAACTTGACCAACAGAGACCTAAAAAGGACCGTCAAGTTAACGGAACCAAATCACATTCGCATCACTGCCCCCGCCCCCCCCCTTTTTCACCTAAGAAAAGGGAGAGAACTCACGAACATGCATCTCGCCTGAAAACACAAATATGCCAAGAGGGTTAACTGCTCTTTGCATATACACATGTATTAGCCTGGGAATGAGCATGAATATATAAGATGAATGAACATGATATATAGACATAATACAAAAAACTCTCAATCTTGAATTACCTCATGATAAATGGATTCCAGACGTACCGCCTCCAACCATTCACTTGCCCGGCCATCAGTGACACAATCTGGTTGTCATCCTCTCACTCGACCATGTCTGCTTCTAAATTCTTTTCTTACCAAAGTGAAAAAATGGAGAAGAGCAGTGTGGTCACTTAACTATCATTTCAACAGCTAAAGCGAGTGGATTGGCTGAGTCTGACACATCCCTCATATAGTAATCCGTGAATGAGGACTCACAGTGCCATTGTGAAATGGCCATGATGTCCTCTAACGGAACACCACTGTAAAGGGCGTTCGAGGTGGCTATTCCTCTAACATCGTGTGCCCTTGCGCATTGCACCTGGTGCCCAGTCGCCATCTCATGAGTAGTCTGAATGCATTCGACTACCCAACGAGAGATAGTATCCATGGATGCGGCGCCATAAGGCTTCTTATGGCAGATCCACAGATGTCTATCGTTCGACCGTAACGAGTCTGTCCGTTTCCTGTACTTAGTCAAAGCACGAACCGAGCACCAGACACTGGCATCACGATCAAACCTTGTTAGTTTTGGTATCATGATCGGTTTGCCGGGATATCTCAAAGATTGATTCTTTGACATAACCTCTGCTCTTGGCAGAAGACGCAGACCCTCTCCGGAGACAATAAATTGGTCCCTCTCTGCCGAAAGCGCATGGATCTCACTGCGCCTTCTAGCTGAGGAAGCTGCCAATAGAAAGACCGCCTTTAGAGTCAAATGCTTTAGACTAGCCGAACGCAACGGTTCGAAAGGGTGCTTGGCCAGTACATTAAGCACTAAAGATAGACTCCAGGCTGGAATGACTACCGGTTGTCTTGGTCGGAGATTGCTCATTCCCTTCACCATCACATTTCACTGGGACACCTCTGGACTATCCCTGTTGGCTAGACAAGGAATAACTGATGCCAAAGCTGACTTGTATCCAGCAATTGTGACGGGAGCTAGTCCTGAAAAGAACAGCTCACAGAGAGTCTTCTATTTGCTGAATAGTGGATTGAAAGGTATCAATACCCTGTTCTTCACACCAGTCTGCAAATCTGTTAACCTTGTTGTTATATGACTTGAAGGTTGACCTCCTTCTCGCAGCCGCGATGAAATCAGCAGCTTGTCGAGAAAAGCCTTCCGACGTGGAACGTTGTTTGATAACATCGACGCAGTCAATTTGAACATTTCTGGACGCTCATGTAGGAAGCGTCCCTTTGCCTGGGAGATTATGTTCGGAATCTCGGGCAACTGCACTGGGTTTTCCACCAGCAGATCCGTGAACCACGCCCTGCTGGGCCAATACGCCGCTATTAGCATGACCAGACACGGTTCCTCCCTGATCTTCACCAATACCTTCGGCAGAAGAATGGTGGGTGGGTACGCGTAAGCGTGCATCCCCCTCCAGCTTATCGCCAGAGCGTCTGTATCGACGGCATTTTGATCTGGAATCGGCGAGACATAAGTCATGATTTGAGCATTTTCCCTTGTGGCGAACAAGTCCACGTTGGGTTTGCCCCAATGCTCGAAGATCCTTCGTAGAACTGGAGGGTTGAGGGACCATTCTGTTGGCAGAATTTTCTGTCTGCGAGACAAAGCATCCGCCAGAATGTTCAATCGCCCAGGAATGTGAGCTGCTTTCAAAACAACCGAGTAATTCCTGCACCATTGAATCAAGTGCCACACTTTGATACACAGTGTGGGTGACCTGGTCCCGCCTTGGCGATTTATGTATGATACTACCGTCGAATTGTCCGATCGTATCAATATCACCTTGCCCCTGATCATCGGAAGAAACTCTTCCAACGCCAGTTCCACTGCCATCATTTCCAACAGATTGATATGCAGCTGACTCTCCAGGAGAGTCCATGTGCCCGAGACGTGGTGTTCTCCCAGGCAGGCACCCCACCCTTCCAGCGATGCATCCGTGTACACGGACAGCTGGGGGCGAGGTAGGTGCAGTGAAACCCCTACTAGGAGATTTTGACGCTGTTTCCACCATACAAGATGCGATATTATCGGCTCCAAAACTGGCACCAGTTTTGACAGGGGTTCTGTTCTCTGTTTCCACAGAGACATCAGATACAACTGGATAGGTCTTCTCATTAGAGCAGCGAACGGGATCACTTGCTCCATGGAGACCATCATGTCCAGCATCTGAAGAGACCGCCTCGCCTGAATGTGGTTTCCCACTCGAAAACTCTTGAGGATGGCTAACAGAGACACCACTCTGGGCTCTGACGGCTAAACCCTGCCCTCCTCGAGATCGAATCGCATCCCCAAATAAACGAAATGTTGAGTGGGTGTCAACTCAGATTTCTCCTTGTTGACTATCCAGCCTAGATCTGAAAGTAACTTCAGAGTCAGAGCAGTATCCACGTTCAACCTGGATGCAGTCTGCCTTGAGCAGCCAGTCGTCTATGTAGGTGTGTAGCGCCACATTCTCTTTTCTGAGAAACGCTGTCACCGCAAGGACCACTCATGTGAAAACCCTCGGAGCTGTCGACAGGCCAAACGGGAGAACAGTAAACTCCCATACTTGATTCTGAAACGCAAATCTCAGAAACCTGTGCCGACTCCGGTTCATAGGAATGTGGAAGTATGCATCTTTCAGATCGATCGACACACACCACATTCCCTTCCTCAATCCCGCCATTACCGATCTCGGTGTTTCCATCTGGAACCGAGGGGTATGGATAAACCAATTTAATGGCCTGAGATTGAGTATGGGTCTCCATCCCCCCGTGCTCTTGGGGACAAGGAACATGTTTGAATAGAAGCCTGGAGTGTTCCGGTTTGCTGGTTTTATTGCTCCCTTCAGAAGCAAACCCGACAATTCCTTTTGAATGGCTTCTAACTTGTTTGGCTCCCTTGGTACGGGTGTCCAGACAGGTGCCAAAGACAGATTTTGTGGCGGAAAGTCCCACCACTCCGGCATGTAACCCTGGGATAACCATCCCAGGACCAGACTGTCTGACGTCACACCTCGCCAGGCCTCGACGAAACGCATGAGCCTTCAACCCACCATAGACGCCTCAACGTCTAACGGGGTTGTCCTACTCGCAGTCCGCTCCCCCCCCCCCCCTTTCTTAATGAGAGAGAGAGAACCATTTCGGTCTCGGCACGGCGGGTATAACTGGCACCGCTGTTCCTGTCGCACAGGTGCAGTCCAGGCGGATATGAAGGGAGCTCTCGTACCCTCAGGTCCGCCCTTTGAGGACTTACCCTTCCCCTTCCCGCCTCTAGGGCGGTCAGGAGCAACCTTGGGGAGGGTAGGAGCGTCTACAACCTTCCTGGCTTTCTTAGCCAGCGGCGGCTGAGAAAATCCAGCTGAAGCAGAAGTCGCAGCAGGCTTAGCTTTCGCCTTGCCCCTATGCTTCTTCTGCTTCTTTGGAGGTTGTCCAGCTAGCGGTTTCCCCACAGCCCCTAGTGCGTGCGCTTGCCGCACTAGCTCCAGCTGTAGGTTGACCGCCAACCGATTCTGTGCGATGCTGGCCGTATCCTCTAGGATGGCCCGCGCTTGGCCACCGAAGATGCTAGGCCCTGTTAGGGGCGTCCCAAGAAGACGCTCCCTGACTGCCGTAGCCGGACGCATATGGTCAATAACCATTTGCCTCCTGGATTTGGTCACACGCGCCTGCACCCTTGCCAGTGCGTACATAGACAGCACCAAGCCATCATTCACGCACGAAAGCGCCACAGGTGGCCTGCCCCCGCTTCAGCCCACACCGACTGAAGAAGACGATAAGAGTGGTTGACAGCGCTCATAGCTGCCCTCACACCCTCATCGCATAGGGACAGGACTTCCTCTTGGTGTGCCTGGGACTTGTCCACTTGCCCCCACCGGCCGCTCCACGATTTAACATCGGAGCGCCTGACCCCGCATCAGACCCAGCCACACCCTTCTGGGCAAGGAACTTTACCATCATATCGACGGACTACACTGCGCACACATTACATCTATGATCTAGGTTACAGGGCGTACACCTAAAACAGACAAACTTATGGCACTCGTCACATGATGGCGGGGCTGGCTTGGCCTATAAAATAAGCACAAACCTACAATAAGCAAACGGAACGACACGGATGGAAGGCAAACAATTAATTTTCAAATAATTTGACCATAAATTAACTGTAACCCTCCCGCACCCCACCCCGCAACGTTACAGCAAAGATCGCATTGATTATGACGACAAGAACGAAGCGGGCATAAATACACCCATAATTGATCCTCCAGGATGTATCACGGCTCCAGGAATCATATCGCATAGCATTCGGGGTATATTTACCAATCAACATAGATTATACTCCTAACGAAAGCCGACACAATACGTGAAGAAACAACAAAATGTAAACAAACTGCTGTAGCACACGGTAAAATCGCGCACCACGCATCTCTCAAGAATTTTGACACCACCGATCATTGCAAACCGATCGTGATCACACGTAAACTTGACCATTCCAAAGTTTCCGGTACCATTTTTAGCATGCAGCACCCAGAACAAGATGCGCGAATTAATGAAAAATTTTCTTCACATAAACATCCGAGCATCACGGGTGTGACATCACCCGCTCGGACCCTACGGAGAACAATGTCAGCCGATATTCGTGTTAGAAATATCGTAGCAAACACCTATTTTCATATCTGCCGATCGCCTGTTGGGGTTTAAAGAAGGCGATCGTCTGGCATATCTCGTTGTTAGCACACGTCTCAGATTCTTTGGGGTCAGAAATTGGAACATGCGACACAACGAAATTTAGAGACCTAAGTCTTTTAATTATGGATAATAAGGAATTATACAACCTGGTTATCATCGGCGGTATTCTCCATTTTATCCAGTTAGATCCTTTCAAGAACGCACAAACTATCAAATCACAGACAAAAGACTTAGATTTCTTTTCAAAAAACTTTAAATCTCTCCCTGCAAAAAGCATGTATAGCTCTTGTTGCTATGCAAACAAGAATGAGCTCTATGGTAGACGGGTACTCGGCAGTTGGGAGCCGAGTACCCGGTTCCAAGGAGTCAGTAAAGCTTTCTAAGTTTATAGTCCTAGAGCCAGCTGTCAAGGCCAGCTGTATATCAGAAGTAACAGAATGGTGAGTATTGATCGAAGGAGAAAGAACCTGTCAGGCCGGAGCCCGACGGGACTGCCAGGGGGCCATACGAGACAGCTCCCTCGGTGACCAGTCCAGAACCCTGTCCAAGGACAGGGTCCGTACCAAGCATGGGGAGAGACTGCCCAACAACCTTCGGCAGCAGGGATGACACCAGCATGGGCAGAACGCTATGCAGAAAGCCCTGCATAGCCGGACCAAACCATGCTGGCGGTGCCAGCCTGACTGCCTGACCCCGCGTCAGACCCAGCCAAATCCTTCTGGGCAAGGAACTTCAACATCATATCCGCGGACCTCACTGCACATACATCCAGTTTCAGAGCAGGCCGGCTTCAGAAGATACAGGAGCACAGAAGATCAAACAACACATCTTGCACAGGTCATAGAGGACACTTTTCAAGCCAAGAAGGTGATGCTAGCTGCCTTTATCGATCTGCAGAAGGCATTTGACAAGGTGTGGAAGGATGGCCTCCTCATGAAGCTCCGGCGCACAGGCATCAGTGGCAACATGTTCCGATGGACCAAGTCGCACCTACACAATCGCAGAGCTAGGGTGCTGGTGGATGGACAATCTGGACAGAATGTATTGCTGAGACAAGGGGTGCCACAAGGCGGAGTATTATCACCAACTCTGTTCATACTCTTCATTAATGACATTGTAGCAGAGCTGCTCAATGGGATCCAAGCAGCCCTCCATGCAGATGACCTCGTACTCTGGTGCACCGAGGAGTACACAACGACTGCCACGTACAGAATGCAGCTCGCCTTGGACAGAATTACAGCTTGGGCCAATCGCTGGTGTATTACCATCAACAAAGAAAAATCATCAGCCATGCTATTCTCACTGTCCACCAAAACCAAGGTTGGCAATCTGACACTGGGCGGTACTCCACTCGAGTACGAGGACCAGCAGACATACCTGGGAGTCACCTACGACAGAAGATTAACATGGAAGGAGCACATACAGAATGCAGAGGCAAAGGCCAGAAGAAAGCTAAACATCATGAGGAAGCTGGCAGGAACAAAGTGGGGTGCCAATGAAAGGATCCTCAAGACCATCTACCTAGGTGCCGTACGACCACACCTTGAGTATGGATCCAGCTCATGGATGACAGCAGCTAAATCTCATCAACAGAACCTCGACAGAGTACAAAACCAGGCACTGCGCATCATCACTGGTGGAATGAGATCAACACCAATAGAAAAAATAGAGCAGACAGCAGGCATCCCCCCACTTAGCAAAGGAAGGGAATGCAAAGCACTGATCCAAGCTGCAAGGTTCAAATCGTTGAGCAACCACCCGATGAGGATCAGGCAAGCACAGCTGTCATCAGGAAGACTTAAAAGATCAAGTTTTGTGAAAGAGACAAAAGCACTTCAAAGGAAACACCAATAAATGTTGCCAGCACAAATAGAAGACCCAAACCACACCCTTGATCCTCCACCCTGGGAAAACAAACTAGAGAGCATAGCTATTCGCACCACAGTACCTCACCTCACAACCAAAGATGAACACAGTGATGTGAGCAAGAAGGCCCTGACCCTAGCCATGCTGGAAGAAATGTACCCTCAGGAGACATGGATAAGGATCTACACAGATGGATCAGCCAAAGATGCAATTAGGAGCGGAGGTGCCGGACTGCATATACAGTATCCAAACGGACAACATGAGTCAACTGCAATACTGACGGGCAAACACTGCACAAACTACAGATCTGAAGTCGAAGCACTGGTTCATGCAGCTAATACCATCAGCAGAACAGCAGACCCTATTGCACAGATTGTCTTTTTATCTGATGCCTGCTCCGTCCTTGAGGCTATCACCAAAGGTAAGCTGCCACAACTTTAAGAAGCACTACAAACCATCAAATGCTTTCGGATAGCATTACAGTGGATCCCCTCACACTGTGGAGTCCAAGGAAATGAGGAAGCAGACAAGATGGCAAAGGTGGGTGCAGAAGAGAATCAGACAGAAAACATGGTTACCCATACAGAGATGAAGACTATCATCAAGTCACTCTATAGAACACCTCAATCAGAAGATGCCTACCATCATCTCTCGAGGCCAGAGCAAGTGACCATTTTTCGTCTCAGAACTGGACACAACAGACTAAACCAACACATGTACAGGCGGTTCCACATTATGACATCGCCCGCTTGTCCTTGTGGAGAAGCAGAACAGACTACAGAGCACATACTTCAATGTTGCAGTACGTATCAGCTGCTGAGAGAAGTTTATTCACCTTTAGCACTTAACACTTTTGGCCACCATTGTAGATCACCCAAATACCTATTTTTAAAAGTTTAACATTGGAATGACTGGCTCTAAACAGTGCCAGTCATTCCAGTGGTAAATTTTCAAAAATATGTATTCTGTGATCTACAATGGTCGCTAAAATTGATCTGTTGAAATGGCCCTTGTATATTTAACCAATAACATTTGAACTGCATGTCACTAAACAATAACTTAAAGCACTGTACTTGTTTGTTGTCTGATAAACCAACAAACCTACATTGACAACCGTGTATGATTAACATTTCTAAAGACCACTACATTAGTAATTAGCAAAGACCACTACATTAGTTTTTCTATTAAACCCTAACTTGACTTTGGACGAATTGAAAAATTACGAGTAACTGGGGCGAGTTTGCTCAAGGACGACTTGACCTACTTCGATATATTGTGTGCGTATTTAATGTAGCGGGAATGACTAAATATAGTGGAATACATAGGCTAAGAGCAGACAAAACAATAATTTATCAACAATAATCTGTATAAATCAGATTAAACTGCGTAATTAGTGAAAATATATCAGCCAATAACCGGCTATGTCTAATTCATAGGGAGTAACTATGTAACGCGATTACTGATTGGTTGAAGCATAGATAACGCATTAGCGTGTATCCAATACGGACGCTTGTATCGGGGAGCTTTGAGCTATATGCTGTTTGGAAAAAATCAATATTTTAACGTATGCCTACCTGTAGATCGACGATATCGTTGAACATCATTGCTGGAATGAGCTTATTAGTTGAGAAATTGGGAACACCTAACGATCGAGTATTGTTAAACATTATAAACACTAATCCATCAGTCAATCAATCAGCCGCTATTGCCAAATAAAAGACGGATTATAGCGCGTATCGATACCGTTATTCAAACAGCAATACAAAGACACCGCCGCTAATCCGTCAAATGACCAGTCAAATGTAAAAGATATCACAATATCTTCGATATATTCCCTCATCCATTTAGATATTTTGCTAAGTAAATAGAAAAAAATATTTGGCCTGTAACGCTGTAAGTCGTTGCTGCTTTAGGCAAGTAGGCATGCACAAATTAATTTCAAAATATTCAGCAGATTAGTGATAACAACGTTGTGATCTGTCCAATGTTCTGAGCTGTGAAAGGGTTAAGACGCCCAGACACGTTTGTATACGCTTGATCAGTTGTATTGGATTTCTCAAGCGTGAGTTCCTCCATTCTCCCGCCGGCAGAGGATTAATCCTCCGTGACGTCTTAACTCCAGGCAAACGACGTAATTAGTACGGTCCGATGGTGTTGCGAGAATGGAGTTCCTCTAGAGGAGATGCCGCTGTTATCCAATCAAATACCGATACGTCACACTTGAAGTTTAACACAACAGACCGAAACATGGCGGGTATTTTTGCAATTTGTAGGCCAAACAAGGCGACTAACATCGGGCTTGTAAACTCATTATTTATTTTAAAAATTAGATCAAATGGAATACTAAGGATGATTTATGGGCATTAACAACTTTGAGCTGTGCAAGAAAACATACAACAAATCATAGTCTTAAACAACGCAGTAAGTTCGTTTTTATTGAACACACAATACGTTAGGTATATTTTTTAAAGTAAAAACATGCACAAATAAATATACACATACGATAATATAATCGATAATTAAGCACACGCAAAGTTATCAGTTTCCGTTACACATTTTCACTGCGTCCCTCATGCGTCCTCGGGGATGCAGAGGGTTAATTTGTATGCGTCCTTCTGCCATTTTTATGTGTATATACGCGCAAAAGGACAACTCTGTATGTATGTATGTATATAGCATTTGTATTATTGTGTCGAAGGGTATGAGATGTATTAATAGACAAGATCCTATGAAAAGTGGAGTACTGGGTTAATCTAAGCTAGGAAATATATGTATGAGTATATGTGTGTATATATGTACAAATTTTTGCGTAGAATTTTTGTACATGTAAATATGTGTATGTATGTGTATATGTATTATGTATGTATGTATGCAGATGTGTGTATATATGAATGGGTGCATATGTATGTAGGCTAATGTATGTATATTTTGTGTGTACTGGTATATATATATATATATATATATATATATATATATGTATGTATATGTATGGGCATAAGTGTATCTATACAATTTACATGTGTGTACGGGTAGGTTGACACAGGTGTTTGTGGGACCAGTATATGTGTGTGTGCGTGCGTGTATAAGTAGCCTATGTGCCAGTGGTACATATGCATGTAAATATATATGTGCTGGGGTCCGCATACAGTCAATGGTTAATCATTTAACCACCAGATTTGCTCGGGTGGTGCTCTGGCTGACACTGCCAATCTTGAGAGCAGGAGATTATTGATCCTGGAGGTTCTCACTCAAATGATTGATTCCCGTAGAGGGCTTCCAACTACCAATTAACCGTAACAGCCGTATTTCATAACACCACCATATTACATAACATAGCCTACTGTTGAGTGTTTCAACGGTTGGTACGAGTTTGGTGATTGGACTAAGGAAAGTATAAGTTTGAGCTAAATGTCCTGGAGTTTGGTTGCCCTGCCCAACAACCCACCCTCCCCACCCGAAAAAACCCTCTAAATTAACGAATACTGGTAACAACATTTAAAAAAAGTATTTTCGTTGTATATAATTAGTTGTAGAGTTAAAATCTTACAGGGGATAAGCTAGTAATCTGCAACAAATCGGTGAGCAATATCAATATTGCTTTACTTGGACTACTGAATGAAGACTTCATACACGTGAAATTAAATAGATTTTCTCTTGTTCTTGTTATGTAAATTCCACCTCTCGGCGTTACCCTTCCGTCGAACCTCCAAATATGGAGTAAATTCCTAACTGATTTTTTCACTATATAGTTTGGGGTTTTGTTTTTGTTTTATGTTTTTTACAATTAATCGCGACGTCATTTGGTTTCACGGAGGATTTCTATCAAGGTTAAGTTGGAGTAGACTGGAGCGTTTCTTATCTAGGTTAAAGCATAGTTCGCTTCAATTCAATTCAAATATTTTTTATTTTATAGTAGTATTTCACATTTATATTACAAAGGACAGGTAGTCCATCAAAGACAAAGCCTATGTGGCGGTGGACCCCTAACATATATTAGACAAAAAGACATTACACATTAAATTACTGTACATATTACAAATAACAACATTACAACACTTCACGTACCGCACACAAAAACATAATTAAGTTAGTAGTAGTTAATTATAAAAATATACGGTGTGGATTTTTCCACTTGCACCCGCAGTACATGTGTATTATTTTACAATTTATAACATTTAGTGCTAGAAGATCTGCAGTTTTAAGTTGCTAGAGGTAATGGAAAGAGGGTTGGGGAGGTGGGGGTGGGGTGGGGGTGGGGGTAGGGGCGTGTTTCAAGCTTAAAGACAGTAATCCAGTATGTGATGTATTATTATTATTATTATTATTATTATTATTATTATTATTATTATTATTATTATTATTATTATTATTGATACTAATATATTGTATGATGAGCCATAATGTATGATGAGCCATGGTGGTAGTGATCTTCCTAAAATTAATGAGATTTGTAAATCCATCAGACTTCCACAGCCATACTCCATCCTCGTGTGTTCTTCTAAAGTGGTCTACCTATGGTTGATTAAGCCTTTCCCTGACGAGTATCCTATATCTCGCTCAAGTCCAGAGGCAACAATTTATGAAAATTGTTGAATATTTTGAAATTTCTTTGACTGGAAGCTAACAGACAATACACGCATTAAATTACATGTTTCGAAGGATCCAACTATTGCACATTACAAATATAAATATATAAATAATAGATGACTTTGGTTACTATAAAAATACACAGACATACATCCTTCCATTTACATCCACACCTAACAATATGATTCCAGTCAGACCAAATTCAACACCCAACATTGCACATTTATATCGAATGTCTCGAAGTGTGAATCCATAAGCTTACTTGCATCCAATATCAGTTGTATGCAGCATTCGTCTGTAGTCATAATATTCTGTTGCCACATCAATTTTCTGATCTTTGACATAGTTGGGCTTCTAACATTGCTCTAGCTCTTGACAGTCCAGGGGAAGTGCTGAAAATCTTCAATTTTATTGCTACACAGTGGACATTTGGTTATTGCCTTTCTGTTTCTAGTCAAATAGATGGTATCTCTGCACGAGTAGCTTGGCTTTGGGGGCTGCTTTGTACATTAAAGTTTTATCTGTTCCACAGCTACTCCTCATCATGTGTGCTGGACCGATTTTATAATTGTTTGTGTTTAGGTGTTTCAGAGTAGTTTTCTCTGCAGCCTCCTCCTTAAGTTTATTTTCCAAGTAGGTGTTAATATGTGATGAGACTGTTTTCTTCTATGCCAATTTGCCTGGGGGCTTTCACAGCAAACGCATTCAATGATACCAGAGCTGATCCAAGTGTCTGCATATCCAAATCTCAAGGAGAGCTATTGTAGAATGTAAAATAGAAACTATTGACCTGTTCAACTATCCCAAATTAGCAGAAGACCCAATCATATACCTGCTGTGGGAGTGTAATACAATATATTGATAAATGACACATAACAGAGTTATATAAGGAACAACCTATTCTATGTACAACAAGATTATGCACATGCCATGGATACAGGTTAGAAAAGCTCATAATCATGCAGTCAGCCAGGGAGACATCGCTGTCTCCTCCCATGTGGCCGTTCATCCATCTTCTCCATAGCGCATAGAAGCATCTGGATCGTGATCATGGCCAGCATCATCTGTAAGGCTGTCTTCCTCTTCTATAAACTCCTCATCATGATCTCCCTCATCAGATAAGATGGTAGTATGTGCATCCTCATCATCTGGGGGGGGGGGGGGAATAAGTAGCAAACTCTGGGTCTAAAGGATCCCCATGGTCCATATTGTCTGGGACTCCTGAGGGGATCAGGAGTCTTGCATGGCAGTAATGAGGGTTTCCCACAAACAACATTTTCCATGAGTGAATGTCCCACCTGGTGTAACCAGGTCGGGGTGTCCCAGTCAGTACAGAGCTTGAGTCGATCATGATGTACCACTGTTTGTCTATGTTTGCCCTTCAAGTGTTACACCACATCGGACAGACATTCATGAAACATGAATGGTCCCAACCAAAGTCGACTAAGTTTCTTGGACTGGCCTATCTTGGTTGCTGGTTTGGCTAAATATACAAAATCACCAACATGATAGTGATGGTGTGTGCAGCTTCAGGTCATACAGACGTTTCTGATGGTTCTGAGCAGCTCAGATACTAAGTTTGGCAGCTGCATGTGTTCCTTCAAGATTTTCTCCAGATCCTGTACGTAGTCATTAGAAAACTTTCCTGTGGACTGTGGCAGGTCGTCCCCAATCATGAGGTCTAATGGTTACTTCTCTTCCCAACATCATTTTGCTAGCAGCGAAACCTGTGTTTCTATTCACAGCTGCTCTGATGGCAGCTGCTATGTAAGGAATGAATTTGTCCCAATCCCTCTGCTGTTCATCATCTTTAAGATAGCATCTGGTCATTTTCGATACTACCCCATATAGTGTTCTACTTGGTCATTGCCACAAGGGTGGTAAGGAGTAGTCCAAGTTTTTGCTATCTGTAAACGATTGCATAACCGACGGAAAGGATGGCTCTCAAAAGTCTGACCATGGACAGTGTGTATTTATAATGGACAGCCAAAGACAGAGAGAAACTCCTGCATGAATGTCTGAGCCACCAATTCCGCCCCTTGATGAGGCAGAGCGTAGCACTCTATCCATTTAGTGAACTGGTTGATGAGTACTAAAACATAGCGATTACCATGTTGGTACTCTATGAGGCATCCTTGCATGATATTGGCCCAGGGGAGATCAAGCCGTAACTGTTGGCTTCTGATTACGGTTACAAATAGTAAAGGATCGAACATACTTATGGAAATCTTTGGAGCAGTTGTGCTAATAATATCAATGGCGGACCTTCTCCACGGTTTTATTGTGTCACATGTGTCCCGAGAGTCGAGAGCCATGACAGCTCTTTAGGACTTCTCATTTCAAAGAATCTGGAAACAAAAACAATTTGGTGGATCACACGTTCCCCAACTGTAATGGAGCATGCCATCTTTCGCCAGCCAGACTGACTTAGCAGCGGGGCTGGACAAATACAGCTCTAGATCGGATGGACAATGTCAAATTCAATCCACTGGATTAGCTTCCCTAGATCAGGATCACTTGACTGCATCTCCCATAGCTGGGGGCAGAATAAACAACTGTCCAGTTTGACAGGTCCTCATCACATTGTGCATCAGATTCTTCTTCATCTTCGTCCTTGGAGATCACATAAAGACTCTTGACTTGTTCAATTCATTTGCCACCGTTATACACACTACCAGGGGATTACCTCGTCAACATCCTCCTCAAATCTGTCCCAGTGAGAATGAATGTGTATGCAATAAAGGCAACCATTGCAAGGCAGAGAAAGTAACTCCTGACCTGAACAGTAGCAATCACAATAGGAGGTCCGTAATGGAATCCGGGATAGGTCATCAGCATTGCTGTGTCTCCCGCCGGAATGATGCTGAATGGTGATATCATACTGGGACAGCTCTTTCCAATCAATGGGCCAGCTGTCCCTCTATATTTCTTTAACGCAAAAGCCAGGTCAGACAATGGTGGTCCACCATGATGATGACAGGGTGGCCCAGAAAAAACCATTCGCCAATGGCGGGTGAACGCAACGATGGGGAGTAATTGTTTCTCATCCATAGGTCAGTTAGTCACCGTTTCAAATCCTGAAAGACCTGTTGATGCTCAGCGCTCCAGGCGAAATTCGCCTTAAAACCAGTTAGGGCATACAATAGAGATGCCATTTCTGTGAACCATCTCATCCATAGGTCAGTTAGTCACCTTTTCAAATTCTGAAAACTTCGTGGCCTGTGCCAGACAGCAAAAAATAGCTGGAAGCATTCCTTGGCTATGCCAATTACCATCAAGAACATTTTTGATGGTTCACAGGAATGGAAACAGTCAACGCTCGAGCTTCCATGAGCCAATATCATGCATGGATGCCTCATAGAGTCCCAACATCGTACTCGCTATGTTTTAGTACTCATCGACCAGTTCACTGAATGGATAGAGCGCTATGCTCTGCCTCATCAAGGAGCGGAATTGATGGCTCAGACATTCATGGAGTAGTTTATCTCTGTCTTCGGCTGTCCATTAGAAATACACACTGACCATTGTCAGACTTTTGAGAGCCATCTTTTCCGTCAGTTATGCGATTTTTTACAGATAGCAAAAACTTGGACTACTCCTTACCACCCTTGTGGCAATGGCCAAGTAGAACACTATATGGGGTAGTATCGAAAATGATCAGATGCTATCTTAGAGATGATGAACAACAGAGGGATTGGGACAAATATATTCCTTACATAGCAGCTGCCATCAGAGCAACTGTGAACAGAAACACAGGTTTCGCCCCTAACAAAAGGATGTTGGGAAGAGAAGTAACCATTAGATCTTATGATTGGGGTCGACATGCTGCAGTCCACACACAAGTTTTCCAATGACTACATATAGGATCTTGAGCAAATCTAGAAGGAAATACATGCAGCTGCCAGACTTAGTATCGGAGTGGCCAAGAACCATCAGAAATGTCTGTGCGACCATTTGTGGTCAGTGAATGTCTATCCGATGTGGTGTACCACTTGAAGGGCAAAAATAAACAGACAGTGATACATGCTGCCATGCGAGATGCCTGATCGCAATAGGAGTCCCAGCTCAAACGATGATATGGATTATGGGGATCCTTTATACCCAGAGATTGCTCCTTATTCACCAAAGGATGAGGGTGCACATACTACCATCTTATCTAATGAGGAAGATCATGATGAGGAGTTTATAGAAGAGGAAGACAGCCTTACAGATGATGCTGGACAAGATCACGATCCAGATGCTTCTATGCGCTATGGAGAAGATGGATGAAAGGCCACCTGGAAGGAGACAGCGACGTCTCCCTGGCTGACTGCGTGATTATGAGCTTTTCTAACCTGTGGCATTGGCATGTGTATAATCTCGTTGTACATAGAATAGGTTGTTTCTTATATAACTCTGTTATGTGTTAGTTATCAATACATTGTATTACACCCCAACAGCAGATATATCGTTGGGTCTTCTGCTAATTGTGGATAGTTGAACAGGTGTATAGTTTCTATTTTATATTCTACGATAGCTCTCCTCGAGATTTGGATACACAGACCCTTGGATCAGCTCTGGTATTATTGAATGCGTTGGCTGTGATATATTTGATGGAGGCTTGGGTATGCATGCCCATTGCAAATTATCTATGGCCAACCGTTGCTCCTTATATGGATATGGCTTACTGGTAAGTCCTTATTTTCCTTGAGGTTTCGATACGCAGGCCCTTTTTCAGCACCCAGCAGTATTCGCTATGGTAGCAATGCATCTTTTGTTCGGATTTCTTCACAGGCATGTCACTCATATCCAATTGCCTATTTCTGTTAGACAGGAGCCGCTCATTATTTCTCACACCCAGGAATATACAGGTGGTACGATGGATCAGGTCTCCTTATATGCATACTGGCTATGGTTCATGTTTGATGATAACCAAAATACAGAAGACGACTCCCTTCATAGATAATTGTTTTCGAAATGGGATGTGTTTTTGGAGATTGCTCCGCAAAAGGTAACGCTTTTCAACTGTTACTGCACTAATTATGCCTCTCAGATATGTGTGGATATATAGCATTTGCTTGTCCATCCATGTGTCCATCCGTCGGATGAGATAACTCAGCTTTCAGAAGGTCAAAGGTCAATTGCCCAATTTAAGTCATTTTCTAACATTTCTAGACAATAACATAAGGTTAGGGCTTGTCACCGAATGTTAATAAGATATTAGCCTCATGGGTTTTAAGGACCATCTTGATTTGGGGTCAAAAGGTTTAGCATCATGGTGAACCCATTTAGGAAATTATGTGGCTGTTGAATGGGCGACATTCTTTTAAAAGAACCTATGATTGTCGCTCTTGTTCTTCTCCTGATCAATCCAAGCACCTGTCCATATGTAGCATATATAAAAACAGTGTTTCGGTCAACTAAGAGGTGGTTAGCAAATTATTGCAAACTATTTTATTGTACATGACATTGTTCAACTTCTATCGCGAATTCTCATGATATTCTTAGTGTAAATACGTAATTACTCACTGTGGATTAGAACAATTTAATCCTTGCCCTGAATTTGTCTTTAGTATCGAACTTTAACATTATGTGTGTTACTCTGTTATTCTAATCATTCTGCATATGACAAATAAAGATTAATGCAAACACTCATTTCTGCATAGCAAGCATGCGTCTGGAGCTCCAGGACTGCGCAGCCTGTCGTAGTCAAGCCGACCCGATGGTGCTAGTTAGCTGACCTCGGGGAAGTAGAGGGAAGGCCAGGGCCTACCGGTTCATACAAAGAATGGTCTCTAGGACTGGTGGAACGATCATGTTCAAGTTGGGCCGGGCGAGCATTCCCGCCAACGTCGAACACTACCATGTCGTCCAAACTATTAGTATAGCTGGAGTGTCTCTGCATTCTGCAATAGTCGTAATGGCGATGATATCTTTAAGAGATTACTTTAAGAGGGGCCAGCAAGTTGTGGGCTGACCCTAGAGAGAGAGAGATATGGAAGTAAGGACGCACCGTAATAAGGTGGCATGCTTGTTAGTATATTGAGAGGCATCTATAGCGCCAGTAATGTCAGTCTTGCCATTTCCTACCTAACCTACCGTTATAGAAGGGAGGCGGTGGTGGGAGGGATAAGCTCTACTGTAGCTCGCGAGGTAGTGTCCGGCTGTTCCGGTGTATCATGTCGACTCACTGCGCCGCAAGTGCATGATGAATGATGACGCTGGTTAGCATCTGGTCTCAGGGTGATAGACCTTGTACGAGACTGCCCTGCGGGAAACAAAAAACAGCTCCTAAGGCTGGTGGAACTCAATCGTTCTGGTGGGGCCATGCAACCATCGTCGCGAACATTAAATACAACTGTCTCATCCCAAGAATTTGTGTCACCAGTATGCCTGTCCATAGCAATTTCGTGATCTATGAACTTACAAGATTCGATTTGGTGACATAAAAATATAAGTCCATACAATGATTTTACCGAAACAATTATAAATATGCTAGATAAAACTAAAATAAGAGCATTCGAAAATACGATACATAGAGACAGGTAGATGACCTTTTAAACATGGGGCTCCCAGAGGTACCACACAGACCCGTAGGTCCACAGATGTATCCCCACAAGGGAGGCTCCCGTACACGAGACTTAACTAATTAACTTAATATAAGTTATCATACCCCTAAGCTGAAAGGAAGAAGATTATCTCGGACGAAAAGTTATGTGATTCACACAGGCACTACTCCTAGTGCTAGTTTGGGTGAGAAGTATTATCCTCACGTAGACCATCGTCGCCGAATCCTTGCGAGAGGCAAGTGCCTCGTGCTGCCTCGTGTGGGCCTCCATCTCGGGAAGGTGTCGCCACTGCTTAAAGTGGGAGAAGAGTAGCAGGCAAAAATGGGCCTACTCTAATATTTCAACAAAAAATGCTTGAGGAAGAAAAGACCATACCTAGTGAGATTATGACTATAGGGTTGCGTGCTGTTTTATGTTGAAGACAGGACGAGCGATTCCCGATGGATTCCCATATCACCGTCTTATGCGATTCTTAGTATGCTGAATTAGTAGTTGCCTCTTTATTTATGCGGGCCTTCTGCTTCGCTTACTTATCTTTTAGTTTTTTGGAACAAGGATTATTTTAGGCCGCAAATGGCTGGTATCTACCTAGCTATTAGACATGGCTGTCATTGAGAACAGATGCCCTAAGACATCAATACTGAAGACAGCACTCATACATGTTACTTAGTAAGATCTCCGAACGGGATAAGAATCCAGACATCCCACACCGTAACCACTAAAACGTTATAGGACATAGGTTACTTTTCACGAAAGCATTATTAGAAAATTGTCCTATCGTTATGGTGGGGGTAAGGGAGACGAATACCCACCATAAATGTCCTTCCCGTAAGGGCATGGCAGATTTAAATATCATGCCCAGACATTCTTATGAAATTCGGTGGGGATACGCATCTCGCGCGTCACCAGGTCCTATGGAACTAACCGTTTAACCTGTCGTTAGGTTTATATACAAGTTGCCCAGTTTTGCACTGCGGTGCGGGAGGATTGTTCAGCAAATAAAATAATAATTAAGACATGTTATCGCAGTGCTTTCCTAGATTGGCAAAAGTGCTAACTACTAAGTATCCGAAGATACAGAGTGAATGTATGTGATACCACACCCTGGCCATCACCGCTCGGAATCCCCACTAGTTTCCCAGAGTCGGATCAGCCCATGGTGCAGATAGGGACATCCAAACAATTAAGAAGCCACAAGGCTGAGTGGAGCATGAAGAGAGACAAAATCTTAGAGTTATGAGTCTTACCGGAGTGCAGGGCTAGATTATCGCACTGCCGGAAGAGACGAGTATACTACAGATTTCTTAACGAAGAAAGTGTCTCTAATCATATTAAACCTATCCTATCGAGCTGAATAGAAATGGTTTAGTCGATAGCATGCCGGGCTAAACAGAGTTATAGCACGGACAACGACCTCAGTGAAAAATTGTTGGTGGCCGGAGAAAGTGCTGCATATATAAGTGTTGCTGTATAGTGTTTCCTACGTGCACTGCAGTCCTATATTTTCTATGAATAAACAAAACATATGAACTGATGGCTACTGGCCATATATATATATATATATATATATATATATATATATATATATATATATATATATATATATATATATATATATATATATATATATATATATATATATATAAATATATAACTAAACTAACCAGAGCAATCAATACAGTGTAATATGATCAGAATTATATATTTTAGCACAGGTTAACGAACCTACTATGGTGCGGTTAGTAAAACACCTTACAGAAAATGAGGATAACTATAAGCAAATACAGAACTAGCGGCCCTAAGACCGTTACGGTACCTTTTGGTCATCGGGACCGTTCTTATGGAAACAATATAATTAGAGAAATATATGTAGCGAAATAAGTAGAATGTGAAGTATAGTTGCTTGAATACTCGGTAGTCATTCTTAAGTTAGGCTACCGTGTTACAGAAATTGATACGTCATTCCGTAGTTGACGTGCGTTGATGCATTCTCAGGAAGTTGGAAAGTTCCCCCAGGTAAATTCCCACAAGTTGGTTGCCGCAAACAGGATTCCCGCAAGAACACTCATGGAGGGAGTACATCGCTCAGCACTGTAAGCCTAATAGGCTGTCCAACGAGCACTCAGCAAAAGATACGATAGTACTACCGCTGTGAAGAAAGTTCCCGTACACGATGGCACGGATGGAAGTTGACAACAACCCGATCACAAGCGGGGGTTGTCAGATGCAAATGAAGATACAAAACAAAGCATAACGGTGCTGGGTACGTCAGCCAGCTCTGAAGACGCACCGGGCAGAGTTTACTTGCTGCAGTCGAAAGTTAGAAGCACCTACATGACATTAGTGCGGTGACAGTTTGAAATACCACCTTTAGGCATGGTCGGCAGATCCGGCGAGTCATCCATAAAAAAACATCCTGCCTCTACATCTGTAGAATCACATATTCAGGCCGTAAAGGCCTCACCGCAAGTTCGTGTTCCGAAGTAGATATTGATATTCGTGAACAATAGTTAGAAAGTTCCAAATTGCTCCCGCAAGTAGGGAGTTACAAAATTGTTTTTAGTGCAGTGGGTTGGCACTGCTAGCTATGGGAGAGAACCCGTCAGAAACCGAAGTTATATGCGTAATGTCTGTCGCTCGATAGTAGCTAGTACAGGTCCAACCTGTTTGGCCCCTGGCCGAGGATGCTCTCGATCTCTGGATCGCATCTCCTTTTATACTCCTCGTGACGTCACAGGTGCAGGCTCCAACCAATCATCGTTCGAGCAACAGCCAATCAGTGCGTAGCTAATAAAAGCGTAGTCGAATGTTCTAGAACATTCTATAAGTTCTGCGCCCACGTGGTTATGACGTCATGGCAATATTTTGAAGATAATCAAGAAGGGTATTCCGTGGATAACTCAGCCATTTCTTAATCGATTATGAAATGGTTTACAGATTTAAAAAGCCCGTCGAACTCTGGTCTTGATCAATGCCAGATTTAACGGGAATAGGTAATCAAAAACGATTAAAGGGTACCATCTCAGTACACTAAAAGCGTCATCCTATCTTGGTCGTAAATCACATGCTCTATCAAAAATAACATCTAAGCGTGCACATGCGCATTAGACGCTTTAACGAACTTAGTCGTTTTCACAATGCGATCTCTCTCACAGGCCCATATACGCCTATGGCTCTACACATAGGGTGGGGGGGGCGTGTTCAGAGAACGAATCCAGGACGGGCGGCGCGTACCCAGCTTAGCTGGTATGGCCGGTACCCGACCGGTCGATCCGAACTATATCACCCCCTCCTAGTTTGACATCCGTGGCAAACGATCGCGGATGGTGGATTGATGCATGGACGTACGCTAGGCCGGAATTAGTGACTTCCCCCGAGCAGGTGCGTGGCCGGAGAGATGTAGTGACACAATAGACGCGTATTCAAGAGACAGAGCACATAGAGGTGCCAAGAGGAGGGGTGGGGGGGGGGGGGGGGAGGCATACTGTTAGTTTTCGATTTTTGATCTGGAATTATTTTTCCAGGCCTTTTCTTTTTTTTGTTTTGCTTTATTAATATTACGGTGCGTGCTGTAACTTTATTTAGTAAATGATTCTAAACAATAGCTCGCATGGGTGTTCTCTCCAAGTGCGGATAATCATTATCTCCGCAGAGAACACCCAAGCTCCAATGTACCACAATTTAAGTTTTTAAATATATAATATAGTAAAATAATATATATAAGTATACATATATGAACCATGTAACATACCCGTATGGGATATTTAGTGAATCACTCCAAATTACTTGCGCACCCCGGGTAAATAAAGGGGTACGCAACACGTATCTCTTATTATTTATTAAAAATATATTTGCGGCCTGTTGTAGCGGGTCCGCAACGGGCAGCTCTCGCTGACCCCATATCCGTCCTGACATCTAAGACAGGAAGAAAAATAATAAGAAAAATAGAATATAATAATAATAACTTAACAGTTAGTTTATCAGGCAGCCCCAGCGTAGCTGAGACTGCATGACGGGATTATGACATTATTTCTCTGCGGGATGTTGTATTCTTTACGTCACATACGACGTTCTTACAACATAGGCGTCCGCAGTGCTCATTTCGTGTGGGACACAGCCGGGCACTGGTGTGCGCGGCTGTGTCAGATAACCATGGTCATCCTAGGGACGGGATTCAATTGATCTAACATATATAATAAGAAGAAAAGTATTTAAAAAATAAAGTAATAATTAATACATTTCCACGAATCGCACCATTGATGTTTCTGCTGTATCACAAATGATCACACCTCTGCTGCAAAGTTTCCCCATTGAGTCTGGGTCCCGCGACTGACGGTGGTTGGTCGCGGTGGATGCACTATCATTGCTGAGATGCGTTCACTATTACTGGCACCGTCGGAAATATCTGAAGTGATGGTGGCGGAAATATGCGCGTCCATAATGTCTCTCACAGATACTGCCGGTTCTAATATATCCGTCCGTAAGGCAGCGGCGGTGCTAGTGGTTGCTAATGTCATTAATACTGTAGTGGTGGTAGTCGCCGTGATGGCTGCTGTAGCTGTAGTGGTGATGGCGGTGAGCTGTACCTTAGGCTGAGGCCGTGATGCGGCAGCGGATATGGCAGGAGACGACTTCTTCCGAAACTTAGCATATTTTAACAAACGATTTGCGGTAAAGTTGGGTATGGGTTGAATGTCCTGTGTGTGGGCGATTCGTCTCTTTCCCGCGTATGGACGTTCCGGCGTAGTTCCCTTTCTGATAGCTGAATCAGAAAGGCTAGGAGGCGGATACTGGATAGCACGGGTCGGAGTTATACTAATCGCCGCAGGCTGCGACGTTCCTGGTCCCTCGTCTATGGTCAGTTCTAGCGGAGATGGTGACTGCGGGTAACTTGGAATGTCTATTTCCGCAGGTGTCGTGATCACTACCGAAATCGGCTGACTGGCTAATACTGTTTTAGACACCATGGGTGCGGGTGTAGTGACCGTAGCCGGATGGCTAATAACTGATGCGGGTGCTGAATTCTGCAGGAGATTTTCGCTTCTTACTCCACTTCAGGACCGGTGTAGATGCATTAACTGGTACCGGGGTAACACTTCCTGACGCAGCTGTGGCAGGATTTCATGTCTGGCTGTCGGTACGTTGCTTACGGTAGCTGCGGGAAGATGATGACCAATGGGATATCTATGAGTAGTGTTCTTTGTGCGGGCCATTTTCTCAGTTGGGAGAACTTTGACCGGGAACCGAGATTCGAAACGGGTGGCTAAAACGGCACGATCCTCGTTCTCTTCTCCAGGAACGAATGTTACTTCTAACACACGGTGATGATATCGGAGCGGGTGGGTCACCCCGTAGCGATTAGCGGTTTAGAGATACTGGCACGTCACACAGAAGGCTGACTGGAAGAGATGAGCCATATGAACATGAAGGGTGCGGTCAGATTTTCTTGTAAAACTTCTGGTATAGGGCTCTCCGCTAGCTAATAACGAGCTGCACGGGAACCGTTTTGGAACTGGTACCGATTCTTCTTCAGACAAATCCGATAATACTAAATCTTCAAGGAGTGACATCTCGTTCCCGCATGGTAGTTGACTGCAGGAACCGTATTCAAAACCTAATGCCCTGTTTCTTCATTGTATTTAACTTTCCAGGCCAAGTATAATAATGAAATAATAAAACAGCAGAATTTGGTTCGCGACCCGAAAGAAGCCTAATGCTATCTGTTCTTCTCTGGTGTCTAGTTTTGATGGAAAGACAAAGTTTCAGAGCGTGCTTCCTCCTTTTATACTATTTGGTGACGTCACAGGCGGCGGATGACCACACCCAAAAGTTTTAATTCTTCCCCTATAAGTGAGTACTTTTAATTATAGGAAGAATGACTCGTTAAACATGTCTTAATTTCGCGCATTTAACAGCCTTCAATCAACATAGAAACGTGGTACTACTTTTTCTTTGCGGGGCCTCACCATTTAATTATTGTGAGGCGGTTCTCCAGATTGGATGCTTATAAACTTGCCTGTTTAAATTTTTAGGCTAGAGCGCTCAATGGAGTATGTGGGAGCCAGCGTCAGCGGCAATTACCCTGACTCACCCTCACCACTCCTCCATCATGCTGTGCTTCCCTGCCCACCACAGGGGGTAATGGTGGTCGGCACGGTGCGGGATGCCACCTCCTCTGTTGCGGCAGTCTCTCTCATATCTGAAGATTGACGGTCAAAGACGACGAGTGAAGTGTGATATGGACTGGGCCGGTGATGTCCGAACTTGGTGTATAGATGAGCGACACGAATTGGAGTGATGGCGCTGGTGGGACTATGGGAAAGGATGTCCCTTGGAGGAGGCGTGGTTTCACGATTTTGGGAATTGGTCGGGTACACCTCGTTGTACGGTTTTGCGGTTCTAGACACGCCAAGGCTTCATCTAGCCTCTTCACTTCCATGCTATTCACCACATATTCCACCCCACAGGAAGCATGGCTTGGGTCAGCTTCAGCTTCCGCCTGTGGTAACTCTATGATGGGGGGGGGGCATAGCATGAAGCGGGTGGGAATGGGAAGAGATTGGAAGAACAACTTTTCCATCCGGTCCCTTGGACAAAACAAACACAAAATTCTTCAGATACGACTTCCCAGATTGAGTAGACCCGTGCTGAGGAGGGAGAGGGCGAGTACGTATCTCGTCATCGTCGTCAGCGTTAGCTGCTTGTTCACCAACATTCTGGCTTGGTAGAAGTGGTGCTGAGCTGGCACCGCGGTGCTCTGCGCTAACCGTGGGAATACTAATTTCCATAGAAATATCTGTCTAGGTACCGGTGTCATGAGAAACGCCCAGTGGATGACTGAGGTCAGGCCATCCGAAGCATGGATACGGTAGGTCACATCCGACGTCTAACCTACTACCACATAGGGGCCTTTCCACTGGTAACTCAGTTTACTTGGCATGTTTGCAGACCATCGTGAATCGTGTACCCAAACTATCCTTCGTGCTTCATATGGATCTCCATGCACCCTCCGGTCATGCCATGTCTTTTGCCGCCGGTGTGCAGTGGATAATGTTTCTCTCACTAACTTGTGGGCTTGTTCTAGCCTTCGCTACAGGAGTTCAACATAGAGAGATGGTGAACTTTTCTCTCCTGGTATTCGAGGCATGGCCAGATCCAGTGGTAAGGCTAATTCACAGCCTAACATTAACCAAGCAGGGGTGTAGCCCATGCTGGAATGTGCTGAAGTGCGATAAGCCATGAGTACATACAGAAGCTGTAGGTCCCAATCTCTACAATCAAGGCGAATTTCCTTAGTAAGCATCTCCGCGAGAGTTCTATTGAATCCCTCCACCATCCCGTCACTCTGGGGGTGGTATGGAGTTGTCCTTGTTTTGACGATATGGAACAATTTGCAGAACTCTGATAGGAGCCGGCTCTCAAAATTACTTCCTTGATCGGAGTGCAACTCATAAGGCATACCAAAGTGGCAGACCACATTGCTGGCCAAGACCTCTGCTACGGTGGATGCCTCTTGGTCTGGCAGAGCAAATGCTTCTACCCACTTCGTAAAATAATCTTGTAATACGAGGATGTATTTATTTCCATCATCCGTCGTACTCAAGGGTCCGAGCACGTCGATAGCCACTCGCTCCCATGGTGCACCAACAATCTTAATTTGAGATGGTGTGATATAGTGTTGGCCAACAGCGCATCTTTGGCATGGGATACATTTGGCAAACCATGCCTTGACACTATCGCAAACCCTGATACAGTGGAATCTCAATTTGATATGGGCAACAGTTCCTTCCATGGCCAGATGCCCGGCGTTATCATGTAGTTGTTTCAATATTAGTTCACGATAACTTTCCGGGACTACCAGACGGTCATTAATATATAGAATGTTATTTATTATTTGACATTTTCCGAACCATTAATAATAATATTTTGCCGTGGTTGAAAGTGGTGTTACCGATTCCTTGGAAGGACGTACCCCCTCCTGGATCCACACGTATATGTCTCGTGTCTGCACGTCTGTTGTTTGGTGGTGTGCGATTTTCTCCGGATTCCACTCTGCGCACCTCAATTCGGGGAACTCTAGAGATGGCTGTGTTGACTCTGTCATGGTGGCAGCCTCTTCGTGTTCAGCTACCGTGCCGATTCTGCAGAGGGCATCGGCATTCCCATGCAATTTGCCGGGATGGTGAACAACGTTAAAGTTATAGGCCTGCAGGGATTCCTGCCATCTCGCTACCCGGCCCTCTGGATTTTTTAAGTTCCTGAGCCACCGTAGTGAGGCATGGTCTCTACAGAGTATAAAAGGGCGCCCATACAGAAAGTGTTTATAATACTTGACGAAATGGACCACTGCCAATAGTGCTTGCTTGATGGTTGCGTATCTTCTCTCCATTTTACTCAGAGTATTCAAACCATAACCCAATACCTGCTCTGTTCCATCTTCCGTGACCTGAGATAGAACTGCGCCGATAGCATAAGCAGACGCGTCAGTGTCTAAGATGAAATCGAGGTTTGGATTAGGGTGAGCAAGAATCGGGGTGGTCGTCATGAGTTCCTTCAGCGCCCTGAAGGAGCCTTCACACTCACTCGTCCACTCAAATGGTCGATCTTTCTCAGTGATCTTGTAGAGGGGTGAAGCAATCTCGCTGAATGTCAGATGTAATGGCGATAGTACTGGCATAGGCCAAGAAAACTCTGTGTCTCCGTAACTGAAGCGGGCTGAGGCCACTCTGCTACTTAGCCTTAGTTTTTGACGGCTGAGTAGCCACTCCATCACCTGATATGACGTGTTCCAGGAACTCAATGCTTTGTCTAAAGAGATGACATTTCTTTGGTTTGAGTTTCAAATTGGCCATGCGGAATCTTAATAGCACGGTGTCCAAATTTATTAAGGTTTGCTCAAACATTGGTCCGAAGACTATTATGTCGTCGATGTAACAAAGACGGATTTCCCATTGCAGGGTTGTTAATACCTGCTTAATGAGTCATTCAAAAGTCCCGGGAGCATTGCACAACCCATAGGGCATCTTGCGGAATTGGAAAAGGCCATCCCTACAAACGAATGCGGTCTTTTCCAAGTCAGCCTCATCCATGGCTACTTGCCAGTAACCGCTAGCCAAGTCAAGGGTACAAAACCACTTGGCTCCGGACAAGGAATCCAAAGCCTGTTCTATCCGGGGTAATGGATAAGCATCCTTAACGCTAAGATCATTAAGGCGGCTGTAGTCTATACAAAACCCCAAGGTTCCATCCTTTTTGCCTGCTAGCACTATTGTGCTAGCCCATGGAGATGCTGAAGGTTCTATAATACCAGTCCGCAACATGTCGTTCACTTGTTGGTGTGCTTCCGCTTCCCTATGAATGGGAAGACGTCGTACCGGTTGTCGTATGGGGTGATTATTGCCTGTGTCAATTGAGTGTCGTATGAGATAAGTTTCTCCGAGATCCATGTCTCCGGAGGAAAAACTATTGCGATATTTATGTAGTAGTTTCCGAATTTCACGTTTCTGTGATTGCAGAAATCCAACTGTGGCACGTATATACAAATCATGTAAATGTTCGGGTAAATCATCAGTCATATGTGGTGGTGTGTCAGCAGGTGTAGGTAATTCCAATGAGATTATGTCCACTAAATGGCATTAGCGTACTCCGGGTTCCAGAGTGATGGGATCTGCGGTACCATTAAACACTCTAAAAGGTATATTTTCCTTATTAGTAGTGTCTACTATTATGCGGGGACTTGCGCCTTGTGAGGCGATCATATAATCAGGATCAGGTTCCAGCATGTCGATGTGTGTGTTGCTTCCTAACTGCTTCCACATCAGCTCCCGTAGCCCTCTGTAGGTAAATGTTTGTAGGTTTAAGGGGAGGATTTTTATGAGGTGGGATGCTCTCATACAAGCGCTTGTTAAATACAGTGATTGAAGCACCAGTGTTGCTTGTTAAATACAGTGATTGAAGCACCAGTGTTGACGGTGGCACTGGTGGAAATGCCACTAAACAGACAGGCACATTTGTATATCACTTTGTGGTGTACCTGTGGAAGAGTTTCCAATGATGCCGTCTGCGACAATGGCGTCGGAGCGGCATCACTCTGTATGTATTCTGACTGTTTCCGTATGGCTTCTTGTAATGTTGTGGATGGCTGAGTGAGGAAAGGGCCAGTTCGTCGTCGCTGCTGCTGTGAGGGCTGCGTTAAGACGGAGCTGAGTGTAGCAATGGTGATGGAGATGTTGCTGTTTCAGGATATGCTGTATTGGTGTAGACAGTGGTGCGCACGGGATGACGGATAAGCTCTACCTGTGCAAGCCATTTCCTACAATACTTCATGGGATGTTTTGATGAAGCACAGAAGAAACAGTGCTGCCACATGGGGCATGTTTTTCCCTGTTTACGTCGGTGCTTGTGAATCCATGAGGCGGGGCAAACCACTTCTCCTGTGTCGCTGCTATCTGCTGATGCAGGAGATGCTGCTGGATGGGGTGACGTTCTGCATACCACCAAAGGACACCGAGAATTTAGTAGCTTGGTGGCTCGACATGGTGCTTGCAAAAACGTTGTTTCAGTGGAGGTGCTACAACCTACCACTGCCGTTTTACATAGGAAAGAAGGCTCATTATGGGCGGAAAAAGAGGGGGATGGCAATGCTGCGGATGGGGGAGGCAACGTAGGCATTGACATGTGTGAAGCCGTGCGTTTGGGTGTTGGTGTAAAAGCTGATTTAGGTGGATGATGGTTGGCCACTGAATGTTGTTGTATGAAGGCCGCAGTTGATCCGGGAAGCGGATATGGGCACCGATGTGGCTCTAGATGAATTGGTGCCCTCAGGAGTTTGACTGCTTCTCCAGTTGCGTTGTGCTGCGGTCAGAAACAGGCATGGTGGAAGGAGGTCGGTTAGGACACTGCTCCCTCCAATGGCCTGGTTGACTGCATCTGAAACAGGTGTTCGGTGGTGGGGCGGTGCTGGTGGTGTTTGTTGTCCTAAACTGTGTGGTGGCGAGATTGGTGCTAAGTGTTGTGACTACATTTGTGAGTGCTGAGATCTGCTTATTGATCTCATCTATCCGTTCTTTCATGTTGCCGTTGTTATTATTGAGCTGGATCCCGTGCCCGGGGGCCCAGTTGGAGCTTCCTCTACAGGCACGCCCCCTTACTCCAGGTGCTTGATTCTGATTGGAATTCTGTATACCTGGTGGTGGTGATGTCTATGCGGTTGGTGTTGATGAACTGGTGGGGGGAGGGGGGGGGGCATTGGCGGGCGGGGCGATAGCTGCACCCTCTATTTCATTGATAGGATGAAGTTGACATCGGCTACTCTTTTCCCGCTCCAGAAAGTTTTCTATACGAACTGCGGTTACCGTTAATTGGGCAAAACTACCATGGTCACCTAGAAATAATTTTTCTTTCAGGGCGGGTTCACCGCTCAATGCATCGATAAAAGTGTCGAGATGCAGATGGATCATGCCTTCCCTATTGGTGCTCGGATATGCGCGGGTGACTAGCCTCCTGATTCGGCCAGTTAACTCCGGAAGAGTTTCTCCCACACGTTGTCGGAGGTTCTTGAGTTGAAGATGACTGGTTTCTCCGAGGGCTGTGTCGCCAAATCACTCTGTCAATGCTTATTCTAATTGTGTGTAGGTGGGTGTGTAGTCAATCCCAAGATCCGCAAGAACTTGAAGGGCTTTTCCGGAAAGCTTTGCGGCGAGATATTCACCCATTTGCTGATCGTTCCAGCGGTTTGTCCGACTTATGATCTCGAACTGTATTTTATAATTGGTCCAGTCATTCTGCCCTCTAAATTCGGGAGGGAGGATGACTCGGCCAAGACCGCAGGAAGAATGAAGTGGCTGAAATCCGGGTGATGTGGGGATCTGAGAATCTGACGAATATGCTGAGGCTGCTCGTGGTGAAGGTGGTGGTGGTGGTGGTGGTGGTGGTGGTGGTGGTGGTGGTGGTGGTGGTGGTGGTGGTGGTGGTGGTGGTGATGTTTCCCATCGATACCTAAGCTGAGGAGCGAGGACACACGTACTCCAATTTAATGAGTCCGCCCCAGTTGTAGAGCCATAGACCAGCATGGGTCCATGGATGGGAGGTGGAATGTTGTGAAGATTACGCGAACGTTCTCCCCGAGGTGAGGACTGATATTCCTCATATGGTAGTGGTGCAGTCGGCTGATGGTCGTGATGGGTGGCTTGACTGATGTACCATGTGAACGGTGGTGCTGATTCCTCCCGATAATGCCGTGGTGTCCCCCTTGACTATAGAGTTGCGCTAGAAGGGGTGGTGTGGGAGGTTGTCTGTAATGTGGATTATCACCTAGCCATATGGCCTCCGTAGATGACACGGGTGAACGATAGTAGTCTGAAGGATTATTGAGATGCCCATAATCGGGTCTTTGTCGGGGTTGTCCACGATTCGGTTCTGTTGGTGGTGGCCTGTCGCGGACATCCGATTTGGTTCTGAACTCTGTTCCCGCCTGTGAGGCATCCAGAAAGGTGCCATCACTGACAGGCGAAAACAGGTTATATCGCGGTGTTGTTGATTCCGCTGAATTTCTGGCATGGTCGGTGAGCATGTGAACCGAAAATCCATCGTATGACGCCAACTCTTGTTCAAGGGAGTCGTCGCTAAATGGAGAAGGTATTGAGCTAAGCTCACTGTATGGTGTGGGTATGAGTTCGCTGCGTGTAATTACTGATGTTCTTCGAGCCCCACATTGGGTGCCACTTGTAGCTTGCGGGGGTAGTGTCTGGCAGTTCCGGTGTATCATGTCGACTCACCGCGCCGCAAGTGCGCGACGAATGGTGACGCTGGTTAGCATCCGATCTCGGGGTGATGGACCTTGTACAAGACTACCCTGCAGGTAACAAAAACCGCTCCTAAGGCCGGTGGAACCTAATCATTCCGGTGGGGCCGTGCGACCGAACATTAAATACAAGTCTCATCCCAAGAATTTGTGTCACCAGTATGCCTGTCCATAGCAATTTCGTGATCTATGGACTTACAAGATTTGATTTAGGTGACCTAAAAATATAAGTCTATACAATGATTTTGCCTAAACAATTATAAATATGCTAGATAAAACTAAAATAAGAGCATACGAAAATACGAGACATAAAGACATGTAGATGAACCTTTAAACATGGGGCTCCCGGAGGTACCACACAGACCCGTAGGTCCGCAGACGTATCCCCGCAAGGGAGGCTCCCATAGACGAGACTTAACTAATTAACTTAATATAAGTTATTATACCTCTAAGCTGAAAGGAAGAAGATTATCTCGGACGAAAAGTTATGTGCCTCACGCGGCACTACTCCTAGTGCTAGTTTGGATGAGGAGTATTATCCTCGCATGAACCGTCGTCGCTGAATTCTTACGAGCGGCAAGTGCCTCGTGTGGGCCTCTGTCTCGGGAAGGTGTCACCTCTGCTTAAAGCGGGAGAAGAGTAGTCAGCAAAAATGGCCCTCCCCCTCTAATATTTCAACCAAAAATGCGTCAGGAAGAAAAGGCCATACCTAGTGAGATTATGACTATAGGGTTGCGTGCTGTTTTACATGAAGACGAGACGAGCGATTCCCGATGGATTCCCTTGTCACCGTCTTATGTGATTCTTAGTATGCTGACTTAGTAGTTGCCACTTTATTTATGCGGGCCTTCTGCTTCGTTTACTTAGCGGGGTTTTTTCCGGAACAAGGACTATTTTAGGCCGCAAATGGCTGGTGTCTACCTAGCTATTAGACATGGCTGTCATTAAGAACAGACGCCCTAAGACATCAATACTGAAGACAGTGCTCATACATGTTACTTGGTAAGGTCTCCGAACTGGATAAGAATCCGGACATCCTGCTCCGTAACCACATAAAACGTTACAGGACATAGGTTACTTTTCACGAAAGCATTATTAGACAATTGTCCTATCATTATGGTAGGGGTAAGAGAGACCAATACCCACCGTAAATGTCCTTCCCGTAAGGGTGTGGCAGATCTAAATATCATGCTCAGACATTCTTATGGAATTCAGTGAGGATACACATCTCGCCCATCACCGGGTCCTATGGAACTAACCGTTTAACCTGTCGTTAGGTTTGTATACAAGTTGCCCAGTTTTGCACTGCGGTGCGGGAAGATTGTTCAGCAAATAAAATAATAATTAAGATATGTTTTCGCAGTGCTTTCCTACATTGGCAAAAGTGCTAACTACTAAGTATCCAAAGATACAAGGGAAATGCATGTGACACCACACCCTGGCCATCACCTCTCGGAAACCCCAATAGTTTCCCAGAGTCGGATCAGCCCATGGTGCGGATAGGGACATCCAAACAATTAAGAAGCCACAAGGCTGAGTGGAGCATGAAGAGAGACACAATCTTAGAGTTATGAGTCTTACCGGAGTGCGGGGCTAGATTATTGCACTGCCAGAAGAGAAGACTATATTACAGATTTCTCAAAGAAGAAAGTGTCTCTAATCATATTAAACCTATCCTATCTAGCTGAATAGAAACGGTTTAGTCGGTAGCATGCCGGGCTAAACAGAGTTATAGCATGGACAGCGACCTCAGTGAAAAATTGTTGGTGGCGGGAGAAAGTGCTGCATATATAAGTGTTGATGTATGGTGTTTCCTACGTGCGCTGCAGTCCTATACTTTCTATGAATAAACAAAACATATGAACTGATGTCTACTGGCCATATATATATATATAAACTAACCATCAATAATAACAATAAATACAGTGTAATATGATCAGAATTATATGTTTTAGCACAGGTTAACGAACCTACTTTGGTGCGGTTAGTAAAACACCTTACAGAAAATGAGAATAACTATAAACAGATACAGAACTTATAACTAGCGGTCATAAGACCATTACGGTACCTTTTGGTCATCGGGACCATTCTTACAGATACAATATAATTAGAGAAATATATATAGCGAAATAATTAGAATGTGAAGTATAGTTACTTGAATACTCGGTAGTCATTCTTAAGTTAGGCTACCGTGTTACTGAAATTGATACATCATTCCGTAGTTGACGTGCGTTGATGCATTCTCAGGAAGTTGGAAAGTTCCCGCAGGTCGGTTCCCGCAAACAGGATTCCCGCAAGAACACTCATGGAGGGAGTACATCGCTCAGCACTGTAAGCCTAATCGGATGTCTAACGAGCAGTCAGCAAAAGATACGATAGTACTACTGCTGTGAAGAAAGTTTCCGTACACCGATGCATGGATGGATGTTGAAAACAACCCGATCACAAGCGGGGGTTGTCAGATGCAAATGAAAATACAAAACAAAGCGTAACGGTGCTGGGTACATCAGCCAGCTCTGAAGACACACCGGGCAGATTTTACTTGCTGCGGTCGAAAGTTACAAGAACCTACACGACATTAGTCCGGTGACAGTTGAAATACTACTTTTAGGCGTGGCTGGCAGATCCAGCGAGTCATCCATCAAAGAACATCCTGCCTCTACATCTGTAGAATCACATATTCAGGTCGTAAAGGCCTCACCGCAAGTTCGTGTTCCGAAGTAGATATTGATATTCGTGAACAATAGTTAGAAAGTTCAAAAACTGCTCCCGCAAGTAGGGAGTTACAAAATTGTTTTTAGTGCAGTGGGTTGGCACTGCTAGCTACGGGAGAGAACCCGTCAGAAACCGAAGTTATATGCGTAATATCTGTCGCTCGATAGAAGCTAGTATAGGTCCAACCTGTTCGTCCCCCAGCCGAGGATGCTCTTGATCTCTGGATCGCGTCTCTTTTTATACTCCTCGTGATGTCACAGGTGCAGGCTCCAACCAATCATTCTTCGAGCAACAGCCAATCAGCGCGTAGCTAATAATAGCGCAGTCGAATGTTCTAGAACAGTCTAGAAGTTCTGCGCCCACGTGGTTATGACGTCACAGCAATATTTTGAAGATAATCAAGAAGGGTTATCCGTGGATAACTCAGCCATTTCTTAACCGATTTTGAAATGGTTTACAGATTTAAAAAGCCCGTCGAATTCTGGTCTTGATTAATGCCAGATTTAACGGGAATACGTAATCAAAAAGGATTACAAGGTACTATCTCGGTACACTAAACGTGTCATCCTATCTTGGTCGTAAATCACATGCTCCATCAAAATAGCATCTAAGCGCGCGCATGCGCATTATGTGCTTTAACGAACTTAGTCGTTTTCGCAACGCGATCTGTCTCATATGCCCATATATGCTTATGGCTCTACCCAGGGGGGCGTGTTCAGAGAACGAATCCAGGATGGGTGGCACGTACCCAGCTTAGCTGGTATGGCCGGTGCCCGACCGGTCGATCTGAACTACACTACGCACACAAATATATGTAAATTAATGATGCCTCGCATGGCCCTCCATCACAGGATACTAGCCTCTTGCACCGAAGTGGAGGAGGAGAAGCGGCGAAGTCGAACTCCTACTTGTTAACAGTAAAATGAGATGAATAATGGGTGCAATATGCCCTGTAGGTGGGGCTTAGAATACACCTTCCATATCCTCTGCGTGTCGCAAGAGGCGACTAAAGGAGGTAAGGGTTAGGTAACCCTGACAGAAACCACAAGTGCTGAAGATGGAGGTTCCAGGCCGCACGGCGCACTCTAATAAACCATGGATCCACGCACTTAGCGCTTATGATCATGTCGATAGTCACTTACAGGACTGGCGGTATGATCAGCGAACGACAAGAAGAAGAAGATGGGTGCAATGTATGTCAAATGGTTGGGATGTATACGGGTTTATGTGTGCTGGAAATGCTGCACAGGTATCAATGGAAGACAGTGCAGCAGTGTCCCTAATAAGAGTTTAGCAGGAGCCGCATTATTTTAGCGGGCCTTCTGAGGAGCTAGACTAACCTTTAGTTGTTATGTCTAGCCAGGAAGGTGTGTACCTCAAATGGCCTGTACCTACTTAATTGTCTTTTTACGTAGCTCGCTCAGGCACCCATCTTGGGATGTACCTATTGAGCGGACCCCTCAAGCATACTTGTTGTCTGGGCGATGAGTCGCAGAGTCGATGAGCGACTCCGGACTATGTGTCAGCACAACCACATAAAACACAGGACAACACAGGAAAGTGTTAAGTAAGCACCATATCTAGTTAGAGAGAGGCTGAAGAAACCAGTAGTAGACTATGGTGACATTCATTGAAGGCATGAATGGCCCACAGACCCTTCCAGTCACCGTAGAGCTACTCTGCTATCCGCATCTTTTGCTTTGATAACATTGATCGTCGTGTGCTGTAAACCTATTACTTGCCTCTCCATCAATGGTGGCAACTCATCATTACCAGTTATAGGTACCGCTACAGAACTGTAAATTAGACTGTTCTATTATGTTATAAGTGTCTTTGACTATGAAGCACCCATAACCCCGAATATATCACTACTACTGGCAATATCGCCCACAGACGCAGACAAACGCTTTAATCAGGACTACAGTTGTTTATTTCGCCCACAGACGCCCACATGCGTTGATGACTAACAGGCTCTTCGCCCACAGATGTCTACTTGCACTGATGACTAACCGGCACCCACCTCAACCTCATGCACAGATTCCTACATGCGCTGATGGCTAACAGGGCCAAATAAACTTTTGTGTTATAAGAACAGACATTGCTTTAATGACTAATAGGTTCTTATCTTTAATGTAGTATAGTTATTTCATTTACATATGTAGTGCTGATTACAATTGGGTGCCGTGGGTCAGTCTGACCTTATTACATTGTACTTTTCGGCGCATCTGTCTGTTCTATGATCTCTGGCCTTCCGGTCCACGTAATTGTCTGGTAATCCCCTTCGCCGGTTTATTTAGCGCCGACACAGGAAATCGCAGAGGTTTCATGATGGTCATAATCAAAACGGCGATGTTTCACACACACACACACACACCCCCCCCCCTACCCACCGTGGTACCTATTAGCTAGTCTTTATTCCATAAGTAGGATTCACTGCACAAACATAATTATAGTAGGTACATCATAGCAGTGGACCTCATGGGAATTTTACATAGCCCTAAATGCAGCTAAATGTTAGCTCAAGGGAACGAATTTCATATGGTTCGCTCTCGTCACTCTTGGTGACGACTAAGAACGAGGTTCACAGACTAATTCAATGATGACTGGGAGATGGCCAATACGCTCTTCACGCCTTCCAGGAAGGTCGCCGATATCTGCTACTCACTTCTTCAGCTGCCACCATAACTAGATATGTCGCTTTCTTATGCTTTTGTGTGTTATCAGTCCAGGTTTCGTTATATGTGGTTGTGCTGACACGTGGAGTGGGAGTCTCTCATCGGCTTCCTGGACACAGCGCCTGGCAACATTGTATGCGCCATCTGAGGGAGGAGTCCAGTGGATACTTGCCAAGAAAGGCCAGGATGACAACCCGTTTCCAAAGTTAGGTAGGTGATAGGCCGTTTGAGGCAATAAATCCCTATGCGTCTGGACCAACGAACTAAATGTTGACTTAGCTCCTCTGGAAGGACAGCCAAAATAACGCTCCGACGACTAAACCAGTATCTAGAATACGAGGTGATAGAGTCAGATTCTGTTGAAGCCAGTACTCCACCTCCACGTAATACAGCACACATCCCTTAAAAAACTATATAACACTAGGATAATATAATGTACATTATGCATTGGTCTGGATGGGGAGTACTGTTTCGGCCACATTCCCTCATCCACTTCAGCGTTGAAGGCATTTTTGTGTGATGGTCGCCCGCACGACGCATTTTCCTCTCGCAAAAGCAACTTGTCGGCCCATGCATATATTAAATTAATTAGCCATGTTAGGGTTCCTCCCTTGCAGGTGTATCTATTGTATAATTAAGCATAGGATAGGTATCTTCGGTGAGATATAACATTACGTCTCATTATTATTGTACTCAATTGATGATCTAATATTGTCGACAGTATAAGCTTCTCATAAGCCGGTCCTCGACTTGCCAACATTATCTCCTTTTGTAATATTTAACTCAGACACCATGCAGCATCATACCGGCTGCACCAACCACCGAGATGATACGCTGGTGTTTGCTGTAGGTGGCAATGGTCGCCCGGCCCCATGTGAACAATGTCGTTCCCCTGACCCCGTGGGTCAGATTTTGTGGTCACCGGTGGCACGTACAGCCATCTCTCAAACCCTGAGGCTAGCTAACCAGCACAATCGGGCCAGTGGTGAAACACTGGATTCCGAGGAGGAATGTGGCGGGTGACATGGCGCTGGAGATACAATCTGTTCTATATTCATCTGAATTACCTGTTCCCAGCACACGTACACGATCTGGTTTGGCTGTGTGCGTTCAGTATCGTGGACGCAGCAGCTCCCAGTCAAATAGTTTTTAAAATGTCTAACAGTGGCAGAGGAATGTGTTTGGGCGGAGCGGAATTTGATCCAGTCAATACCTTCGTCAGACCCTTTGATTCCAATACACATAAAATGGACTGGTTTGGCGTGGTTTCATTAGTGTGAGGATAGAAATGGCTCCCAGTTGAATAGTCTTCAAAATATTTTCGAAGGACAGCCGGCTTCAGAGCATCAATCGTGATCCAAGGTCTCCTCCAAGGAGTTCCAGGCCTGGTGGATGATTACCTCCTTTTGGTTCAGACATGGATGCTGGACGGTATCAGGCAAAGAGAAACCAACAACCTATATTTACTATTAAGTAAGCAATATTTTTGTCTTTACCTTACTGATTGTTCTATTCTTGTCGAGCCGGGCTGATCTTTTTGCTGAAGGTTTCAACTGACAACTCCGGATTCATCTGTCCTGTAGTCTCAAGACTGACAGTTTTCGTTCATTTCTCCTCGCATCCAGTACTAGCTTAGCTTTTATAAGCTTCCCAGATCTAGGTGTGCCAGACAAAGGCACATCGTTGGCTCTGGCCAGCATCGTGTGAATATCGTTACTAATGTTTAAAAAAAATGCCAACACACTTTGATGGAGTATCGCTATTTTAATGAGTTTATCACTTCTTACAGGCTTTGTTTCAGTTTAAAGCTAACTTCTTGACCATTTGCTAATTCGGTTAATGTGTTGCTATCACTGACCAAGCACCAGTAAAGGAACATTTTAGTTTTAACAGCTTAAGATTGATAAAAGGCACCATTTGACAAATATAATGAGTAAAAGTTTACTCATTTAATAGAATATTGTTACTATGACAACTGACAGCATAGCCAATTTTTGAGAACCGATGAAGAGTGCATTCATTGTAAACTAATTAAGTAGATTTTGATAGAATCGTTGTAGATTGGTGATCGACCACTCAAAATGTTGTTTATAGTATCGTCTACGATTACATATGGTTTCCATGCAGATTAGTTTCATAATGAGGCCGACAGAAGTCAAAAGGACACAAATCTTCGCCACAGATTAAAAGCTAGCAACTGTATGTTGTTATCACTGACCAAACACCGGTAAAGGAACATTCTAGTCTTACTCATTTAATATAATATTGTTACTATGACAACTGACAATATAGCCAATTTTTGAGAATCAATGAAAAATGCAATCATTGTAAACAAAACTTGAAATGAGCAGATCATCGAATCGAAATTGCGTAGAGTAATTGCTTTACATATATATGGATTTTATATCCAAATCAAGCAACAAATATGGCATCAGGAGTAAAAAAAAATTCAAAGAAGTAAGATGTAATAATAAAGCATTGGATCAATAACAGAATATGCCACTGTAAACGAGTGTCTAAGAATGTCTAAAAATGTATTGAAAGATGTTGGGCAGAAATATGCCACAACGACCTTTGATCTAGGCATGTGTATAAAAGCTTATTATATCATATGGAAAATCCCAGACTACTACAAGGATATGGTTGGCGTTTTTCATTTGGCATGTGCCTGTATGAAAATCATATAGGAAAAAAGATGAGTGGATCTGGATTCACTGAGATTCTACTAGAATCTGGCCTGATGTTTACCGGATCTATTAACGGTGTGGTGTCTGGTAAGAATTATAGTTGGGCAATCGACTGCCACAAAGCAATGGCTGAAGGTCTTGAATGATTGCTACTCTACAAATACCATTCTACGAAACGATGGATTATTAGAGATTTTGCCACCAAATTCATTGGCAAAAGTAATCACATTATTGGAAGTAAGAACCAAAGAGAATTTCGAACAATTGTCGAATGATACAGCATTTCATTCATATCTAAATGACTACTCAGACTTGCGACTGCGAGTTAGCAATAACGAATTAGGTAGGACTGCCCAGTTTTGGTTATCTTACATGGACCATGTTTGGTTGCTGTTGTCTCTCCTAACTGCAGTTAAGACAAATAATTACTATCTGAACGGAACATGTCTCAATCGAATGGCTGACCTGTTCTTTAGTTTTGATGGGCAGAATTATGCAAGGTATCTTACCTACTTTTCTGTTTTCTTGGGAAGCAGAGAAGAATCATACCCTGGAGCAACGGAGCTGATTAAGCTAGGTGCTATAAGTTTGGCAAGATCGCTTGTGCCTGGAAAGTTGTGGGCAGTATACTGTAGTTCGGATCGATCGGTCTGGTGCTGGCTGTACCAGCTAAGCTGGGTACGCGCCGCCAATCCTGGATTCGTTCCATGAACACGACCCCCACCCCCTGGGTAGAGCTATGGGCGTATATGGGCCTATGAGATATCGCATTGTAAAAACGACTAAGTTCGTTAATACTATTCTGACAGAGCGTGTATTTCATGACCAAGATAGGATGGCGCTTTTAGTGTAACGAGTAGGTACATTATAAACCTTTTCTCATTACTTGTTCCCGCGAATCTGGCATTAATCAAGACCAGATTTCGACGGGCTTCCGAATCTGTAAACCATTTCAAGATCGGTTAACAAATGGCTAAGTTATCCATGGAAAACCCCTTTTGATTATCTTCAAAATATTGCCGGGACGTCGTAACCACGTGTACGCAGAACTTCTAGAATGTTCTAGAACATTCGACTGTGTTATTATTAGCTACGCGTTGATTGGCTATTGCTCGACCGATGATTGGTGGAAGCCCGCGCCTATGACGTCACGTGTAGTATAAAAGGAGATGCAATCCAGAACTCGAGAGCATCCTCGGCCAGGGGTTGAATAGGTTGGATCTGTATGCGGCTACTATCAGCAAAACAGGCATTAAGCAGATGACTTCTGTCTCGAAGGTTTCTCTTCCGTAGCCACTGCAGCAATCGAACCCAGCGCACTAAAGCAATTTTGTATCTCCCGATTGTGCGGGAGCATTTTTTGGAACTTTTGAATATTGTTCACGAATACATCAAGAACTAACTCGGAACACAACTCGCGGTGAGGCCTTTCCCGGCCTGAATATATATATATATATATATATATGTGATTCTACAGATGTAGAGGCAGCGATGTTCTTTGGTGGATGACTCGCCAGATCTGCCGGCCACGCCAAAAAGCGGTTATTCTATCGTCCCCGAACTGATGTCGTGCAGGTTTATTCAAACTTTTTGACCACAGCAAGTAAATGTTTCCCGGTACGTCTTAAGAGCTAACTGACGTACCCCACACTGTTAAGCTTAGTTATGTATCTTCATCCGTATTCAACAACCACCGTTTATGAATGGGTTGTTATTAACTTCCATCCATACCATCAGTGTACGGGAACTTTCGTCTTAGCAGTAATGTTATTGTATCTCTTACTGACTACTCGTTAGACATTCTATATTGTGATTACAGTCCTGAGTTCGATCCGCTCCCGTCCTGGAGGACTGCATGTGGAAATCCTGTTTGCGGGAACCGGCATGCAGGAACTTTCCAGCTTCCAGAGAACGTGTCAACTCACGTCAAATGTATCAATTTCAGTAACACGATAGCCCATGCTTAAGAATGGCTACCGATTATTCAAGTAACTATACTTAACATTTTAATTATTCCATTAATTACAGCTTTAATAATTATACTTTATCTGTCTAAATGGCCCCGATGACTAAAAGGCACTGTAATGGTATTCGGACCGCTAGTTATAATTTCTGTATCTGTTTATAGTTATTCTTATTTTCTGTAAGGTGTTTTTACTAACCACACCGTAGTAGGTTTCTCAACCTGTACTTTATATATTATTCTGACCATTTTACATTGCATAGTTTATTCTGGTTAGTTTTATATATGGCAAGTAGCCATCAGTTTATATGTTTTGTTTATTTATAGAAAAATATAGGACTGCAGTGCACGTAGGAAACACTACACAGCACCATTTACATATGCAGCACGTTCTCCCGCCACCAACAATTTTTCACTGAGGTTGCTGTCCATGCTATAACTCTGTTTAGCCCACCATTCTACCGACTAAAAGCCTTTCTATTCAGCTCGATAGGATGGGTTTAATATGATTAGAGACAGTTTCTTCGTTAGGAGACACATAGTGTATGCCTCTTCTCTGGTAGTTGCGATAATTTAGCCCTGCACTCCGTCAAAGTTGTGTAAGATTGGCCAACATACCTAATGGGCCTCATATTTCTAAGTTATTGTCTCTCTTCATGTTCCACTAAGCCTTATGGCGTCTTAATTGTTTGAATGTCCCTATCCGCACCATGGACTGATCCGACCCTGGGAAACTATTGGGGTTTCCGAGTGGTGATGGCCAGGGTGTGGTGTCACACACATTTCCCGCGTATCTTCGGATACAAAGTAGTTAGTTACCCTTGCCAAGGTAGGAATCTTAATTGTTATTTTCTTTTATCTGCTGGACAATCCTCCCGCACCGCAGTGCCTAACTGGGCAACTTGCGTTTAAACCTAACGTTAGGTTAAAAAGATAGCTCCGTAGGAACTGGTGACGGGCGAGAGGCGCATCCCCACTGAATTCCATAAGAATGTCTGGGCATGATATTAGGATTTGCCACATTCACGGGAAGGACATTCACGGTGGGTATTCACAAGGATTCAGTGATGACGGCGCATGCGAGGATAGTACTCCTCACCCAAACTAGTACTAGGAGTAGTGCCCGCGTGAGGCACATGGCTTTTCGACACTATAAAAGATAATTTTCTTTCCTTTCAGCTTAGAGGTATAATAGCTTATATTAAGTTAATTAGTGATCTCTTGCGGGGATACCTCTGCGGACCTACGAGGCTGTGTGGTACCTCCGGGAGCCCCACGTTTAAAAGTCCATCAGGCTGTCTCTATATCTTGTATTTTCGTATGCTCATTATATTTATCTAGCATACTTGATGGTCTGTTTAGGTAAAACTATTGCATAGACTTATTTTAATTAGGTCACCAATCAAATCTTGTAAGTCCATAGATGACGAAATTGCTATGGCCAGGCATACTGGTGACACAAACTCTTGAGATGAGACTGTAGTGTTTAATGTTCACGACGATGGTCGCACAGCCCCACCGGAATGATTGAGTTCCACTGGCCTCAGGAGCCAGTCTTTGTTACCCGTAGGGCAGTATCGCATGGGATCCATAACCCCGATGCAGCGTGGCGAGTCGACACCAGACACCAGAATGGCCCAACACTACCCCGCGAGCTACAAGTGGTGCCCGATGTGGGGCCTGAAGAACATCATTATTAATGTGCAGCGAACTCACGCCCACACCATATAGTGAGCGTAGTTCTATACCGTCTCCATTCAGCGACGACTCCCTCGACCAAGAGGTAGCGTCATATGATGAATACCCAGGTCACATGCTCACCGACTATGCCAGAAATTCGCAAGTGGAATAAACAACTCCGCAATACAACCTGTTTTCGCCTATCAGTGAGGGCACCTTTCGGGATGCCTCACAGGCGGGAACAGAGTTTAGAACTATATCGGACGTCCGTGACAGGCCAACTCCATCTGGGCTAAATCATGGATGATCACGACAAATACCCGATTGCCGGCACACTTACAATCCTTCGGATTACTATCGTTCACCCGTATCATCTACAGAAACTGTATGGCAGGGTGACAATCCATATCATAGACAACCTCCCACGCCGCCCCCATTGAATACATCACTATATTCGAGGGGAACACCGCGGCATCATCGGGAGGAATCGGCACCCCCTTTTCACTGGTACATCAGTCATGCTACACACCATGACCGCCAGCCGACTGCACCACTGCCATATGAGGAATATCAGTCCTCACCATGAGAAGAAGGTCCACGGAATCTTCATGATATTCTGCCTCCTGTCCATAGACCCATGCCGGTTTATGGCTCTACAATGGGGTGGGCTTCACTAGATTGGAGTACGTGCGTTCTCGCTCCTCAGCATCGGTGTCGACGGGAAACACCAACCCCACTGCCACCACCACCTGCACAACGACCAGCATCAGAGTATTCATCAGTCTCCCAGATATCACCACCGCCCGGCTTTCAACTACTTCATTCTTCCCGTGGTCTTGGCCGAGTCATTCGCCCTCCCGAATTTAGCAGGGAGAGTGACTGGACCAATTATAAAATTCAGTTCGAGATTATAAGTCAAACGATCCCTCTATGATCCCTCTACCAGACTCACCTCCACTGGCGCCACCATTCTCTCCTGAAGATTTTCCTCCTCTTCCGCAGAGGGTGCCAAATTCTAAAGGTGCTAGTAAACAGCCTCGTCCATGGACCTAAGCTGCACAAAAGGTCCCTCAACCACGGTTCACACCATCTCTATGCGCCAGACCAAAGAAACCCACACCTTTGGAACAGAATAAGTTCTGGAAATTCAGAAATGAGTCTATCAACAGACCAAATTGGCAACTTCCTACCCTTGACAAAAAGATCTTGATCGTCGGAGATTCAAACTTGAGTCGGATTAATGTGGATCCCCATCCAGATACTCAGGTTGCCTGTTTCCCTGGAGCATCGATTAATGATCTCAGAATGATCATTAATAAATACACAGGGAAATTCCAACCTGAGAAAGTAGTCCTCACCATAGGAATAAATGATAGGAATAATCTGATCTCAGCCTCCGAGTATCGACTTAGGTTATTATTCAGCATGATAAGAAAGAAATTTCCCAAGTCTATGATCTACTTCACTGAACTAAATTTCTCAGCAACCTCGACCCCTCAGCAAAAGCAGGCACTCGATGCAATTAATCGTACTGCCACGTCAAGCAAGGCCAAGTCCCCTGAGTCCAAGGTTATTGTCATACCAAGTCTTCCTTCAACAGAATTCGAAGTGGGTCATGACAATATTCATTGGACTGAGAGGACAGCGAATGACATGTATAATAATTAATTTAAATTAAACTCGGGTCAAGGTACCAACCACCCAGAAATGGGACTGGGTAGTAATATTGTAAACTTAACCGGCTCCGCATTAGGCGAAGCAGAACAGTCACTGCTTAATTTTGGCTTGACTTTTGTCCCAACACCAAAACCTAAAACAGGTTTGGATGCAGATTTAGATAATGGCTTTACTGAAACTGCTGAATTTGGTCACCGTGTGAAATTGGCAGATTTTTTTCGAAACTCCAATAGTAATATTCCACCATTCATTGAAAAAAACGGCTGGGCTCCAAACTTAAAATGTGTTGACCCAGCAATCGGTGAAAGTATAAAACTTTACTCTGAACGTATTGAAAATACTACATTTCCAAACGATCAGCAAAATTTATCCTATGAGCAACGCCAGGCCCTCTTAGATTTATCTAGAAAAAGTGAAATTGTCATCAAACCTGCGGATAAAGGATCGGCTACTGTAATAATGGATAAAGACAACTACACCAAAGAAGCGCATAGACATCTTAGTAACCCGAAGCATTACCAAAAATTAAATGAACCACTTTGGCAAAATAACTGTAGCAAAATTCAACGAAATTCTCCAAAAAATGGTTGATAACAAGAAGATAACTGAAAAGCAATTTAAATACCTGTGTGCAAAAGATGATTCGAAACCACGTACATTTTACCTTCTTCGTAAAATCCATAATTCTGTTGACTCGTGGACCGACCCAGTGACACAACCAGGATGACCCATCATTTCAGATTGTGGTTCGGAATCATATAGGATTAGTGAATTTATCGACTACCATCTTCAGTCAATTGCAAATAGACAGTTTAGCTATTTGAATAACACCGAAGACATCCTAGCCCAGGTCTCTAAGATCTCGGTTCCTCCAAATTCATTCTTAATTACAATGGACGTCGATGCTATGTACACAAACATTGACATCGAAAAGGGTCTAAATTCAATTCGTAGAGCATTTGCCGACTATCCTGACACCAACAGGCCCAACAGAGAAGTAATAGCTCTATTAGAGCTTAGTCTGAAGGGCAATGGCTTTGAATTTGCTGGTGAAACTTTTCAACAAATTTGTGGCTGCGCAATGGGTAAGCGTTTCAGCCCAGGCTTCGCTAACCTTTACATGGCAGAGACTGTCCAAATCAGTGTCAAAAGCAGTATGTTGGCGGAACGAAAAATCCACTAAGATGCCGGGCAACTAGACACCTTTCAGATATTAGACCAGAGGAAGACACACATGTGGCTGAACATTTTAATCTTCCTGATCATTTAGTCACTCGTGACTTTGAAACTATGCCTATCGAACAGCTACCTCTTTCAGACACAACAGAGGAAACTGATAAACAAAGAAAACTAAGAGAATCGTTTTGGATTATAAAAAACTCGAAACACAATGGCCAAGGGGCATAAATTCGGACCCAGGCCTCTCGGATCAACGTGACATTATCCCATTTACTCTCACATACAATTGGAAAAATGTTGAAATTGCGAAAATCCTAAAGGATGAGTATCACAAATTACAGGACAATTTAAAACAACCATTCAACAAGCGTCCAGTAATTGCATTTAAGAAAAATCCTAATCTACGTGACATCTTGGTAAAGGCGAAACTCAAATAAGTGTTCAAAACATCAATCAATGATTTATCATTGTATACGAATCAGGCCATATGGCATCTCATAAACAAAATTGACAATCTCAGGTGATAAAATAAGCAAAAATGTTTTCAATTTTTTCAATTTTGAAAATTCTGAGCCGGTGCGTTTACAATGTTGTTTGATTGGTTACGTGATTTGTTGCTTGAATTGATTGGTTGCGTGATTGATTGTTTGATTTGATTGTTTGCGTGATTGATTGTTTGATTTGATTGGTTGCGTGATTTGTTCTTTAAACTGATTGGTAGCGTGATTGGTTGCTTGAATTGAATGGTTGTGTGATTGATTGGTTGTTTGAATTGATTTGTTGCGTGACTGGTTACTTGAATTGATTAAGTGCTTGATTGGTTGTTTACCTAGTTGCTAGCTTGATTGCTTGTCTGATTTGACTGATAGTTTGACTGGTTGTTTGATTGGTTGTATGATCTGATTGCGTGCTTAATTTGATTAGGTTTTGATTTGTGGTTTGCCTAGTTGAGGGATTGATTGATTGGTTGCTTGTCTGTTTTGACCGGTTTTGATTAACTGATTGATTGATTGGTTGCTTGTCTGTTCGCCCAGTTTGGATTGATTGATTGATTAGTTGACTGATTAATTGATTGATTGGGACTGTGATTTATTGATTGCCTAGTTGCTAGCTTGATTGATTGATTGCTGATTTGATCGATAGTGTGATTGGTTGTTCGATTGGTTGTGTGATCTGATCAGTTGCTTGATTGGTTGGTTGATTTGATTAAGTGTGTGATTGGCGGTTGGCCTAAGTTGAGTGATTGATTGATTGGTTGCTTGTCTGTTTGATTGGTTGATTGCCAGGGCATTATCATGGCTAGCCAGAGCAGGGAAGGGAGAAAGGATGGCAATGAATCGGATTCACGCCACCAATCTTCTGCCCATGCTCGCCTAGTCAAGGTATACTATATGGTAATACAATGCTTCCATCACCTTGGTGTGTTGGGCAAGCACATGGAGGCAGAGACACTGCCAAACTGCTAGGGCAAGAAGCTAAAAGAACTAAACAAGTTCTGCAAACCAGCCATGCCAAATGGAGATGTCCACTTTAACATTTGCAATGCTAATTTTGGTTGGGCTAAATCCATAGTACAGACTCTAATCAATCATTACAATTGCAAACTTGGCTGTATCAGATCCGAAATTATATCACCCAGGATCATTCCCACCTAGACGTTGGCCGTGCACAGCCCCACCGGAACGATTGAGTTCCACTGGCCTCAGGAGCCGGTCTTTGTTATCCGTAGGGCAGTATCGCATGGGATCCATAACCCCGATGCAGCGTGGCGAGTCGACACCAGACACCAGAACGGCCCAACACTACCCCGCGAGCTACAAGTGGCGCCCGATGTGGGGCCTGAAGAACATCATTATTAAGAGGTAGCGTCATATGATGAATACCCAGGTCACATGCTCACCGTCTATGCCAGAAATTCGCAAGTGGAATAAACAACTCCGCAATACAACCAGTTTTCGCCTATCAGTGAGGGCACCTTTCGGGATGCCTCACAGGCGGGAACAGAGTTTAGAACTATATCGGACGTCCGTGACAGGCCAACTCCATCAGGGCTAAATCATGGATGATCACGACAAATACCCGATTGCACACTTACAATCCTTCGGATTACTATCGTTCACCCATATCATCTACAGAAACTGTATGGCAGGGTGACAATCCATATCATAGACAACCTCCCGCGCCGCCCCGATTTAATACATCACTATATTCGAGGGGAACACTGTGGCATCATCGGGAGGAATCGGCACCCCCTTTTCACTGGTACATCAGTCATGCTACACACCATGACCGCCAGCTGACTGCACCACTGCCATATGAGGAATATCAGTCCTCACCATGAGAAGAAGGTCCACGGAATCTTCATGATATTCTGCCTCCTGTCCATAGACATATGCCGGTTATGGCTCTACAATGGGGTGGGCTTCACTAGATTGGAGTACGTGCATTCTCGCTCCTCGGCATCAGCGTCGACGGGAAACACCAACCCCACTGCCACCACCACCTGTACAACAACCAACATCAGAGTATTCATCAGTCTCCCAGATATCACCACCGCCCGGCTTTCAACCACTTCATTCTTCCCGTGGTCTTGGCCGAGTCATTCGCCCTCCCGAATTTAGCAGGGAGAGTGACTGGACCAATTATAAAATTCAGTTCGAGATTATAAGTCAAACGATCCCTCTATGATCACTCTACCAGACTCACCTCCACTGGCGCCACCATTCTCTCCTGAGGATTTTCCTCCTCTTCCGCAGAGGGTGTCAAATTCTAAAGGTGCTAGTAAACAGCCTCGTCCAAAGACCTAAGCTGCACAAAAGGTCCCTCAACCACGGTTCACACCATCTCTATGCGCCAGACCAAAGAAGCCCACACCCTTGGAACAGAATAAGTTCTGGAAATTCAGAAATGAGTCTATCAACAGACCAAATTGGCAACTTCCTACCCTCGACAAAAAGATCTTGATCGTCGGGGATTCAAACTTGAGTCGGATTAATGTGGATCCCCATCCAGATACTCAGGTTGCCTGTTGCCCTGGAGCATCGATTAATGATCTCAGAATGATCATTAATAAATACACAGGGAAATTCCAACCTGAGAAAGTAGTCCTCACCATAGGAATAAATGATAGGAATAATCTGATCTCAGCCTCCGAGTATCGACTTAGGTTATTATTCAGCATGATAAGAAAGAAATTTCCCAAGTCTAGATCTACTTCACTGAACTAAATTTCTCCGCAACCTCGACCCCTCAGCAAAAGCAGGCACTCGATGCAATTAATCGTACTGCCACGTCAAGCAAGGCCAAGTCCCCTGAGTCCAAGGTTATTGTCATACCAAGTCTTCCTTCAACAGAATTCGAAGTGGGTCATGACAATATTCATTGGACTGAGAGGACAGCGAATGACATGTATAATAATTAATTTAAATTAAACTCGGGTCAAGGTACCAACCACCCAGAAATGGGACTGGGTAGTAATATTGTAAACTTAACCGGCTCCGCATTAGGCGAATCAGAACAGTCACTGCTTAATTTTGGCTTGACTTTTGTCCCAACACCAAAACCTAAAACAGGTTTGGATGCAGATTTAGATAATGGCTTTACTGAAACTGCTGAATTTGGTCACCGTGTGAAATTGGCAGACTCCAATAGTAATATTCCACCATTCATTGAAAAAACCGGCTGGGCTCCAAACTTAAAATGTGTTGACCCAGCAATCGGTGAAAGTATAAAACTTTACTCTGAACGTATTGAAAATACTACATTTCCAAACGATCAGCAAAATTTATCCTATGAGCAACGCCAGGCCCTTTTAGATTTATCTAGAAAAAGTGAAATTGTCATCAAACCTGCGGATACACCAAAGAAGCGCATAGACAGCTTAGTAATCCGAAGCATTACCGAAAATTAAATGAACCACTTTGGCAAAATAACTGTAGCAAATTCAACGAAATTCTCCAAAAAATGGTTGATAACAGGAAGATAACTGAAAAGCAATTTAAATACCTGTGTGCCAAAGATGATTCGAAACCACGTACATTTTATCTTCCTCCTAAAATCCATAGGTCTGTTGACTTATGGACCGACCAAATGACACCACCAGGGCGACCGATCATTTCAGATTGTGGTTCGGAATCATATAGGATTAGTGAATTTATCGACTACCATCTTCAGTCAATTGCAAATAGACATTTTAGCTATTTGAAAAACACCGAAGACTTCCTAGCCCAGGTCTCAAAGATCTTGGTCCCTCCAAATTCATTCTTAATTCCAATGGACGTCGATGCTATGTACACAAACATTTACATCGAATAGGGCCTAAATTCAATTCGTAGAGCATTTGCCGACTATCCTGACACCAACAGGCCTGACAGAGAAGTAATAGCTCTATTAGAGCTTAGTTTGAAGGGCAATGACTTTGAATTTGCTGGTGATATTTTCCAACTAATTTGTGGCTGCGCAATGGGTAAGCGTTTCAGCCCAGGTTTCGCTAACCTTTACATGGCAGAGTGGGAAAAGGAAGCACGCGAAAACTGTCCAAATCAGCCGCTCATTTACCGCAGGTACCTCGATGACATTTTCCTGATCTGGCAACATAGTAAGGAAGCATTTACCGAATTCCTGGCCATTCTGAATAATCATGATCCGAATATCAAACAAAAAGCTCAAATTGATGAGATGTCCGTAGATTTCCTGGATATAACTTTATACAAAGGTATAAAGTATGAAACAACTGGTTACTTAGACAACAAAGTTTATTTTAAGCCAACAGACTCGCATCAACTACTGCACAAGAAATCATTCCATCATACTTTCAAGGGACTTGTAAAATCACAAATAATCCGTTTTCATAGAAATTTGAGTGATAAGAAAAACCTTGAATCATCATGTTCGACCTTATTCAAAGCCCTCAAACCGAGAGGGTACACTTCTCTAATATGCTGAGTTAGTAGTTGCTGCTTTATTTCTGTGGGCCTTCTGCTCTGCTTAATCCACTTGTTTAGTTGTTTTCAGAACAAGAATTATTTTAGGCCGCAACTGGCCGATAACTACCTAGCTATTAGACATGGCTGTCATGGAGAACAGATGCCCGAGGACATCAATAGTGCATACAGCGCTCATACATGTTACTTGGTGGGATCTCTGAACTGGGTGAGAATCCGGACATTCCATGTTGCAACCACATGAAACATTACAGGACATGGTTTACATTTCACGGAAGCATTGTTAGGCCATATCTCCTATCGTTATGGTGGGGGGGGGGGGGTAAGAGAGACGGATGCACACTGTGAATGTCCTTCCCGTAAGGGCGTGGCAGATCTAAATATCATGCCCAGACATTTAAATAGAATTCGGTGAACATACGTATCTCGCCCAGTTTTGCACTGCGGTGCGGGAGGATTATCAGTAGATATAATAATAATAATTAACACATATGTTTTTGCAGTGCTTTCCTACATTGGCTTAAAGTACTATCTACTAGGTATCCGAAGATACATGGGAATGTGTATGTGATACCGCACCATAGCCATCACCGCTCGGAAATCCCAATAGTTTCCCAGAGTCGGATCAGCCCATGGTGCGGATAGGGACGTCCAAACAATTTAAGAAGCCACAAGGCTAAGAGGAATATGAAGAGAGACAAAATGTTGGAGTTATGAGTCTTACCAGAGTGTGGGGATAAATTATCGCACTGCCGGTAAGCCTATTCAGAATGTCTAACGAGCAGTCAGCAAAAGATACGAGAGTACTACGTAGTGAAGAAAGTTCCTGTACACCGATGGTACAGATGGAAAGTGTAAACAACCCGATCACTAGCAGGGGTTGTCAGATGCGGATGAAGATACAAAACAAAGTGTCACGGTGCTGGGTATGTCAACCAGCTCTGAAGACATACCGGGCAGAGTTCACTTGCTATGCTCGAAAGTCGAAAGAACCCACACGATTAGTGCGACGGCGTTTGGGATACCATGCTTAGGCATGGCCGGCAGATCTGGCGAGTCATCCACCAAAGAACATCCTGCCTCTACATCTGTAGATTCACATTATCAGGCTGCAAAGGCCTCACCGCAAGCTTGTGTTCCGAATCCAGATGTTGTATTCATGAACGTTCTTATCAAAAGTTTCCAAACTACTCCCGTAAAAGGGGAGTTACAAAATTGTTTTAGTGCGCTGGGTTGGAAACTGTACACTACGGGATGAAACCCCGATGCATAGCGAAGAAAGACGTGTGTCGCGCTTGATAATAGTTGGTACAGCTCCAACTTGTTCGGCCCCTGGCCGAGGATGCTCTCGATCTCTGGATCGCTTCTCCTTTTACACTCTCCGTGATGTCACAGGTGCAGGCTTCGTCCAATCACCACTCGAAAATAATTTGACAGACAATCAATAAGAATTACAGAGTACCAGCTCAGTACACTAAAAGCGCCATTCTATCTAGGTCACAACTACGCGCTCCATAGAATCAGCGTCACGCGCATGCGCATAATGCGTTTTAACGAACTTAGTAATTTTTCGACATGCTCTCTCTCCCATAGGCCTGTGTACGCTTATAGCTCTACCCAGAGGGGCGTGCTCAGGAAACGAATCCTAGATGGGCGGCGCGTACCCAGCTTAGCTGGTACGGCCGGTACCTGACCGGTCGACCCGAACTACACTTGAACCCATGATGCTACATTGCGCCATATGCCATAGCTGTTCAACCTGATCTTTCGTTGTTGTGAACCCTCAGTGTTCCTGCGTATATATGTTTATATGCACATTTCTTGCACATTAAACATCACGTCTTCGACGGTACTTGTAATAAATGAGGAATCTACGAGCAACCAACCACGGCGGGAACCAGTCTTGTTCGTGTTCACCGGGAACCAGTAATTAACAGGAACTAAAAGTAAAATACATTTTATTAAAGCTTTTGATTAACAACAACTAAATTTGTGAGAATTTTTGAAGTTTATCGTCAAGACAAAACAATGTAAGTTCAGCTAATTTGAGCTAGATAATATCCTAGAAAGTATACATTATTCATAAATGTTCATTTATGCTTATGTCGTTCGCAATAATCTGATGATTGTCTAATTTTTCTACAACTTCAACTGGGCTCCCATCATGATCATCCATGTGATGTCCGAAGTTACGGAAGTACTCAAGTAGCAGACAGCAGTGTCAGATTTTTGACAAGACAGACATGTTGAAAACTTGAATGGATTGTTGTTTTAACACCAATGTCTCAACCTTCAGACCCGAATCGCTGCGGCGATTGCATGCATTCTCCAGATTTCTGCTTCTTTTCTTATAATATCGTTTTCCTGTTGACTAGCCTACTTCAACTTGCTGAAGATTCAGCTAACTCTAAAGTTAAACTCTTTTTTCGTGATCTCCGCCCAAATTTCCGTGTCCGACAGCTCTTTCGTATCGCGAGGCCTCTTATGTTGCCGCATTATCAAGTGAAAATAATGAGGGTTCCTCCTGTTGCTAGCTATGGCAATATGATCAGCTATGGTAAATTAAAATTAAATTAGTGTATGTGACGTGTATATGTGCAGGGTTTAACTTGTTATCTAAGGGTGGGTGGGGTGGGGATGGCCCTCAAAATAAATGTGGGTGTCTCAAACTCAACTTTGCATGGTAGCTGTTGAATACTTTGAAAATAATTTGACTGGAAACTATTGCTGCAACAGTTTCTAGTCAAAATATTCGAATAATATGATCATACCTAGTCCGTCTCGCGGAAGTCTGACTCGTGGAAGTCAGTTAGGACTCGTGGGTGGACTCGCGGCCGTGGCGGGTATTCAATATTGGACTCGCGGTAATCCAACTTAGAGTCGTACATTCGAGATTCGGCGTGATAAAGACACGAAATCACGCCTATATTTTTAGATTGAGCCCTCCTACGATGCTTACTATGAATATTTCGGAAACTACAGGTGCACGGCAGAGGATTATATGCTGTAAAAGTCGACAATTATATGCTGGATAAAAGGACAAATTTGTCCCGTGTGTTGTGTTGTTGATATATTTCTTCCGCCGGGCCGGCGTACGGTCAACCACGTGTCTATCTTGAAAATAACGTTGACGAAAGCTGTTGCGTTTTAGTTTTTAACTGTAAAATTAACATACGAGTTAGGGCCCCCACACACACCCACAGACAGTCATCAACCCAAGTGCGGAAAATCGCTCCATTAGTGTTATTGAAAACGCTTCAAGGATGTCTGTTTTGAAAACAATGTTGCTGAAAGCTGTTGCTCTTTACGCTTATTGGAATCGCTTTTAAACCTGAATTCCCAGAGTCTAATTTTCAAGGTAACTATACAGGTAAGGTGTGAATATTTTGAAACCAATTTGACTTGAGTCTGCCCAGTCAAATTACTTTTACAATATTTAACAGTCTAGTAGGTCGATCAAACATATATACAATTCGTACACTTGACGAACGATTGGATGTTCATGACGAAGCCAGGTAGCCTACGTGAAATTATGAGGGTGACAGCTAACTTGAGATGCGTGTGATTATTAAGTCGGATACTTGAGTGTTAGGTCGGATCCCTCCATTATATATGCTAACTCTATGTTATACAGACCTGATATGAGACCATCCATAAAAATTAATTTTTTTTCCTTTTCAGACATGATATAGTTTGAATTAAAATAAGACAGATATGCTCAATAAACCATAATTTTTTATTCACAATACTAGTGATCGAAAAAGTCCAGAAAACTTGTTGCTGCAGGATATTTAGTTATTCTTTTATTTAATATAGTTTTAACTGGTGACGATTGTGGTTTTTGCACAGTTATTGTAACGCAAACTGTAGTTTGAGAAATATCTTTAGTTTCCATCGTCATTGACTTTGCAGATTCCAATTCATATCTCTCGCTGTATCCGCCGTGAAGAACTAATGTAAACAGGGTGTTGCACATTAAGCAGAGTATATATTGTTCTTCGCTCATGATTGGATAGTTTTCATGCGCATTACCGTAGTGGCCAATAGAAACGCAGTAGCGGTATGTATAGAGAAAGTGTACCAAATGCAATAACATTTGTAATGACGTATTTCCATGACGTAGTGTCACAAATAGTCTGATTGGTTCTGATCGGAAATGCCCATCAGGGAATCAAAATTTATCAATTTCGAAATATTACTACCAGTAGTAGAATCAGAGGCTGTTACCGATTGGGAATTACAAACGCCGTTTAAAACACAAAAACGGGTCAGATCACGGAATACTGTATTTCGCTTAATAATAGCCTAGGCTTCTATTAGGACAAGGTGTTCAATTTCCAACCAAACATCTCTGAGAAAGGGGGTGGACTTATATTACAGAGTTTTCCCAAAAAAGTTCTAAAATTGATACCACAGAAATTCAGCGTATTTCCTCCCGTAATAATTTCCACCGCCTACGTTTAATGTATACCTCAAAACATCACCGGGGAAGTGAAATTATTTGATTTGGGCGCCTAAATATTGCGTATCCTTTAATAAAGCTCGTTTATAACATCAAAATTAATCCACAATTTGATATAAAATGGCGTTGCGAAAAAATACAAATCACGTGATTCGCCTCCAATTGAAGAGTTTATTTTAGAGCGAGTACTCGGATATAAATATTCTGGAATCGGGGACTCGGAACTTGGGAATATCTATATATTATCATTGCGCGATAGGAACTGAGTATTATCCTGATCTTAAAAAATGGGTACCCGTTTGATAAACTCCCGTTAGCGTATAATGTCTCTCGAGAACATGGTGCCTCCCATCTCAAGAACCTCTGGCTCGCCAACTTAAGAATCCGGCTATATTGTCGTTCGTAATAAGTCAATTTGGATCATTTAATGTTGATCAGCGTTACAAAATTGATGCACATTTTCTCCTGTGCTTGTTGTTTGGTACATAAATTTGGTCTTAAAATATATTTATAAAGAAGATATTTAATCACGCCAAGACTGTTTTACGCGCATTTTGACAACAAAAGTGTGGAATAAACTTTATTATATCTTGAACATACATGGCCTACTACTAGTATTAATCTAATAGGCGGTCGAGATTTACAAATCCGAGGCCTGTATTGACGTCTAGAGGGGCCGGGAATGTATCAGGGCAGAGATCGGTTTGAAGTAAACGCACCCTGTGACCAATTGTTATTATTATACACGCTATTCTTACAAATTTGCTCTTAAGAGAAATTTTCTTATACAGTTTATAAGTATATAAAGTTTCTAAGTTTATAAATACAATTATTCTGCCCTAGAAACAAACCGAAACCTTACTGTCAATTCCGATCACGAGTAATAGGTGCCAGTTGGGGTAAGTTTAGATCGTCTCTCGTGCTGGAGTAGTGCCAAAATATCAATAGTTTTACTCGGGTAGGTACTTTCGCCAATAGGAGGACAGTCTCAAGTACCTTGACTGAGTAGTTATCAACGTGACGGCCTAAATTCGCCCTTACGGAAACGCGCATTATGATCACGTGAGCTAGACAGTCATTTATTTGCGACGCAAATTGGAGATTTTATTTAAATTTTATGCAAACAGGAAATGGTTTAGCGATATATAGCATCTGTGTTAGCGATTTTGAGGCAAAATATATTGGAAAGTGGTCTCTTCGTATCTCATAGTAGAGATGCATTATTGCATGCTGGGTAAATTGAACTAAAATCAACAACCATCTCATATCTCGTGCAAACATGTTTCTATTTAATGGGAGATCTTTAACATTGGATTTGATCATAGAGTTACATAACACTAGCTGCAAACACGCCTTGATGGAATTAAACTTAGATGGCAAACAATGTCTTCCGCAGACACGCAAGCTATATTGTGTATCTCTGTTATTAGGCATCTCACCTGGATAGATATCTAGATTACAGGTGTTTATTGCAAGCATGTTTTCACGGGATTTCTTCATGGCACCTTATCCAGAGACATGTTCAGACATCTTTGTTGTTATCATGATTGTTACCGTTATTAAGTCAATTTGAACAATCACGGGTAACCCGGATGATAATTCTCTTCGCATCAATGGAGGTTATATGACATTACTGCTATTAAGAGTATTATGCAATGTGGTGGTATTTGTTACTGCTGGCAACTCTCGTGTCAATATTTTATCTTTTACTGAGTCAATAGCAAAGAAACTAGTGTACATTTCCCAGCAATTTTTGGTGGACGATGTTGCTGTTTCTTTTAGATCTTCTGATTATTTGATTGTGTTTATGTCTATATTGTTTGTATTTTTATTGGTTGTTGCTAGTTTGACATTTAAAAAATTGGAGATACAGCTTATATGTTTCTTATGACATGCTGCTAGAAATTCATTTGTAAGCCATGTTTTTTTTTTTATTTCTCTTATATCGTTTTATTTAATTAAAAGGAAAACATTGTTCAAAGATGTGTGTACAAGTGCTATTAAATGCATTGTAGGCATCTTCACAAGAACATTGTGACACTACTTCATCCCAATTCTGTTCCATAATTTTGAGTTTAAATGCATCCATGTTGGAGCTACTAAAATCGCTGCAATGAATAATTTCACTTTTTATGATTTTAATATTAGCAACTGATTTTAATTCTAGAAGAAAAACAGGGAAATGATCAGAGACATCAGACACAAAAATGCCTGATCTGCTACATTCTGAGATGTTGTTGTTAAAAAAAATGTTGTCAATTAGTGTTGCAGTAAATTCCGTTATTCTTGTTGGTTTTTGTTATTGTTGGTATGAAGGAATAAGAGTTTAACAAGTTAGTAAAGTTCTGGATATGCATTGAATTAGTAAATAGTAAATTGACATTAAAATCACCTGCAAGATAACATAATTTATTTTCCTTTTGTATAATTTTGAGAATGTCTTAAAATATGTTGATAAGGATCTCAGTATCCTTTCCAGATGATCTATAAATGACTCCAAATATCTTATTTTTACCTTTGTTATCTGGAATTTCAATAAAGATATAATATTGCATGACATATGATATCTATGATGGAGTTTATATGTGGATGTGAACTTAATGATACTGATTATACATAAGCGTGAGTGTGTTCGTGCGTGCGTGTGTATGTGTGTGGGTAATTGCATTCAAACATTAGGACCACTTAGTCTTACATCATGGTACACACGCACAGTCGCCAGTTGTGGGACAGCACCCTTCCTTATTAGATCAAGTCTTAGAATTAAGGGAAGGGGCAGCCACAACACATACATCTATTTGTTGGGGTGGGGGACGGTGGGTGTCTGATGCTGTTGTGTGGACAGTCGTGTGAACGTGTGTTGGAAATCGTTTAGTACACTCAGGGAGTACATTTCTCTGGATGGGAATTCTACAGCTCTGTGTATGTATGATGATGATTGCCTCAAGCAAACATAACTCGGTACACTCAGATCAAGAAAGGACCTGGGGAAGCTAAGGATTTTGGCTGAGGACAGAGTGTCAAAAGCGAAGACAGTCTGATTGCAGATTGCCTTCCTTTCACATACATATTTAAAGCAACGCGCTGCCAGACGTCGATCGGGCGCACAACCATATAATCGAACCTGCTCTACAGACATCCTTCATTAAGAGGGAGACCGCGTAACGTGTTAGATAACCGATCAAGCCATTCATACTGACCGTTAAAAATTAACTTATTGGTCTTCAAATGGACATTTCCTATTAAAAATTTGAGGCTGAAATGGTTAATAAATGGTTTACTCTACACGCTATATGAACCAACCTCATAGTGTCCTCACCCCTACCCCGAGATTCTCGCTGTGTCAGTCACCTATACAGTCGTTTTGTTATTTGTTTATGGTCAGCAAGTTGAATGCACCTCTCAGGGACGGTGGACCGTATGCGGTCTAAATGGGTGTGACCTATCCAACCAGAAATAATTGGGACCTTTAACTTACATATTCCACCTTGATAATGTCAAAATTATTATCGCGTACGCGCTTGGTCTGAATACTATTTTGTCAAGTAGGGTGCGGGTGAACTGAGTTGTCGCGCTGCGCGTGCATGGTCTGAATGGGCATTAAGGTGTTTTTGAGGATCATGTGATTTTGAGTGTTGGTGTTTTTACACTCTCATTGTGCGCTTTGTCAAGTGTAGGTGGTGTCAGCAAAATGAGCAAATCATGGTTTAAAAAAGAAAAAAGACAGTATTTAGCACTGCATCTGGAAATTTTAACGTCTTAATGGCTTAATTTTATCAAGGAAATTAAAGTATTGACTTATTTCCATAGGAGACTATTTTGAAAATTTAACGCTAGTGGCATATGGAGATACGTCGGACGTAGTCTTACGATCGTTTTATGCACTCGGCCAAAGTCATTCAAGTGGTACATGTTCTAAGAATTTGAAAATAGTATTCTCTTGGCCTGCAAATTGGCATTCACTATCTTCAAGACCACTGTATTGGCCGGGGTTTTTGGTGGCTTCACCATGATGGGGTTAAAAAGACACCGCAAGAAGAGTGGTGCCAGGAAAATTGTAGGCCCTACATAGCCGCCATGACGACAACTTATTTCTCCAGAAGCATTAAAGATCCTTATGTAGTTTTGAGACCTAGATTAATTTAAGTCAGGCTTTAAAGCTTAATAGTCCGACACGTTGTGTACGAATTGTCTTTACCATTTAATACACATTCTGAGCAACAGCACACAGTCAAATTAGTTTCAGAATATTTAACAGTTTACCTGTATAGTTTTCTGGAAACTGATAGTTATGGAGTTCAGGGATCGGCCGATCCCAGCACGAGCGAGGTGTGGTTGAAGCTTAGCTAGAGATGGGCGGGACATATCTAAAACTGGACAGGTCCATTGTATGGATATCATCAATGAGATTTATATAGGCTTACATGTGTGGATGTAACGAATAACCAATTTGGCCCGTTGTAAATGTTATCTTAGAGCATTTTGGTGTGAATGTGCCCCTTAACATTTGATGATTTCATTCTGTATAAATTAATATAATATTTTTATTTGTGAAGCTGAAATATGTATGCGTGTCTCTAATTGAATTTCACAACTTAAAAAAATTATATGAAATCACTGTATATGTTAAGATTTATCTTGTTTCATTCATATATGAAGGTACTTGGACCGGGTGGGGTGGGTGGGGGTGCTAAAGGGACAAACACCTAAGGGGGCGCTATGGGGGATACACTATAGGAGCAGCAAAACCCGATCCCCCCAACCACCACACGCACTCACGCACACCACCACCACCACCCCCACACACCCCTGACCCTTCGGCTATGCATTTAAAACTCCTCATTGCTCAAATCATTTACATCGTTGACATCATTTCACCTCCGCGCTACAATAGAAATTTGGAGATTACATCACATCACGTTTTCTGAGAACAGTTTTATCTACAAACAAGAATGATATTCCTCATGCAATTAATATAAGATGTTATTCTTTTAGCAGCATAAGAAATTTTACATCCTTCATCTGAAGAATGCTAGAGAAAATCTAATTTCTTATTGTACAAGAAAATTTTTGACATAAATATTCAACTTGAAAAAAGTCAGAAGGGTGATTGTGAAATCCTAACTTATGTCTAATAACATTTCTAAATACATGTAGGTCTAGTTTGATTACACGTATGATTCTTGATTTGTGGGTAGTTTTAATAATTTTCAAATAGTACCCTGACAAAATTATGAAGTGACAGTGTTGTACGAGACGGTGTCATATGGGACTGACAATTTGTCCCAATCTGCCAATAGCCAGTCATTGAATTACCCTCTTTTACTTAAATTTCTTTCAAAATATTAATATTCAGTAACAAGAAATCGTCAAGTCACATTTTAAAAGTTTGCATATGAGGAATTTTCCTTTTTTCATATCACCAATGTCGATTTTACAGGTCTACTCTTAATGAACCTTTGCATTTTTATACGCCGCTTTTGAAAAAAAACCTGGGTCATATTATGTGATGGCGCGTGGTTTCTGTCTGTCCGTCCATCTGTCTGTTAGCAAACCCATCTGGGCCATATCTAAAGAATTTAACCTACATTTGAATTTTTTTTCTCCCGTGCACATATTAGGCGGAGACGATGTGTCCAGATTTCATTTCATCGAGATCTGTCAATATTTGATGTATTCGCCCCCTGAAGTGCATAAAATGTGTCAAAAATTTTGTGTCCAGGCTGTATCTCAAAAACTTCATTAATCTATATTTGAAATTTTTTCTCCAGTGCATGTATTAGGAGGAGACGATGTGTCATGATTTAGTTTCATCGAGATCTGTCGAGATCCCCCATGAAACGCATATAATGCATCACAAATTTCCTGTGGATCGCATCTCAAACTATATTTGCAATTTTTGATTTCGTTTCGTCGAGATCTGTCAAGATTTGCTAGAGTTATTCCCCCTGCGGTGCACATATTAGGCGGAGATAATGTGTCATGATTTCCTTTCGTCGAGATAGACGTATCTAAAAAATGTCTGAATCTACATTTGAAATTTCTGCTCCAGTGCACATAGGGAGATGAAGTGTCATGATTTTATTTCGCCGAGATCCCTTCGATATTTGCTAGAGTTATCCCCCCTGTAATGTGTAAAATGTGTCGAAAACTTCGTGTCCGAACCATATCTCAAAAACTTCTCAACCTGTATTTCAAATTTTTGCTCCAGTGCACATATTAGGCAGAGACGATGTGTCATGATTTCGTTTCATTAAGACAAACGTATCTCAAAAACGTCTGAATCTACATTTGAAATTTTTGCTCCAGTGCACATATGTGTCATGATGTTGTTTCACTGAAATCCATCCGTATTTGTAAGCGTTATCCCCCTGAAAAGAGTAAAATTTGTCAAAAAATATTTCCCGGACCAGATCTCGGGGAATTTCGAACCTACATTTGAAATTCGATTTCCAGTGAACATATGTAGAGATGAAGTGTCATGATTTTGCTTCAGCGAGATCTCCATATTTGCCAAAGTCATACTCTCAGAAAGGATTAAAATTCATTAAAGACGGGTGTATTAAGGCCTGCTAGGCAGCACTTGTTAACTAGACCCCACCCATCTCGGCCCTTGGGCTTCTTGTATTTTGTAGCAAGCATCCTTAGGGCGTCGAGATCCAAGTATGTTCAAACAAAACTGATTGGTCAATTTGGGCAGTGGACAACTTGAATTTTATGCCATTTTTAGAAATACATTTAAAGATCTCCGAAACCGCTTGGCTGATTGAATTGAAACTCAAGGGCCAAACTGAGTTTCTTTATCATTATGAGAAGATGGTCTGTTTGTTATACACTGCATCCCTACAACTCTAGTTGATTTTGCATTATTTAAAAAAACCCAAGTTTTTGAGATCTCAGAAACCGCTTAGCTGATTGATCTGAAACTTCAGAAACAAGGGTCGAGTCCTAAGTCAATTTGCTTCGAGAGAACCTGATTGATTTGCCTTGTGGCCATCTTGGCTGTCCTGGTTTTCCCAAAAAACTACTAAGCGCCATTAAAGTTTATTATTAAGGGAAGTTGATACCTAATGACATGGCTGTCTTGAGCCAATCAAACTGTAGCATTTGATGGTCATATTACATTTTTAGGCCATCATAAACTGCCTGACCATTGTTCTAGGCAATCAGTTTAACACTACTTTTGGGCATTGACATGATTGAAAGCTCTTAGCTGTAGACTGAAGAGTTATTCCGCTCTGCACACCCAGGCCTCAACGATGCCAAGTTTATATTAGTATACTCATATATATATACACCTGTGCAAAAGTTAAGCACCAGCAAAAACAATAGAATGTAGAAACATGATGGTACAACTAGGCTGCCATACTTTTTGTCCCCGCGTTAGCTGACATAATTCCAAGTACGAAATGCACATGCATGCATGACTTCACGCCGCTTGATGTCCGTGCGTGGCGGGAAACAGCACACGTGTTCAGTTATGTAAAAGTCCAGTTTGAGGTGTAGAACATTACATACAGATTTAGGCGACAAGATTAGGAATTTTGTGTTCATGACCGTGGTTTATTTGTACAGAGAGAATTAGCTCTTGATTGTGAACCGCTATGGCAAGACGAAGGTTAAGTGATCGTGTGAAATGGCAAATCATAGGCATGCATACCACTGGTATGTCATGCAGAGAGATTGGCAGACAGCTGAGCATTAACCATACTGTAATCAGTCGTTTGATTGCAAAACATGGGCAAACTAACGAGGTGAAGGACAGGCCTAGATCTGGAAGACCGAAGAAGACTACTGCCCGTGTTGATCGAGCCCTAGTACGCCTTGTTAGGAGATCTCCATTCACCAACAGCAGAGTGCTCAGCCAGCAATGGGAAACGCGCAATAGAGTGTCAATGTCTACCGTCAAAAGGAGACTGTATGCTGCTGGCATGAAAGCTAGGAGACCTGTCAGACGTCCTCTCCTCACTGCACACCACAAAGAGGAGCGTCTGAGGTGGTGCAACGAAAGAAGACACTGGAACATGAGATCCTGGAGACGGGTACACTGGTTCGATGAAAGTCGGTTCCTGCTTCATGCCACAGATGGTCGAACTCGTGTATGGAGGTCCAGACGCACGGTGTACGACCAACGTAACATCATGGAAGAAGTTCCATTTGGTGGATGTTCCGTTATGATATGGGGGTGCATCTCATTTGATTGTAAGCTGGATCTGTTGACTGTACCTGGAACACTAAATGGACAAAGATATCAAGATTCCATACTGGATAGAGTTGTGATGCCTCATTTTGTAAATCATGCACCTGGAACCCACCCTATATTCATGGATGACAACGCCTGACCACATCGTGCTAGAGCTGTGCATGAATACCTCCGCCAGAATGCCATCGAAACCCTACCATGGCCAGGCAAGGAGCCCTGACATGAACCCTATTGAGCATATCTGGGACATTCTGGGAAACATGGTGAGAAGGAGGGATCCTCCTGTGCAGAACCTACAGGAATTAACAGACGCACTCCATCTTGAATGGCAACGAATACCACAATGGCGTATCAGTCGGTTGGTGACCAACATGAGACGTCGTGTCCAGGCCGTCATCCAGGCACAAGGTGGATATACCCGGTATTAATAATGACAGTCTCAAACTCGTGCACAGATGTTAAACTTCGTTTTCAGACACCATTAATGACAATCTAGCATTCTAGCCACGTGTGTCAACTGTAGGGCAATAGTTGTCAGTTGTGTCAACGTAACCATATTCAGGCCTCGTTTTCAAGTTCAAACAAAAACATACAGTGTTTCCCCACCATCATAATCAGCATTCCTCTAGTTGCATTATTACCTCTTGCACTAAGATGGATGGGTACATAAATGTTTATGCTATTGCTTTCTTCATAGCACATGAATATATCCTTGCATGTGCGTAAAAATAGGGTGGTGCTTAACTTTTGCACAGGTGTATATATATATATTTATATATATATATCACAGAACAATCTCTGACTGTAATGTTTGTACTGTAGAAGGTGAATAAATGTTCTTGATCCTGATTGCATCTAAGTCCGTCAAAACTACGAACCCTTAACACTTTAATGTTAAAATTTTTAATTTTCAAATTAAATTAAAAGATGATCTGGTGTTCACTTTTCTGAAAATTTGGTGGGAGATGGTGCTGTCGTAGACAGCAACATCGTCCACCAAAATTATTGAAAAATGTACACCAGTTTTTCTTCTATTGACACAGTAAAAGATAGAATATTGACATCAGTGCGCTAAGGGTTAATAGTCTGTCAAGTTGTATGAATTGTATGTCATTACTTTTTAATAAATATTCTGTCGAATATTTTGAAACTAATTTGACTGGCCACTGTTGCTGCCTATGCCCAGTCAAATTAGTTTCAAACTATTCAACAGGTTACCTGTATATCCCAACAGGGTCAAAGCATGGGCGGAGCTTAGCTAGAGATGGATAGGGCCTACCTAAAGATGGAGTCATCCATTGAGTCTAAGTTATTGCTGCCCATGGTCCAGTTTCAGTCAAATTCTTAATTGGGAATAATCAGCAAATTTAATATTCAGATTTTCATTGCGCATATGAACATGGTGAATGTGTAAAAAAGCTGCAGAAATCAACTGACCAATAAAAAGTATGGCTTGGCCACGTGATTTAAAAGTGCACATTCACACCAGAATGTGTGAAAATAAAATTGTTTAAAGATGCATATTCACAGCTAAATGACTGAAACTAAAAAATTTTAAATTGTATAATTTTAGAGGCTTAAACTGTGTGCATAGATATAATGGAACGAAATTAATCTTAGCATATGATGATTTTATTCCATATAAATTATAATTTTCTAAATTATAACATTGAAATAGAGGCATGAGCCCCTAATTCAAATTCATAACTTAAAACTTTTATTAATTTATACATAATGAAATCATCATATGATAAGGCTTAATCAGTTTCATTACATCTTAAGCCACTAAAAGTGTACGATTTAAACAATTTTAGTTTCAGTCATTTTGCTGTGAATATGCACCATAATTTGTGCACCTCAATGTAATGAAGCGAAATAAATCTTAACATACAAACAGTATGATGATTTCATTCCGTACAAATTATTATATATATATATTTTTTAATTGCGAAGTTGAAACTATCTCAGCACATTCCTCATCATGTGCGGAGAGACGCTCAAGAGCTACCGTGGAGACAAAAATCTTGCGAAGCCATTAGTTCAGCTAGATTGTCCCATGTGGGATAGTCATTAGAAAGACGAGCCTTGCATTCTGTAGGGAAAACGTTCCAGAGCGCTCTGCGCATGCAAAATCGGCTTTTCACGTTTTGTATATTATATGATGTAATTAATGCGAAAAGAGCAGATTGTCAATAGTTTGCAGATTAGCAAAATGTTTTGTTGCCTTCATATACTTCCTCAGGAGGCATGGTCTGCCTTGATGTCGAGAGATATTGCTGTAGTGCCCTCAAAGATTATGAAAGCCATTAAGGCAACATTGCCTTACCCTTTTTACTGATATATGTGTGTGTATATATGTAATGGTGCATCGAAGGCGGTCATAAACTATTGATAGTCTGTCAAGTTGTATGAATTATATGTCTACTATTTATTAATTTTGAAACTAATTTGACTGGCCACTGTTGCTGCCTATTCCCAGTCAAATTAGTTTCAAAATATTCAACAAATTACCTGTATATCCCAACAGGGTCAAAGTATGGGCGGAGCTTAGCTAGAGATGTGTGGGGCATACCTAAAACTGGATTCATCCATTGAGTAAGTTATTGCTACTCATGGTCCAGTTTCAGTCAAATTCTTAATAATAATCAGCAAATTTAATGTTCACATTTTCATTACGCATATGAACATGGTGACTGCATAGTCCTCTAATGTAACCGGATCTGTGCCTTTTTTCATGCGTGACAGGGCTTTATTATAAAGGCTGGTCTAGATATGTAAAAACCAACATTGAGTAAATACACTGCTTCGTTTAGAGAAAATAGCGCAATGTTGTTAGTAACAGGAATTGAATAGGGGTAAACATAACAACGGATTGAACAGAATGACACCATTCAATACAGGATCATTGGTTTATTTATTATGTATCGGCTGTGAATCGTGAACACTACAGTAGTGTGGTAATTCAGCCAGGGCGTTACCTGCATTTGACATTTAACACAACCACAAGATTTACATGTGTGTATGTTAAATGTACACATACATACATGTACATTCCTCCTATTCTCTAAATCTGTATTCCTATTCTACGAATCATCTATACTAGGGCTGGGCGGTATACCGGTTTCACACCATCTCGCGGTTTTTTATGGCGACGGTTTTAAAACCATTACGAAAATAAAAAACCCCGAAAAACCGTCCATAAGATCGGCATTGCGCAAAATCTGGTGACTGTCCGAAACTAGTTTGTTCTTGACTTGCAGTTAATATTATCATATAGTGTAACCATTTGCTACTAGAGACATAAAATACATCTATAACTATTAGCCGTGGGAAAGCAAGGGTGTTGGTGAAATCCCAACAAATCGGCCGAGGACGATCCTTGGCAAATATGATTTTATTTGCCAGCAATGAATTTTACATGACGTGAGCTCTGCGGGTTCAATGTAAGATTGAATAATTTGAAAATCAAAAGTTGTTATTACACCACAAAAACATCCAGTACCATTCAATCACTACTTGCTAAATCAAATATCTGCATTTAGCTATCAGAATAAGATTTTTATGCTCGCTTACATACTCCCTAATGCCAATACCATCACCATGTAGACCCTCAACCAGGCTTCTGGAAGAGGGACCCCCTGCATTAGCCTTACAATAGACTGGCACCAGTCTGTACTCACGCTTGTCACTAAGCACGCTCGCGCATGCGCAGTAGGTCCCAAATGTGAGAACTGATTCACTTTTCAAATATTCTGCTAGCAGAACAGTTTGCCTGCTATCAATCTGTTATAAAAGTTATAGCTTTGCTCTGAAAGTTTTCAGTTACAATCTATTTGACAACGAAACATGCCTACCATGAAGTCAATCCTTTATATCATGGTGTTTGTAACTCTAGTTTTTGAGTTACCAGTTTTCGTGTCACTATTCCCGTTTTCGAGGTTAGAGTAACCATGCCTATTATATACCATCAAAGTACCATGTTATAAAATAGCCACTACCACTCCTATTAACGTAAATCCTAGTGCTCTCAAACAACATCACTGAGGAATCTTTATGATTCCACTCTTCAGTCACTTTCTTAAGTACGCTTATGACGTATCCTCTGTAGATTTTCTCATTAGTTTTTTTAACGAAGCTAGTGCTTTATTTCCTATCATTTCTTATTTTTATAGGAAGTGTCCTTATCTTCTGAGAAAGTTAAATGTACGTCGAACAAGTGTGATCGTTTTCATGCTAAAGACTATGCGGGCCACGTTTGCCTGAGGTGTACCTCCTGCTCCCCGCAAAAAATGTGTGAGATTTGTAAGGGTTGGCTGTTGGTCACCTCTAAAGCTTTCTTCAAAGATTTTGTCGCTAAGCCTGCGTTGCCCTCAGGTCGCTCTCCCTCCGTTGTTGAGTGTACTAAGGTAGTAACAACTGCTTCTACCTCTGTTAAAACGTCTGTTTCAACAACGGAGGGGGGCAGCTCTTCTATCTCAGATCCTGTTATGGCGTTATTCGCCAGGTTCGAATCCTTTGCTAACGTGCTAACAAAGTCTTTAGATGAGCGTATTTCATCAGCAATTAAGGCTGCTAAAGTGGAGTCGTCAGACTCTGAACTCAGCCCCCAGTCTCGTTCGCGTAAGTGGGGTAAGCCTGTTTGTTTGACGTCCAGACAACAGATTAAGTCTCCGAAAGGTAAATCCGGCGACTCTAGAAAGAAACCTGGTAAGTCATCCTCTGGTAGGAGCCAGGCTAAAAACCATGTTAGTCTTGAGGGTCAGCATAATCCTCAAGCGTTTGCATCGGTGGCGGAAGCTATCGATTTGTCTTCACATGCCAAAGTTCATTTCTCAGTGATTCCTATTGCTAGAAATGTATTAAGATCTCTGATCGCCTCTGCTCCCAGCTTGTCCGGGCAAGCGGGTTTGCATTCCGGTTTGTCTTCTGGTTTTACCGGGCATCCGGAAATGAGCACTGTGATTGTTTCTGGCTTGGCTGAACATCCGGTGTCTCATGATAATTTGGCTTTTCCGTCCACTTCCGTTTCCGGTGCTTCCGGTAGTAGTGTTGCTACTTCCGGTAGGAGGAATGTTCATCCGGGTCTGTTAGACCCTTCTATGCATCATTCCTCTTCTTCCGTTTCCGGTTTGCCAGTTTCCTCTTCCGGTAGTAGTATTGCTACTTCCGGTAGGAAGAATGTATATCCGGGTCAGTTGGATCCGTCGTTGCATCATTCTTCTTTTTCCGTTTCTGGTTTGCCAGTTTCCGTTTCCGGTAGTAGCGTTGATACTTCCGGTAGGAAGAATGCACTTCCGGGTCTGTTGGACCCGACTTTGCATACATCCTCTTTTTCCGGTCCCGTTTTGTTATCTTCCGTTTCCGGCGGCAGTGTAGCTACTTCCGGTTCGACTTATGCATGCCCTGGTCTGTTAGACCCATCCTTGCAATTGACTTCCGTTTCCGGTTTTCCCGTTTCCGCTTCTGGTGTCAGTCTATCTGCTTCCGGCTTAAGAGATGCTTCTCCAGGTCAAGTTGATCCGGTGAAGCATTCTGTTTCCGGTTTCGGTGTTCCAGTTTCTGCGGGAAACAATTTTTGCGCATCAAATTATGAGCTACCGACTAACTCAGATTCCCATTTTAGTAGTATGTCTGTTCCTTCTGATTCTAACTATTTTCGCGCAGCTCCTACTCATGTTTTTGATAGGCATTATCCTGATCGTTCTTCTCTCTCTCAGTCTGTTCTTTCTTCAGATTTTCTTCATCCTTCCTTTCGTGATGTAGTATCACATTCTCATTCTTCTTCTCCTTCTCTCTTTTCTCATGTAGTTTCTCAGAAAGTAGTAGTCATCCTTGTTCCTCCTCTTGTGTATTGTTGGCTAGGGATTTCTCGTCTGCCCATGTTTCTAATTCTTCTCTCTTTCACTCTTCAACTATCTCTCCTCCTCCAGGTTTTCTTCATATTCCGGCTTCTCTTCATCAGAACTCGTCTTCTTCTCATATCCCTTCTTCTTCCTCTCCGTCTGTCTACTCTTCCTTCTTATTCTTCATCTACTCCTGCTTTTGATCATTTGGATCCTATTGTTTCTGTCGTTCTTTCTCCAGAATTGGAATTCCAGATAGTTGATTCGTGTTTAGATTTTTCTTTGTTTTCAGTAAGTCGCGATTCCTCTCTTCATCGCTCTATTATTTCAGCTAGATTTTCAATTCTTTCCAGATTCTCAGCCAGTGGTTTGGATTCATACTCTTTCACTTCTAATCAGCGAGAGGAACGTGGTGTTAGTCCATCTGATCAGTCTCCTTTGGTTTTGGACTCTTTCTCAGACGCTACCTCTAGAGCTTTATCCTCTCCTTCCTCTCTAAGAATCTTTGATTCTTCTGCTTCTCTAGACTCAGACCTTTGTCCTCCTCCCTCTTCTCCATCTCATTCTTCTGTCAATGCTACTCAGAGATCAGTCAGGGCCAGGGATCTGAAGAGGTTCTATCCTGTGAGGGCCTCTCCGGATGACTGGTCTAAGTCTCATCAATGGATAGCTTCTTCTCTATCTCTTCCTCTTCAGGATGAATTTTCGATTGATCCTCCTTCGTTCGGATCTGCTCTTTCATCTTCAGACTCTTCATCTAGTGCTCCTTGTGTTCTTCCAGTGGATAATTTGGTCGTAGATATGTTGGATTTTTATATTAATGATGTACAATCAAAAGATTTCTCTCTTACTCCCAAGGTAGATGCTCCGGTTCAGGTTCCGAAAGATGATTACGTTAGATTGGCTTCTACTCAATCTCTTAATGGTCCGACTTGGGATGTTCTTTCTTCGAATCTGAAGGAATCCTCTTAAGGTAGAATCGTCTTCTGACCTTTTTAAATGGGAGTCTGTCTGTCGTGCTCAGTTAAAATCAGCAAATTTTCTGGCCCTTCTTTCTAAGGCTCTTCTCAGGACTCAGGAGAAGGGTGGTCAGATTCCTCATGCAATTTTTCATTCGTTAGCCGATTGTTCAAGAGGTTCCTTGAACTCGGTTTGCCGTTCCTTGGGCTTCATCACCTCTAAAAGAAGGTCACGGAAACTTTCAGAGGTGAACATTTCGAACTCTCAGGAGTAACCTGATTTCTGCTCCTCCTTTCGGATTGGATATCTTCGGCCAAAATTCTTCCTCAATTCTTAGAGCGTAGTCTGATCGTCTTAGATCAGCTAAGGATCTGCGTGATCAGATATCTATTTTGAGGCCTTCAGCTAAAAGAGACTCTTCCTCGGTCAAGAGTCCGTCTTCCTCTCCCAGGAGGAAGAGTCTCGAGCCGGATGAGTATGGGGCTTATCCTTCAAGGGTTTTCACTAACTCTAATCGGTCCTCTCCTTCCCAATCCAGATCCGCGGAGGAGGATTGTTTCAACTCCATTTCTTCACATAGACCTAGAGCCCAGGTTCGTCAGGTGAGAAGGGGTCAGTTTTCCTCTCGAGGTTCTAGATCTAGTTCTAGAGGCCGCTCCTCTAGAGGTTTTCAACCTAGACAGGTTTGAAGGGGTGGCCTCAGCCCGGGTAGGCCTTTCCTCTTCTCCTTTCCCAGTCCTTCCTCTTCTACCACTTTTGGATCTATCGGTGCAGTCCCTTCTTCCCAGCGTGCCAGTAGGAAGGCGCCTGTCTCTGTTTTGGGAGACCTGGCAAGCCCTCGTTCAGGACTCCTGGCTTTTAGAACAAATCCGCTGGGGTTATGCACCGTCTTGGATAGATCACCATCCTCCTCTGTCTTGCCAGCCCAAATGGACTCCAGTTCCGTCCAATCTGGAGAAGTTGGGATCCCTGGTAGACGAATTGTAGTCAATGTGTCTAAAGAAGGCTATAGAAGAGGTTCCTTGTTGGAGAGTAGATCCGGGTTTCTACTCAACTCTTTTTCTAGTCCCCAAGAAAACAGGTGGATGGCGTCCAATTATCAATCTAAAGAGATTAAATCTTCTAATATCTACTCCAAAATTCAAAATGGAGACTATCTCAGATTATCGCCAGTCTGAGTCCAGGCATGTGGACGTCGTCCATAGACCTAAAGGACGCCTATTTCCATATTCTCATACACCCTTCTTTCAGAAAGTTCATGAGATTCGCTTTCAAGGGCCGGGTATGGCAGTTCAGAGTCATGCCTTTCGGCCTGACCACGGCTCCTTTCTTCTTCACACGCCTAGTGTCAGCAGTTGCAGGTATTCTGCACCGTCGTTCTATTCCCATTCACGTTTATATAGACGATTGGTTACTAAAAGCAAAATCTTCCTCAATTCTGTTAAGTATCGTTCCAGAGGTCTGCAGTCTGGCATCCAGTCTAGGATGGGTCATAAATCTAGAAAAATCATCTTTGGCTCCGTCTCAGGTTTTCACCCACCTAGGCGTTTCTTTCGACCTGGTTCGAGGCTTAGTCTTCCCTTCAGATATAAGAGTAGAAGCCATCCTAGTAGCCATGGAAATTCTGTCCTCTGCCGTGGTCAGAGCAATCTTCTTTCTCCGGGTGATAGGCTTGATGGTCAGCGTTGAGAACATCATTCCGTGGGTGGTGCTGATGAGAAGACCTTTCCAAATGTATCTTATGTCCCTGTGAAAACAGTCGATTCATTCAATTTACCATCAGATCCCTGTCAGAGAGCATTTAAGTCCCCACCTAGAATTTTGGAAGGATCACTCTCTGCTTCTGATGGGTGTTCCTCTGGTCAAGTCTTCTCCTCAAGCGATCATCTTCACAGACGCTTCCCAGGAGGGATGGGGAGCGGTCTGGAATTCCCTGTCTGTCTCAGGCCTGTGGTCCCTGGAGGAGTCATCAGCCCACATCAACATTCTGGAGTTGTGGGCTGTCAAGAAGGCTCTCCTTTCTTGGTCGGATCGGGTGAAGGGCCTCAAGATCTCGATTCGATCAGATAATCCAACAGTAGTCTCTTATATAAACAAGCAGGGAGGCACAAAGTCGTCTCTCTCCTTTGTTTGGAGGTGTGGAATCTCCTCATGTGGTGTCGCATGAACCAGGTTTTCCTGGTGTCCACCCATGTCCGACGATGTCTGAATTTTATGACGGATCAATTGTCTCGGCCCTCCAAATTCGCCCACACAGAGTGGCAGTTAAAGAGGTCGGTTGTCAAAGCGATCGTCAACCTCCTGGATCGTCCCCATGTAGATCTGTTCGCGACCTCTCTGAATGCCCAGATCTCCTCTTTCATGTCTCCTTTTCCGGACAATCAGGCATTGGCTGTGGACGCCCTGTCTCAGTCCTGGACAGGAATCTTCACTTGTGCGTTCCCTCCAACTATCCTGGTTCCTTTGGTTCTGAAGAAAGTCAGGGACCAGTTCTGCGTGATTTTGTTGATAGCTCCCTTTTGGCCAAAAAGGATCTGGTTTGTAGACCTTCTCGATCTTCTAGTAGACTTCGCGCGTTGGCTTCCAGTGTCCCCCAGATGTGTTGTCCCAAGTAAGGGGAACTTGCCTTCATCCAAACCCAGGAATCTTCAGTCTGTGTGTTTGGAGAATATCGAGTGCTCGGACCCTGAGAATAAATTTTCTGCAAGATCTCAGGAAATCATTAATTCGGCCAGGAGGGAGACAACCCGAAGAGTTTACAAGAGTCGACTTAAGATTTTTGGAGAATGGTGTTCAAATCATGATCTCGTGTCCGATTCTGTTTCTATTTCCCAAGTGTTGGATTTTTTATCCTATCTGTTCGATTCTCTTCCTGTGACTGCTAACACTGTTAGAGGATATAGATTTTCTTTAGCATCTTCTCTTCCTTGTTTGTTGAATGCTGATGTTAAAGATACTAAGGTTCTTAATGGTTTCATCAGAGGTTTAGGTAATATTCATCCTCCTATTGCTAAACCTTTGCCTTCCTGGAACTTGGCTTTGGTTCTTCAGGTTTTGGCAGGTCATCATTTCGAACCTATCTCTTCGATTAGCTGAAAGCTTTTAACTTTTAAGGCGGTTTTTCTAGTGGCTTCTGCTTCTGCTAGAAGACGATCTGAGATCCATGCACTTTCCGCTGAAAAGGATCGATTTATTGAAGCTGGGGACGGTTTGGTCTTATATCCTAGAAGGGATTTTTTAAATCAAAAACGCAATCAAACCGTTATCCAGCTACGCCGATTATTTTAAAATCTTTATCTTCCTTTTCTCCGTCTGACAGATTTTTGTGTCCAGTCAGAGCTCTTAAAGCTTATAAGCGTCGTACTGATTTTAAGAGATCCGATCCGTCCCATTTCTGGGTTCCGTATGCGGAAGGGGTAGCCAGACCAGTCTCTAAAGCTTCTATTGCTAGATGGATTTGTGAAATCATTCAACTCTGCTACGAGATTGCTTCTCCTGAGCAAATCAATCTCTCACATTAAGGCTCATGATGTTAGAGGGATGGCTAGTTCTTTCGTTCTTTTTGCTGGTTCTTCTGTAGACGAAGTTATGCAAGTTGCAGGATGGAAATCCGAGTACTTTTACCATTCTATTTGAAAGACCAGAGCGCAGCGGCTTCATTCTTTTGGAACATTACTATTTTAACAAAAAAGACTGAAGACCATTTACCAAGCACATCCCACCATTTTCGTTAGGACCGTGCGTCTGCGTGTAATGGTGAGAGTTGTTCTTTGGTTTTTATTTATTTCTTTATGTTTAAAGTTTTATTTGGTTGTTAATCACTGTGATTGATTTAGATGCACCATTATGTTTTGTTATCAACATTTGGTTTGTCTTGTTTGATTTTTATCCTTTATCTAGGCTGGATATATGGCACTTAAATTTCGAAAAGTGAATCAGTTTTCACATTTGGGACCTACTGCGCATGCGCGAGCGTGCTTAGTGACGAGCGTCACCAAGGAGTGAGTACAGGCTGGTGCCAGTCTATTGTAAGGCTAATGCAGGGGGTCCCTCTTCCAGAAGCCTGTTTGAGGGTCTGCATGGTGATGGTATTGGCATTAGGGAGTATGTAAGCGAGCATAAAAATCTTATTCTGATAGCTAAATGCAGATATTTGATTTAGCAAGTAGTGATTGAACGGTAAGTATGTTTTTATAGTGGTTAATAAAACTACACACCAACCCACTAAAGGGGGGGGGGGTCTGTTGGGGGTTCTTCTTTGCAACAAATAATCCTTTTTTCAATTCGAGTTTGTACTATGTTTAATTAGGATTTCAAATGTGACATGATACAAAAAAAATCAAGAAACGCGCTGCGAAAACAACGTCGCTATACAATGAACTCCCAATCCAAACAAATCATTATTTCTCTTAGATTTCGACAAACATAAAATGATCCATCACGGACTACGAAATGAAAACGATTAAGTCGCTTCTTACGTTGGCGGAGTAGTTACAAGTAAAATACACCTCTTAGCCTCTAAAATACGAGCAGGCGTAATGTGACTGGTTGTTAACAAATTCTTTCGCCGGGATATTCACTACTATCGATTTTATGAATGAAATTCGTAGTATTTTTTATCACGTGACTTTTCTGCTGATAGGCCTTAGAATCACATCGTTTTGTTTTACCGCCCAGTCTTTTTCGTCTTCGTATATCTTGAAGTACGAAGTGTTGATTTAAGTAGATTTAAGTTAGATTCACGAATCATTGCGTTTATGTTGTCAAATTATCATAATCTCTTTCCGGGAAATGACTACTCTTTAGTTACATGCTGAATGCCATTCACCCGCTTGAACAACAGTTTATTGAGGAGTATTACTAAATACCGAGTACTCGAAATACAAACACATGACTTACTAGACTAGATCAAACTGTAGGTGGTTATACAAACTCTAACCGTATGTGCGGTACTCTACTAGGAGCCTAAACTCGCTCTCATATCCGGGTTCCTACTTACACGCGTTAGATTTTACTACGCTTTCGAAAATAGTTACCTAATAACAGTGTTGAAAATCAACATTTTAGTAGTTAGAGCATTATTTTCACGACATCACATGAACCAGACTTTATTTATTTTATTTATTTTAACTACTACTTTGAGATAGATAGCGTCGAAGTGAGCAGTCGTACGTAGTTACCGGTCTAATTTCGTGGCAATTTATGTCACTTGTCAAATCGCAAAATACATGCACTCTAGCTAATGAAGATGGCATATTTTCATATTTCAAATTATTTCCGATCATTCTAACCCCTTAAACCGGTATTTTGTTAATACCGGTTTAATTAGTGATACCGTCACCGGTTTTCTTTTAGGCCAAAGCACCCAGCCCTAATCTATACTCAACTCCAGATGAATATTATTAGGCCACTGGCCTGAACGGACAAGCGAGCTTATGCCATGGCGACTGTCCATCATGTGACTGTCGTACCTCTGTCAACTTTTCCTTTAAACGACTTCTCAAGAATACCGGGCTAATTTCAATTATATTTGGCAGGAAGCATCATTAGGGCATAGAGATTCAAGTTTGTTCAAACGAAGCCAATCAGCCAATTTAGCTGGCGGACATCTTGGATTATAGCCGATTTTTAGGAAACCGCTGAGGAGATCGATTCAGAACTCATGAAATATCATCTAGGGCAAGAGCTGAACCTATTTTGTTGAAGGGAACCTGATTGTCCAAATGGTTCGGCGACCATCTTGGATGACCTAGTTTTCGTGAAAACAACGTCTCCTGAACAGCTCAACAGATTGGGCCGAAATTTGGCAGATGTATGGACGCCGTGGATCAATCAAAATGGTGCGTATTTGGTAGCCATTTTGGATTTTTTATTTTGATGGATTTTAAGCCAAAATTGTATTTCTATAGGCTTTTGCGTATACTGATTTAAAATTTCTACTTTCGAAACAGTCGGATAAACGGTTTGGCGGCCATCTCGAATCATTTTCCCGCCCAAAACTTCCATACTAAAACAATGGTAAATTTAAAATGTTTTCTCGAGAACCACCGGTCTGATTGCTATTATATTTGCCAGAAAGCCTCCTTAGCGCATATGGATCCAAGTTTGTTCAAAGGGAGCCAATTAGCCAATTTGGCTATTTTGACAATTTTTTGGAAACAGCTTTAAAAATCTCCGAAACCGCTTTGGGTACCGAATTAAAACTCATGAAATGTCATATGGGGCAACAGCTGAACCAAGTTTGTTCAAGGGAACTTGATTGGCCAAATGTATCAGCGGCTATCTTGGATGAGTTAGCCCACCTGGCTATAATGACCAAGTGAGCTTATGCCATGGCGACCATCCATCGTTTGTCTGTCCGTCAACTTTTGCTTTAAAACGCGACTCCTCATTAACTGCTTAACAGATTTCAAGCTACTTTGGCTGTAAGGACTCTATGAGGGTAGGTTTCAGAACTTGTGTACATAATTTTGATTTGCCAATTTTTCTTGCAGCCATCTTGGATTTTCCGAAAATTTCGGGAAATAAGATAAAAGCCTACTTGTTAACTACTTGGCCGATTTCAAGCTTGGCTGGAAGGACCCTAGTGTGGTATACAGAATTCTAATTAGCCAAATTTTTTCTGTGGTCATCTTGAAATTTCCAAAAAATGTTGATAAAGCGTTTAAAACTCTACTCTTCATTAACTGCTTGGTCAATTTCAACCAGATTTGGCGGGAAGAATACTAGGGTATTAGGTTTCAGAACACGTATACATACTTTTTATTGGATAATTTTTTTGGTAGCCATCTTGGATTTTCTGAAAATTTCTGGAAATCAGTTAAATGCCTACTCATTAACCACTTGGCCGATATCAAGCAAACTCGGTTAGAAGGATCTTAGAGTTGTAGCTATGCTTCAGATCATCTATACAGAATTTTTATTGGTCAGTTTGTTAGATGCCATCTTGAATTTTCCAAAAAATGTCGGGAAATCATTTAAGACTGCTTGGACATTTTCAAACAGACTTGGCTGGAAGGATACTAAGCTGGTAGGTTTCAGAACTTGTATACAGAATTTTGACTGGCCAATTTTTTCGGCAGTCATCTCAAATTTCTTTTAAATTTGTTGAAATCAGTTAGAAGGCTTGAACGATTTCAAGCAAACTTGGCTGGAAGGACCCTAGAGTGGTGTGCGGCCATCTTCTATTTTCTGAAAATTGGAAATTTGTTTAAAATGCTACTCCTAGTTAACCGCTTAGGCATATTCAAGCAGATTGTAGTGTCATAAGGAGAAAGGGTTGTCTCTAGTTTGTCTAGGGTTCATGATGCTCACATGGCGTGAGGAATGCCTTGCCATATAGACAAATGATAGATGATGACGTATTTGATTATGACGTCATATACTTGAGTGATAGATATCTGTTCGTGACATCGTATACTTGACTGATGTTTCCAAGGAGAATGCGTAAAGTTGACTAACAAGTTTAATTATAATCTATTCAATACAAGTCTCACAACTTTGGCCAGACTATAATGGTCGATATGGTCTCTATTCGAGGAGCAGACAAAATCGTTCATTTACATCCAAACTAATTGTTTGTGAATGACAAATTATTCTGCTATACGAGTAGGGACCATATCTAATGCTTAAGAATGTATAACAAATTTGGTTGTGACATCATAAGATGTGATTATGAAGTAATTGATTATGACGTCACATACTTGTGTGACATGTCTATGATGATCATGAAAAGCTGACTAATCAAATGACTGATGAGGTAAATCAAATCTACTTTTGATGGAAGATGACAAGATATTTGGTGACGGTCGGGGTTTAAGATCTACCTATTATAAAAGAGAACAAAAATGATTTTGATAAAAACAAATATTTTTTGCAGGACGTACAAACACGTATCATGCATACTGAAATAAATATAAATAATTGTCAATGATAAAATTCTGTAAAGTAAATAATCTACTTAAATAATTAATACAAATGCTTCCACTAAAATGTTAAAGAACGCTATTGTATGAATAGACTACACAGCTGGTGTGACAATAATATTAACCCCCTGGTCGAATAACTAAATTCTAACCTACATGTAGGCACAGCAGAACTGATTTGATACGGATTAAACCATTTGGATTAACTCTCAAATCTTAATAATCTAGAGTCACTGAGTATAACAGAAGGAAAAGGTTATACTTGAAATTAACCCCCTATATTATCCATTAATAACAAATGAATAACGTAGATGGAAAATGTCAAGAAAATAGCCTTTTCGACATGCTATATACGCAGTGACGATCTCACAGAATTCGGATCACGAATTGAAATCAGCACTGATGTTCCTTTCACCTAGAATCTAAGTCACGATTGACCTAGTGTATAAGTTGTTATAAACTAAGTATTAAATAATATTATGGAAGGATGATATATATCCAACACAAGGATTCACTCTGAGTATTCGTAGATCATGATGGTTGTATATCACCGATATATGCATGAGGGAATATAAATGTTTTGGAGAGAAAAGGCAGATAGCACTGAGGCTTAGGTTGTAAGTTTTACCCGTTCACTTTGTAAGGTTCATGGGCAAGCCAGATCTTCACACGAGGTCATCATTGACAGCGATGACTGATTATGTAATAAAGTCACCAACGTCAGAGACAGGATCGGCAGCAATGATGAAAAGAACTCCAGTCACTCATAGATAGAATGCAGGTAAAATCAATACATTCCTGAACTGGAATCTATTGCGAAAGCCAGAACTGGATAAATCAGTTATTAACGGTGATGATAAACGGAAACTGATTTAACTAACGGCTACGTGCATGACAAGAACTGACTAGGATAGAATGTCAGAGCAAGGAACGATGGCGATCACGTGACAAGATAGCTGGGTAAAGTGTTCGTTTAGAAGAAACACAGTCACGTAATTGTGATAGATCAATGAATCGGAATGACAACCCACTGATCAGCTCATCAATTTCAACATGGAATGGTTGAAATGTTTGGAAATCATGGCGTTGGTGACTTGAAGAATGTCCGGAACTTAGATGGACCAAGGATGGTCAGACAGCGTAGATAATGATGGTCGGTGACCATATCAACCGACGGCAGGAAAATCAGACAGACATAGAGACGGAGTGGTGAAGTTAGGCCAAGTGTTTCAAAGCGTTGAAGGTATGATACCAGTATAAACTACTGGTCGTGAAAGAGTCACCTTTACTCGACAGAGTGCCGCTGAGTAGATTAAATCTGGTCTGAGGCCTAAGCTACTCTTATCACCATTCTAACAACATAAAATAGGTAACATCACTGCAGCATGCTCACTACATTTAATATTTGTAAAAAAATTTGCCCGAGATATTAGGGCTATCTTCACTGAGTCAACTGGAACTTCATGTAATTTTGTCAGGCAAGAATAAGCATGTCTTGCGCTGACAGTGGTTGATTCGAGACTGATATCTTCCTATCCGATAATCTCAACGTGCGCAGTTGGCTTTACCGCCGAATAAGAGCATGCTGCAAGCTATTGAATTCATTGGTTGATACAACGTGGCTGAATTATACAATTCAAACCATGTGACAATGTTGAAATCAACACCTGAAATCATTATTTGTTATTGAGTTAGCTTAGTTGACTATATTGTGTGACCCAAAGCTTGGGCAATGGAGGGATGACATGCGTAAGACATGTAATGTTGTGAAATTTGGATTACGTCACAGGTCACAATAACCTCTATTAAATCTATTCAGAATTTTAATAGGTCGATGTTTTGGCAGCCATCTTTGATTTTCTGAAAAATTTCCGAAACAATTTAAAAACAGTACAACAGAACCTGGGTGGAACGATCCTATGACAATATACTTCAGCATATCAAAAGAGAATCTTGATTGGTCAAATTTTTTGGTGGCCATCTTGGATTTTCCGAAATTATCCATCATGTCTGTTCAAATGCTAATGGTCCAGGTGAGCATCACAGGCCCTTGTTGTTTTCCTGAAAGTGATTTATTCTCCAGTATCACTAAACAGATCAGGCTGAAATTTGAGAGATATTATTAGGGACTAAGGGCCATTAAAGTTTGTCCATGGAAAGTAAAATAAGATATCCGGCGTTGATCAATTAACATTTATCGTATTTGGTGGGCATCAAGATTTTCTGAAAATTTTTGAGAAAATCATATAAAAGACTACTTATTAACCACTGGGCCAATTTTGATAAAACAGGGCTAAACCTTCACAGAAATTAAATTGTTGAATTTTTCCAGTGATCATCTCATTTTGCTTGGGTGTGCCAGTGGCCAATAATTGCAGATAAGCGATACAGGCCCCTTGGGCATCTTGTATTGTGATCGCTCCCTTTCGGTATGTACATATATGTTACCTTGGATAAGCCTGTAGCCAGCAGGGTTAGAGACCAGTTAATTCTACCAGTCATAATGGATGCAGTGTGTTCTAGCACTACATGGCACATTGTGTGTCCAGATCAGATCAACATCTGGATATCTAAACACCTACGGATAAAATTTATCAAAGATTTATCACAGACAAGGTTGAACCCATATACTAGGATTCCATGCCAAATCTGAAAAATCTAACTAAAATGTACAATGTGACAAAACAGGAGGGAGAAGATTGTTTGCAATCTAGGATTGTGTTGATAAATGACTGTTTTCTGTGGCTGGAAGGAGTGGAGACTTTTTTCAGCAGCAATCAGGTTATTTTTCAACCTCAACTGTGCCTTATCCGTTGCGAGCATCCTAGGCGCCTTTAAGTTTTTTTTAGTTTTTAATGTTTTGGTTACCTTACAAGGTTACCTTACTTAACAAATTGCTGCTATGGCATCTTGTATACAACCTATATACTTGTTGGCACCCTGTATAGTATGGTCGTTAAAGTTAAAAATCAAACCTTACTGGGGGAAAAATGGTGTATAAACGAATTTGCTATCATGGGTAGCACAAAATCGAGTACAATAACATATCCAAAATCGCCTAAATCGGCCTTGGTGAGAAAAATTCAGATCCGGTTAAATTTAGTTGATATTTTAGAGGCTAGATTAGTGGGAAAAATCTTATATACGCATATGGTATTATAAAAATTAAAAATTTCATAATGTCAAAATATTACTGGCCACCGCAGACAGTTCAACAATTGCCGTATATATTCTAGCAATTCATTTCTTATACATGCAAATTTCTGTGACCCAGATTTATACTGTGCTCACAAATAACCAAACACTCCCACAACTGCTTTCAATTTCGCGGAAATGATAAGAGCGCACCATCATGCAAACCAGCGTTATTGTAACTTAGATTACATAAGCCACTTGTTCATTTAAAAGTTAAATCATTAATAATGTTATAAAATTATTTGCCCTGAGTGCTTCATAATAAAGAGATGTTATTCAAATCAACGAATTAATTATATAGTAAATATAGGACTTTTGTCCTGTATTTTTACCATTTGTACCCAATGGCTGAAGAAAGCGGAGAAGAGAATCATTGCAATTTCCGAGAAGAGCGCTGCGTTATATGCAAATTGGTATTTGAGACTGAAAAGCCAGTTATAGTTACTAAAAAGGGATTAATAAGTTTGATCAGCTATAGGGAATTATGTGGAGACATAGAATTACATACATATTTAAGTGAACACGCCAAAACTGCACCTATTGCAAAGGTATTGGTACATCAAAACTGTCGTCGTGACTTTACTAACCCTAGAACTGTAGCACATTCTAATGAAGTCAGTAACAGTTAATTACAATGCGCAAAGAAATTGCGATCCAGTACACCAACATTTAATTGGAATATGACGGCTTTCTCTGCAGATTTTCCGCTGCTGTTTTTAGTCGACACCCAGGCAGAACAATTGCGCATGAAGCCGTCTCTGCTGCTACTACTACTACTACTACTACTACTACTACTACTACTACTACTACTACTACTACTACTACCCTATATAATCTTATAGAGTCTATGAATTGTTTGAGATTAAGTCTGTATTTTGCAAAATGGTTGGTTTTTTAATATGTTCTTTTCATAAAGTTCTGTAAACTGTACTGTGCTGATTAGCCGTAATGGCATAAAAAGCAATAAAGAATATACTGCTGCTGCTGCTGCTGCTGCTACTGCTACTACTACTACTACTACTACTACTACTGGTACTACTACTACTGGTACTACTACTACTACTACTACTACTACTACTACTACTACTACTACTACGACTACTGAATGGCCAAGTGAGCTTATGCCATGGCGACCGTCCGTCGTCTGTCCATCCGCCTGTCTGTCCGTCAACGTTTTCCTTTAAACGACTTCTTCTCAAGAACCACTAGGCCGATATGTTATCTTTGGCAGGAAGTATCATTAGGGCATAGGGGTCCAAGTTTGTTCAAACGAAGCCGATCGGGCAATTTGGCCGCTGGCCAATTTTGGATTTCGGCGGATTTTAGGAAATGTCTTTAAAAATCTTCTTCTCCAAAACCGCTTGGTGGATTGAAGCAAATCCCATGAAATATGATCTAGGGCAAGAGCTGAACCAAGTTTGTTCAAGGGAACTTGATTGGCCAAATGGTTCAGTGGCCATTTTGGTTGACCTAGTTTTAGCGAAAACAACTTCTCCAGAACCACTGACAGGATCAGGCCGAAATTTGGCAGATATGATTAGGGACTAAAGGACATTAATGTTTGTTCAAGGGAAGTTAATCCGTCAAAAAACATGGTGCAGTCGCCCAATCAAAATACAGCATGTTTGGTGGCCATATTGGATTTTTTTAATGCAAGAATTTTGAGGCTGAAATTGGTTTTATATATGTTTTTGGGTATTCTGATCACAAATTTGCAATTTTCAAAGCTGTCGGATAAACGGTTTGGCGGCCATCTTCGATCATTTTCCCGCCAAAAGCTCCCATACTAAGGCAATGGGAAATTTAAAATGTCTACGTCTCGAGAACTACTGGGCCGATTTCAATTATATATGGCAGGAAGCATCCTTAGGGTGTAGAGATTCAAATTTGTTCAAACGGAGCCGATTGGCCATCTTGAATTTTGGCCGATTTTTAGAAATGTCTTTAAAAACCTCTGAAACCGCTTGGTGGATTGAAGCAAATCCCATGAAATATGATCTATGGCAAGAGCTGAACTAAGTTTGTTCAAGGGAACTTGCTTGGCCAAATGGTTCAGCGTCCATTTTGGTTGACCTAGTTTTAGCAAAAAATTACTTCTCTAGAACAACTGAAGGAATCAGGTCAAAATTTGGCAGATATGATTAGGGACTAAGAGCCATTAAACTGTGTTCAAGGGAAGTTGATCTGTCAAAAAACATGGCCACAGTGGGACAATCAAAATACAGCATGTTTGGCGGCCATATTGGATTTTTTTATTTGATGGATTTTGAAGCCAAAATTTGTTTAGTACAGGGTTATGAGTATGCTGATTTCAACCATGCCATTTCTGAGTCTATCAGATAAACAGCTTGGCGGCATGTAGTAAAATTGGCATTTAGTACAGGTGGTCTTTATAGCATGTTTAACTGCATTCTAAAACCAATCATTTGACAGAGTGACCAAACTCACTTAGCAGCAGTTGTTCACTAGTTCAAAATAATAATTTGACTGAAAGTCATTGCTGCTTTAGAATGCAACAACTTTCTGTCAAATAAATATCAAAATATTCAAAGTTATAGATGTCAGCACACACAATACATATCTTAGATATTTAGCCAGCATAGGAAAACATTTAATCTTGTAATTTAAAACCACAACTCTAATTCCCAAGATTGAAATGAAATTAATACCCTGTGAGGTAGTGAGCTGATGAAGTGTACCATATTCACATACTGATTCTAAAAGATTTATTTAATTAATTCATCATTAACCCTTTAACACTCATATCAGCAAAAAAGGACTCATGTAGTGATCTTGAGAAATGTTCATTTGCCGACTAAAAGAAGACGGTTTTAGAAAATATACTGCTGGAATGACTGGCTCGATAACCGAGCCAGTCATTCCAGTGATAAATTTTCAAAAATAGTCTTCTCTTGGTCAGCAAGTGGACATTTTCATTGAGAAAATTTAAATTGTGTTGAATAAATTTGAGGGTTAAAGGGTTAAAGCCAATTAATTCTAGCAATAAATTTAGTTCAGTATTGCATTATTCACAAGTTTTCTTGGTAGCATGTAGCATGGTGACCACCATTTTGAAAATAGTTTTGCTGATGATATCGGTTACTGTCAAGTGCAGCAACAGTTTTCAACCTGACTATTCAACCCTTGTCACACCAATGTCTAAAGATTAATTGTTACAAAGCCATTATTAGAAAGGCTGCTGTACAGTTTGTAAACACCATTGCTGAAGACCATTGCTTTCATAGACAGTGCTGTTGCTGTTATATAATTGACAGCAACAGCTTACACAACCCTTATTTCCAGTTAAATGCGGTAATAAGATTCGCTTCTTATCAATTTATTAGCTCACCTGGCCAGAATGGCCAAGTGAGCGTATGCCATGGCGACCGTCCGGCATCCGTCCGTCCATCCATCCATCCATCCGTCCGTCCATCCATCCATCCATCAACTTTTCTTTAAACGACTTCTCAAGAATCACTGGGCCAATTTCAATTATATTTGGCAGGAAGTATCCTTAGGGCATAGGGATCCAAGTGTGTTCAAACAAAGCCGATCGGCCAATTTGGCCGGTGGCCATCTTGGATTTTGGCCGATTTTAGGAAATGACTTTAAAATCTTCTCCGAAACCGCTTGGTGGATCAATTCAAAACTCACGAAACATCATATAGGGCAAGAGCTGAACGAAGTTTGTTCGAAGGAACTTGATTGGCCAAATGGTTCGGCAGCCATCTTGGATGACATAGTTTTCGTGAAAACGACTTATTCTGCAGAACCGCTGAACAGATCGGGCTGAAATTTTGGGGATATGATTATGGACTAAGGGCCATTAAAGTTTGTTCATGGGAAGTTGATCGGTAAAAAACATCGCCACCGTGGACCAATCAAATTTTAGCGTGTTTGGCTGCCATATTCTATTTTTTTATTTGATGGATTTTGAAGCCCAAATTGGTTTTCTTAACTCCGCTTACTTGTCAGTCAGCTGTCGCTTACTTGTCAGTCAGCTGTCGTATAGCGATGACCCCATCCATCTTCTGTATGTCCGTCCATCCATCTGTGTGTCTGTCTGTCTCACCAACAATGGTGGCTCATTTTGTTATTTCTTGACGGATTGACACCAAACTTGGTCACAATGTTAATGTCGGCATCTAATATCTGTGTTGTGAAAATGAAACTGATAGGACGTCAAATGCCAGAGTTACCACTCCTTAAATATTTGCAGTCACTTTCATAGGGCAAATATTGGTTTGTTTCCACCGTCCATTGATTTATCACTATGTCAGATTTTATTGCCAAACTAGATATTAAATTCCAATTAACGGATTAACCTTTCCAGTACTGCCGAAATATTTAAGATATGTATTATGTGCTCTGACATCTATGCTCTTAAAAATATTTTGAAATTATTGGCTGCACTGGCTTGCAGCAGTGAGACAGTTAAGAAACCAGCTGTAGTTAGCACTGATATCATCTATTTTTACTTAGACATTGTTCAAAATCACTAATGCAAAATAAAGGTCCAGAGATTGTTGTCAATATCTCGAAAACTAAACCATTTGACTGAAAGTCATTGGAAGTGACACAGATGGATGTAAAACTAAAGTAAGATTAGTTGAAATGCCAATGTTCCAGGTGAGCGATACAGGCCCATTGGGCCTCTTGTTCCAAAGGTTGTCATGTATATCATTTTCAAGCCAATAATTAGTAGTCTACCGGACAAGGAACTATGTTGATCTTGGGTCAAACTAAGGTTAGGGGGCAGGATCAAAATGTCAAAATTGGCCAGTAATTATCGATTGTAATGCAACTCCTCCTAGACCATTTCAGACAGAAACTTGAAACTTTGGGTATGATTACACATATGGCCAGGGATGTGCATGGCACTTTTGAAATTCTGTTATGATCCCCAGGGGTGGGGCTCTGGGGGTGGGGATTGTGAGGCAAAAATCCAATTATCCAAAGGTGGTCATGTCGCATTTCATTTTGAAACCCATTACCCATTGAAACTACATTTCAAGGAATTTATTGTTTTGGGTCAAAGTGAGGGTAAAGCTCGAAGAGGTGAACGTGTGGGAATTTGCGATGGCATGCCATCCACTGCACATTTTAGTTCCTAATGTAAACATTGTCTTGTAAACTGCAATCAATTGGGTAATTAACATACCAAATTGGGTTGAATTCTGTCAACTTTGACTTTCTGCGCACCCCACCCCTCCACCCAGCCCCACTATGTGATTGGAGCCTATATTAGTCATCTCAATATTATGGGTAACTCGCATAACAAATTTGATTGAATTCCACCCATAGGTTTCAGATGAGATAGCCAGATGGATGGACAGACAGACTGACTGATGGATGCAATATCCCCTCCTATTTTTTAAAAACACATGAGGATGAGCTACAGTTGCGACTGTGGCATCTTTGTCAGGAATGTAAAAAAATTGACAGACAGACAGGCAGACTTATACTAATCGCGAGTCCAGATTGTTTCACATTTTTAATTTTTTCTGGCTGTTTTTCGGATTACACATCAGGTTGTGGAGTCCTAATGTATGGTCACACCCTTTCATGTGTTAAAGTTGTTGCCAAATCAGACCAGCAGTTTCCGATCGAGATATCCACAGATTCGGAATTTGATCCTATTGGAATCCAGGTTGTTATTACACCACAAAAACATCCATTACCATTCAATCACTACTTGCTAAATCAATTATCTGCATTTAGCTACCAGAATAAGATTTTTATGCTTGCATACACTCCTCCCCATGCCTAGTCCTATAAATATGGACCCTCAACCAGGCTACTGGTTAGGTCCATTTCCAGTATATTAACTGATATAGACTGGCACCAGTCTTTACTCACTCCATAGTGACGCCTGTCTCTAAGCGCGCTTGCGCATGCGCATGCGCACTGGAGCCCAAAAAGGAAACAGATTCACTTCAATTATTCTGCAAGCAGAACAACCACACAAATATTATCAGAAAGTTTTTATAGCTTTGCGCTGTGTCAGCTTACACTTGAAGGCCTTCCTCACGCTAAGATATGCCTATTATGAAGTCTCTCCTCCCAAAATTATGTTTTTGGAACTATTTCATGGTTGGTTATATTGAACTTTATAACTATGTATATAAATGTTACCAGTTTTCGTGGGTTTCGTTTTCGTGGTAACAACTTTAACATGCCTAAGTCATCATCATATAAAAACAGTGTAATAACAACGTACTGGGCATGTCCGCCTATAGTAGGCGTGTTGGTCCAGGTAAAGGGTGTTCCCTAACCTGCTAGATTGATGCCTATAGGTTCCATCGTGTGGAGCTGGTGTATCCAATGGCATTCCTTTTGTCTCCTCCATGGTGTGGAGTTTTCATCATCGGGGTCTGATGAGAGAACCTGTATGATTCTGAACTGCATGTCTGTTCGTGAGTGTCCAGGTTTGTTGAAATGCCTGGCGACTGGGGTGTCATATCTCTCACTTTTGTGGAGGTTTGATATAGATCTCAGGTGTTCCTGAATTCGGATCTTAAAGGTGCGCAGGGATTCTCCCACGTATTGTTTGTTGCATTTGCTACAAGTTAGGAGGTAGACGATGTTTCTAGTTTGGCAGTTACCTATGATTTTGGCCTTGTAGGTTAGGCCTGTGTGGGAGCTTGTGAAGAATCTGTTTTTCTCCATCCTGTGGCAGATGGTACAGTTTTTTGTTTTGCTTGCGATAAATGGGTTTCTGTGCATTACAGGGGCGTGCTCCATTGGGAGTTTGGCCCTGACAATCATGTCTTTGATTGTTTTGTTCTTCCTGTATCCAAACAGCGGTGGTTCTGGAAATGCTGACCTGCATTTGTTGCTGGCTTCCAGAATTGGCCAGTACTTTTTTATGGTTTTCTTCAGAAAAACGCCTGTCCTGGTAAACTCACATACAAAGATTGGTCTTTGTATTTGAGTTTTGGCGTTTGTTTTTGGTGGTGGGTGGAGGATTTGTTGTCTGTCTTGTGATCTGGCTTTGGCCCTGGATTTGTTCAGGATGCCTGGGGGTTAGCCTCGTGCTTCAAAGTGTCCTTGTAGGAGGATACTGTTTTTGTCATAGTCCTCTATGAGCGTGCAGATGCGTCTCAACCTGAGGAATTGTCCGTATGGGGACGAGTCCTTGTAGTTTGAGGGTTGGGCTGAGTCATAATGCAGGTAGCCATGGGTGTCTGTCGGTTTTGTATAGAGATCAAAGATGATAGAATGATCCTGTGTCTGTTTGACCAGTGTGTCTAAAAAAGAAACTTGTGTTTCTGAGCATTCCATGGTGAATTTGATGCTCTGGTGAGCTTCATTCATATATGTGACGAACTCTTCTAGGGCTGTTTTGCCGTGCTCCCAGATTATGAATATGTCATCTATGTATCTAACATACAGTGCAGGTTGGTGTGGTGCAGTCTGCAGCAATCTTTGCTCTAAGTCGGCCATGAAGATGCATGCGAAGGTGCAGGCGGCCTTGCTTCCCATGGCGGTTCCTCCTATCTGTAGGTAGTGCTCGCCATTAAACTCAAAGTCATTGCATTCGAGGACAAGTTTTAGAAGGTTTAGTAATCCTCTGATGGAGAGATCGCCTGGTACCCCAAATTTGCTGCAGAATTTGGCCACCGCTCTTAGTCCTTCATTGTTGGGTATGTTAGTATACAGTGAGGAGACATCCATTGTTACTAGAAGCGTGCCGGGTTTTGTTGGACCGAATGCTTCTAGTTGGTTGATGAAATCTGTGGTGTCTTTCACATATGATTTGATCTTTGTGACATGATCTTTGATAGCCACTACTGAGATTCCAGGTTTGTCTTCAATCCTAGGATCTAGTCATCATTTTGTCTAAGAGTTAGTCTTATTTCAGTAAGTGCTTTTAAAATCGGAATGTTTAGTCGCTGAAAATATTAATTCCGAGACATTGCCAGTCTTGAAGTCTCTCTTGGAATTGTAGATATTCAGCATTTATTCTTTTATCAGTGAAACATTTCAATGTAATTAAAGACTTCCGACTGGTTGCCGGATGGGTTTTTTGTTGCAGTCGATAAGTCAGTCTGTATTCTGCGCATTATCGCTAGATGTCGCAATTAAAATTAATTTTTAATTTCGTCCAACTTTAGATGGCCAGTTGTCTCCGGGCCGTTCAGCCTCTTTTCATGCTCTTTTTTCCTCTTATGTCGGCAGGTTGACATATTTATTTTAACCAAGGGAATTAATTTCTTGAGGAAAATTCCTGTTTCTAGCGTAATTCTTGGTCTAATTCTGACAGGCGCTGAAAGGAATAAATTCAGTAGTGGATTCATAGGGAATAGAATGGCTCTAAGATTAATGATTACAAGAGCAAGAAAACGCTGAGAATAGAGAAATAAGATTAGGGTGAAGGAAGAAGGAATAAAAGCTGAGTTTTTTCTTGTGCCTTGTCACGGTCATGGTTTAGGTGAGTCTTTTTGCTTAGATTTTATATCGCCTCTGTTTTTCAGCGTTTTGTTTCGTGATTCATCCCGTAGTGTTTAATCATAATCTAGTATTAGTTGTTTTGTGTATTTAACATCCAGCCGTTTCCGGGATTCATTAGCATTCTGTCAATCATTCCTTTTTATTAGCATATCAAGCTCAATGACTTCCGTTTTTACAAGATGATAATATTGGTTCTAAGTCTTTAATAATAATGAGTAAAGATAAGTATAGGTCTCTTCCTTCATCCTCTGCCCCTTCTAAAGTTTTCTTCTAGTCATGTTCTCCTTCCTCTCTCTCTCTTTCTGTCTTCCTTCTTTTTTCCCTCCTATGGGGTTTTCCTGTATTTCATCTTCTATCAATCCTCTCCTGGGATCTTCTGGTCCTGTTCTTTCCTCTTCGTCTTCCATTCTTCTTAATTCCTCTCTTCCTCTTCTTCCTCTTTTGATCATCTTGATCCGATTGTTCCTGTCGTTCTCTCTTTTGAGTTTGAGTTTCTAATTGTTGATTAAGGTCTGGTTTTCTCATTGTTTTCTGTTCTTAGGGATTTGTCCCTTGTTCGTTTTTTCATGTCAGCTTTTTTCTCTATTCTTTCCATGTCCTCTGGTCAGGATGTTGTATCTGTTCACATTCCTTCTGATCAATCTTTTTCCTCTTCTGATTCTTTACAGTTTTCTCTCTTCTGGTTTCCAAGAGGCCTTGCTCTCCGCTTTCCATTTGAACTGTTGATTCTATGGCCTCTGGTGACTCTTCTCATCTTTTTTTTTCTTCTATTCTTCTATTTCCTAGTCGGTCAGGGCTGAGGAGATTTTGTCCAGTCAGGGTGTCTTCGGATGGCTGGTCCCTGGCTCTCTGGTGGATTGCTTAGAATCTTTCTCTTCCTTGTAACGAGGAGTTTTCTATAGTCCTTCCTTCTTCTGTGTCGGCTCTTTCCTCTTCTAATTCTTCTTTCTTGTCTCCTCTGGTCTTTTCAATTGACAATTTTGGTCATTATCATGTTGGTTTTATTTGTGAATTATGTTAATTCTAAGGAATTTATACATATATGAGAGCGTTCATCCTAGGGTAGGTTTTCCTACCCTGTCATTAAATCTTAGTAAAATGATCTCTATTCGCTCTGAAAGATTCTAATCTGCAGTATTTTTAATTTACCCCCCCCCCCCGACCAAAATGACGCCTTTTTTCATGTGTTCATTTACCCTTCCTTCAGAAAATTCCTGAGATTTGCTTACTAAGATCGAGTTTGGCAGTTTTGTGCCATGCATTTTGGCCTGACCATGGCTCCTTTTCTTTTTCTCGCCTGGTCCCGGCCGTGGCAGATTTGTTCACCGTCCTATCCATCTCCACATTTATATAGACGATTGGTTAGTAAAGTAAGTCTTCAATTCTTTCAGGATTTCTTCCAGAGGTTTGCGGTCTGGCATGCAACCTAGGGTCGATTTTAAATCTAAAGAAATCAAGTCTAGGTCCCTCTCAAATCTTTACGTATCTAGGCGTTTCTTTCGATCTGACCCAGGGGCTAGTCTTCCCCTCAGATCCAAGAATAGAGGCTTTATCAGTGGCAGTGGAAATCCTGTCTTCTTCTTCCATGGTATGAGCAAGATTTCTGCTAAGAGTGATAGGTTTGATGGTCAGCGTAGAGAATGTTATTCCATGGGCGGCGCTGATGAGAAGACGTTTCCAAATGTATTTAATGTCCCTTTGGAAGCAGTCGGTTCACTCCATTTACCATCAGATTCCCATCAGAGAACACTTGATTCCTCTTCTAGATTTTTGGAAAGACCGTTCTCTGCTTCTGATGGATGTTCCACTGGTAAAGTTCTCCCCTCAGGCGATTATCTTCACAGACGCTTCTCAGGAGGGATGGGGAGCGGTCTGGGACACCCTGTCAGTTTCCGGTCTTTGGTCCCTGGAGGAGTCTGCATCTCATATCAACATTCTGGAATTGTGTGCTGTCGAGAAGGCTCTCCTTTCATGGTCAGATCTTGTGATAGGTCTCAGTCTCGATTCGGTCGGACAATTCGACAGTGGTCTCTTATATCAATAGGCAGGGGGCTACAAGGTCATCCCTCCTTTGTCTATAAGTGTGGAACCTTCTCTTATGGTGTCGCAAGAATCAGATTCTTCTAGTGTCTCCTCATGTCCCAGGCAGTCTGAATTTTCTTGTGGACCAACTATCACGTCCCAGCAAATTCGCCCGCACAGAGTGGCAGTTAAAGAGGTCAGTTGTCAAAGCAATTTTCAGTCTTATGGATCGTCCTCTGGTAGATCTGTTTGCGATATCTCTGAATGCTCAGATCTCCTCTTACATGTCTCCTTTTCCGGACAGTCAAGCCCTGGCGGTGGATGCCCTGTCTCAGTCCTGGACAGGAATGTTCGTCTATGCGTTCCCTCCAATGATTTTGATTCCGTTAGTGTCAGAGCTCTAGATAAGCAGGGTTTTTGCGTTTTCACCCAATAAAAATTGCCAATCTCCCAATTAATTTTTAACATCATGAATACTGAAATAGAAAATCACCCAATTAATTTCAGTTCTCTTGCTAATAATGTATAATAGCCCAATTAAATTCCAAAGAAACCCAATTTACAAAATTTCTAAGGGTGAATCACCCAATTATTGAAAAGCTTATCTAGAGCTCTGGTTAGTGTTGAAGAATGTCAAAGAACAAATATGCGAGATTCTTTTATAGCTCCTTTTTGGCCAAAGAGGATTTGGTTTGTAGACCTTCTAGATCTCCAGGTAGACTTCCCTCGTCTTCTTCCATTCTCCCAGGATCTTCTGTCGCAAGTAAGAGGTCTTTGTCTTCATCCAAACTCAGAAATCTTCAGTTTGTGTGTTTGGAGAATATCGAAACTAAAGTCTACGAGAATATAGTTTCTTCAAGATCTCCAGTAATTATCAATTCTTCCAGAAGAGAGTCGAACCGCAGGGTTTACAAGTGTCGACTTAAAATCTTTGGAGAATGGTGTTCAGACCAAGGTCTCGTGCCCGATTCTGTTTCTTTTCCCCAAGTATTAGACTTTTTTAACATATCGCTTTGATTCCTTCCATTTATCAGCTAATTTGGTTAGGGGATATAGATTTTCTCTGGCATCTTCTTCCTTGCCTTCTGTATGCCGATGACAAGGACACTAAGACCTTTAATAGTTTTTATTAGCGGGCTAGGCTATATTCGTCCTCCGATAGCTACGCCTTTACCTTCATGGAACTTGGCTTTGGTTCTTCAAGTTCTGGCAGGCCGTCATTTTGAACCTCTCCTCTATTAGTATTAACGGCCTCTGCTAGAAGGCGTTCAGAATTCATGCTTTTTCTGCTGAAAGGGAGAGATTTATAGTTTCAGGAGATGGTTTAGTTTTAATCCCAGAAGGGATTTTTAAAATCTAAAACTCAGTCTAACCGGTTTCCTGCTAGTCCGATCATTTAAAAATCATTATCGTCTTTTTCGCCTTCCGATAACTTTGATGTCCTGTTAGGGCATTAAGAATGTACAAACAGTGAACTGATTTCAAAAGATTTGATCCGTCCCTTTTATGTTTTTCTTATGCGGAAGAGATAACTAAGCCGGTCTCAAAGTTTACGATATCCTGATGGATTTGGGAGACGATTAAGCTTTGTTACGAGATTGATTCTCCGGAACAAATTAATCTCCCATGTTAAAGCTCACGATGGTAGCGGAATGGCTTCCTCTTTTGCACTTTTTACCGGTTCGTTTTTAGATGAAGTCATACATGTTGCAGGATGAAAATCTGAAACCTCTTTTACAATCTTTTATCTGAAAGATCAGAGTGCAGCAGCCTCCTTCTTTCGTAATATTACTATTTTAACCAAAAAAGCTTAAGACCATTTACCAAGCACATCTCGCCATTTCGTTAAGACGTCTAAGAAATGGTGAGAGTTTATTTTGGTTTTAATTTATCTAAAAGTTCAAGTTTTCCTTACAGTGTGATTGATTTAAATGCACTATTATATTATGTTATTAACATTTGGATAAGATTAGTTTGATTTTTATCCTTGTTTGATTGATTCTCAAATCGCCTCCCACCTAATGTTTTAAGTGGGACACTGACCAAATCTATGAGTTTAGCAGGTAGTGATTGAACGGTAATGGATGTTTTTGTGGTATAATACTAACCACTATAAAAACATACTTACCGTTCAATCACTACGACCCGGCATCAGCCACCCAGCGTAGAATTGATTTGAGAATTTGCCTATAATATTTGGCACTTAAATTCAGAAAAGTGAATCTGTTTTCTTTTTGGGCTCCAGTGCGCATGCGCAAGCGCGCTTAGTGACAGGCATCACTATGGAGTGAATTCAGACTGGTGCCAGTCTATATCAGTTAATATACTGGAGATGGACCTAACCAGTAGCTTGGTTGAGGGTCCATATTTATAGGAATAGGCATGGGGGGGGGGGTGTGTGCAAGCATAAAAATCTTATTCTGGTAGCTAAATGCAGATAATTGATTTAGCAAGTAGTGATTGAATGGTAAGTATGTTTTTATAGTGGTTAATAAAACAACAGACCAACCCGCAAGGAGGGTCTGTGGGGGTTTCTTTTATACGGATCATGGACAATATTGATGGCAAGTTTCTTCATGTTAAGATTTGAGCCAAATCAGATCAGTAGTTTTTGAGACAGTCACAGCTAAAAAGTATATGAAAAAGCAAAGCCTGGGAAATAGAAATGCCTGGATTGTGATTTATTTATAGTCATGTGGATGTGATAATACTTATTACTAATGAACACATACAATAACACCAAACACCAGCAAACATCATTTAGAAATCCTAGAAGAAAGTACCTTGTTCTGATTAAATTATTTAAATATATTGTCCACTTCTTCTGAGCTGTCAGTCCTTTATCATTTGTTATTGACGATGTGGAAGTAAGCATATTGAAGTATAGTACCATATATATATAGTTCCTTGAAGAATGCCAGACACACTGTAAAATTTAATAAAAGACAACAGATTCAGGAATGTATCATATATAATAAAGTATATAGTACACAAACTCTGGTCACCTCCTCCTCCTCCCTACTGGCCCCCCCCCCCCCACCACCCTCTCTCTCTCTCTCTCTCTCTCTCTCTCTCTTTCTCTCTCTCTCTCTCTCTCTCTCTCTCTCTCTCTCTCTCTCTCTCTCTCTCTCTCTCTCTCTCTCTCTCTCTCTCTCTCTCTCTCTCTCTCTCTCTCTCTCTCTCTCACACACACTTTAACCCTTTGGTGGTCAAGCTGGAAAAAGTAGGCCTCTAGATCTATCTTGTGAATGTTGGTTTACAGACCAGGAGATCATTTTTTGAAGATTTAACATTGGAATGAGTGGCATGATAACATGAAGTCAGTGAGTCCAGTGGTAAACTTTAAAAAGTAATCTTGGCCTGCAAATGAACAGTTACCAAACAAGATTTTAGATGTTCTTTAGACCAATCTTGTCTATTAACTCTTTAATAACTAAATTTGGTCAAGAATATTGATATATCTGCTTATTGAATGTCCACTTGCAGGCCAAGAGAAGACTATTAAAAAAATGGACCACTGGCATGTCTGGCTCGATAATCGAGTCAGTCATTACAGTGATAAATTTTCAAAACTAATCTTATGGGCTGCAAAAGGATATTTCTCAATACAGCACCTACTTTCTGTCAAAACTATGTTAAAAAGAGCTGACCTATATGACTGCCATGCAATTTAAATTTTAATACTAAATGCTATTTTATGAGTTTTGAATCAATCCCCCATGTGGTTTCGGAGATTTTTAAAGAGGTTTCTAAAAATCGGCCAAAATCCAAGATGGCCTCTCGTCAAATTGGCTGAAAAACAAGATTGATTGGTCAGGAAAATTGAAGGCTTTGCTTGGTGAATGTCCATTTGCAGGCGAGCCTGTCATTGCAGTGGTAAACATTTTTGCAGGATCATTGCAGAATCCAGAACCTTCTGAATCACTGAGCAAAAATCCAAATTTTCTTGGAAAATGTTGACCATTAATGAGTTAATTAATTTAATCCCTTCAGTAATCAATTTCTCATCTCATTCCCAAGGCAACCATACAGGAAGTGTTAAATATTTTGCAACTAATTTGTTAATTTGTTAATTAACCTGTTGCAGCAACATATATTTGGCTTCCAGTCAAATTAATGGCAAAATATTTAACGTAATATGTTAAATACTTTAAAAGATAGGCCCCATACCTTTTCAGGCATTTGTCGGTGAATGGTTAAGTATCATTTTGAGGTACGGTTGACATAAGAGGGGTTATTATATAAAAGTGTATCTGTGATAGGAAGAGTGAAAACTTGTTTTATAGCCATTACAACTAGCTTTTGACATTCATGAAATAGACGTGCAACAGCTATCAGAATCACATTTCCATTGAAACTGATTTGCTGTATTAATACGCTAAAAATGTATATGCTGGGTTCTCACCAATTTGAGCTGTAATATCCAAAATCTTGGCGCATCAAATGATTACCAACACGCAAGCGAGCTGACAGAATGTTAGCGAGTCAATTTTCCGTCGTACGCAGATCCCCTGATATTACGTCATAAGCCTTCTCTTCGGGTGTTCGAGTTTCGTTTTCGGAAGGTACGAAAATTAGCACTTTTGATATAAAATTTTATATGAATGGTAATAGTCTATAAAAATATTATATAACCATATCATTATGTTGGCATATACTGAGTTATTTCCATACACTAACGCAGTAAGTTGGCTTAGCGTTTTACTTACACTTTAATGTCAAAACAGAAGACTTCATAGCCATTGGATGAAATAATAGATACTGAGACGGAAGATCTCTCCTTCATTTCAGATGAGACATCAGATATGAATAGCAGAGAACCGTCTTGCAGTGCTGAAAATGTGTGGGAAGAAGATAAGTTAGACAATGCTGCATTGGATAAACTATGATTTATATGATGGAGTAAAAGACCTGTCTGGAGGTGGGGCGTGGTTTAGTCCACTTGCAGTCAAAGAAAATAAATCTATGATTAATATTAATTAATAGGTTAAGTGTATGAATCTTTGGGAGTATTTTGGAAACAATTCACCATTTCTGTCTAATTCCTGCTCAACAACACCTATTTCAATCTACTAAATGAATATATGTATTCATATATATGGCTAGCAGATCAGTCTGGCTGTAATAATAATTTAATTCACTCAATTCAGCATTACAGTGGCTAGCTAAGTAGCTACACATAGTTTAAGTTTGATATTATTTATGATTGTCTTAATGTATTGCTGAAAAATTCATGTTTCAACAAATTATTGAACAGAAATATAATTGAGAAAGTTTGTTTGCCTGGAAAGATTGAGAGCTTGGAGTGTGAGCAAGGCGGTTAGGCAGAAAGTTATGGAGAGAAAGTTTTGTAAATTTCTTAATGGTAAACAATAGGAAGTTTGAACTGAAAAATTTTATGTACTGTTATTATTGAATTGATTGAAGTTGAAAAACAAAGTACAAGTTCAGACTGTGTTGTTGCTAAAGAATATTTATTAGTCAACCTCCACTATCTGTCTATCCTGTCACTAGAATTAGCCACCAATTTATCAGTGTCCATCAGTCAATCCATCTAGCAGACCGGCTAAGTGTGAGGCTCGCCCTCGGAGCTACAACGTAACCCTTAGCACTCTGATGTCAGTATTATATCTTTTACTTTGTCAACAGCAAAGAAACTGGTGTACATTTTTCAACAATTTTGGTGGACTATGTTGCTGTCTATGACAGCGCCATCTTCCACCAAATTTGTTGAAAAATGTACACCAGTTCATCTTTTAATTTAATTTGAAAATTTAAAATTCTGACATCAGTGTGGTAAGGGGTAACACAAACCTGGTTACCTTACTTGTAATAAACAACACATTCATTCCTAAAATCCCAACATCTTCATATGATTTAAAAGTAATGGACCTTTCCGGTTTTAGCTACGCCCCGCCTATCTCTAGCTAAGCTCCACCCACACCTCGCTCATGTTGGGATCGATCGATCTCTGAACACCCTAACTATCAATTTCCAAAAAAATGTTGAATATTTTGAAACTAATTTGCCTGGGTGCTATTGCTGCATAAGGCAGCAACAACGCCCAGTGAAATTAGTTTCAAAATATTCAACAGCATGTTTATTAACTAGCAAAGAATTACAAAGACATACAATTCATACAACCTGTCGGACCATTTGAGAGTTGGTGATGGCCTATATGGAACCCTTTGTGACGTAATGATTGTGACGTCATCATACACGCGCTGAGTTGATTGTGACATCATACAAGGTCAGATGATGGGTGGATACTCTGGAAATAATAATAATAATAATAATAATAATATAATAATAATAAGCTTTATTTAATGAAGGTAAACCGATCAGTTACAGGTAGCTGGTCTTCCCCGGGGCCTTCAGACTATACTTAGTACTATTTACATTTATGTACACAACTTTGATATATACAATATACACATTAAGTTTATTTACACAATATACAAATATACAACATTTTAACCCTTATGGTGCTGTTCTCTAAGATGTCAAGATAGTAATAAGTGTGCTGATGGAAGTCAAGTGTACATTTTGAAAACTCTTTTATCAAAGCTGTTGTATGTTGCTTACAGAAAAACAGTTTACAAAATGAACACCAGCTACCATGCTGTATTTAATGAAATAATTTACATTTATTGCTCAGCAGCCTGAGGATTAAAATAGGAATTACTTTTATACTATGATTTAACTATCTGATATGTAACTGAAAGGTGAATTACCATATACAGGTAGAGTACAGCTGTAAATGAATAACTTAATTTCACATAGGGAAGCAACAACTTCATTTGACAATATATTCCACAAAATATTTGTTCATAGATTTTAAAAAGATTAGTTTAATCAGATGGCTGATTGATATACGGTAGTTAAATTTGGCCTCATATAAACAGGCAAAACCCTTTAACCCTCAAGTTTGTTCAAGAAAATTTAGATTTTCTCATTGAAAATGTCCATTTGCAGATCAAGAGAAGGCTATTTTTCGAAGATTTATTACTGGAATGACTGGCTCGGTTATTATCACTTATCGAGGCAGTCATTCCAGTGGTAAATTTTCAAAAATATTTTTTTCTTAGTCTGCAATTGAACATTTCTAAAGATACCATGTTTGACATATGTAAGCGTTAAAGGGGTAATGGTAATAATTATCGTGAAGAGCTGAATATTTACTTTTTGAATGTCAATTTGCAGTCTATCTTCAAAATTTATCACTAGAATGAAAGGCTCATTTATCTAGCAATGTATTTCATCAGTAAATTTTCAAAAATAGTCTTCCGGTCAATTAATTTCATATTATTCAACACAATAAGTTTCATATCCTAATGAATATACTTTTTCCAGGATTTGTTGGTGAAAGGGTTAAACCAGCACTCCTTTGTTGAATACCTGTATGTTAGGAAAACCCCTAAATTGCTGTTACAGTCATTGATATCTGTTAGGGTTTAAATAGATGATGTACTGTACGCAATAGATTATAATCAATAGATAATACATATATCAGTACTCTAGTTACGATGTGCATTCTGTGATCTCTACACTTTTAAATCTGAGTTCGCTCATGAAGTTATTTATTGAGATTTATCATAGTTTGTGAAAGGTATGTAAATAGTAAATTTTGTATTCCCTTTAACAAATTTTGCGACTAGTGTCAGCAGAGAAAATGGACATATTGGACGAGACTTGATGATGAACAATTCTGCAATATAGTAGCCAGTCAAATTCTGTAGGGTTTAAATGAGATAGAATAGGCTACGCCTAGGGCTGCGCGGTTTGGCTTACAGCCATATCGGTTTCGATATGACTTTTCATATCGGTTTTAACCGAATATCGGTTTTATGGACATGAAACAAAAAATTTAAATGATAAAAATTAGCACGAAAACAGAACATATTTTCATGCCCCGATACATTCGTAACGTTTTACGCCTTTAAAGCTTAATATACCTTATAATATCCATCATCGCGGGAGTGAAATTATTAATTAGACCGCCTAAATATTACGCACAGTTAAATAAACATGCTTAATGGAAAGTATGGCCATTATTATTCATTACGATTTTCATGCTCGTTAGTATCTTTTATTTTTAACAATCCTGATATGAAAAACCGAAAATATGTTCATATTCGGTTTTTCGATATTTATTTTTTATAATCGGTTATGAAACCGTCAGTGCAGGATATCGGTTTTAAATATGGTATCGGTATATCGCGCAGCCCTAGCTACGCCTGTACACTAACAAGTCATGTTTCAAAGCAGTAAACTGAAGACATCTGCCCGTTATCAGGGTGGGTTCCCAGAACTTACCGTAATTACGATTATGGCAGGGAGGGATTTAAATCCTACGGAATTTGACTGGATATGATAATGCAGAATTGGACATCATCAAGTCTCATCCAATCTGTCCATTATATGATCCAGGCAAATTCCTCGGACAGATGTCTTAAGTTTCAGGTCCACACTCCCATACATATAAATACATATATGCTTTATGTATACATACATGGACCAGAGCCATCATTAAACAATAATTGTTCTACTCACCAATTCTGAGGAACCAAACCATCACCTTCCACCATGGTTCCGATTCATCAGGCATCCATTCACTAAGCAGATGCTTAGTGACAGGCGTCAACTAGGAGTGTGTACAGACTGGTGTCAGTCTATTGTAAGGCTAATGCAAGGGGTCCCTCTACCAGAAGCCTGGTTGAGGGTCTACATGGTGATGGTATTGGCATTAGGGAGTATGTAAGCGAGCATAAAAATTTTATTCTGATAGCTAATTGCAGATATTTGATTTAGCAAGTAGTGATTGAATGGTAAGTATGTTTTTATAGTGGTTAATAAAACTACAGACCAACCCACTAAAGGGGGGTCTGTTGGGGGATTTCTGCTTGCTAATAGGAAGCAGCATGATAACACGGAGGTCACAAGGTGACAAACATGACAGGCGAGACATTTAATTCTGCAGAATTCTGGTTTATCATATTTAGAGTATATATGATAAACCCTGAGTATAACATCATTAATTTAGAGACCACCGCCCATACAAAAGGTAGAACAATATGCCATATTTGATGGTGCATACAGTCTAAAATGTAAGTTTATTATTCCATTGGAATGAAATGTAACAAGAGATTTCATCATTGTAGGGATGTACACAGCTGATGTATAGATTTCTTATCCTTTAACCATTTATCCCTTGAATTTGTTCAAGAAAATTTAAATTTTCTCATAGAAAATGTTCATTTGCAAACCAGGAGAAGACTATTTTTGAAAATTTGCCAGTGAAATGACAGTCTCGGTCATTCCAGTGGTATATTTTCAGAAATAGTCTTCTGTTGGTATGCAAATGGACATTTCACAAAAGATCGGTGCTGGTGCCTTTTTGGTCAATGTGTTAAAGGGAATAAACTCTTTCCCTTGATGGCAGTACAACTGGTGACTATATTTGAGAATGTAGGGAGCTTATTTGCTTATTAGGCATAGATAGATCTATTCTGCTTATCTATTGACCCACTTCTTACCCAGCTTAATACATGTATACTTCAACAAAGATCTAGGTTGTTATCCAGATATCAGATATGGTAAATAAAAAGGCCCATATAAACTTCCTCAAAAGGGATGATGTATAGCTATGTATATGACTCTGCTAAAACCTATGAAAAATCCCCTCACTCATGAGTGTGTGTAGGCGACATAAGCATTTGTCATGTTTGCATTAAAGGTGCATATTCACACCAAAATGCTGAAATTATATACTTTTAGAGGCTTAAACTGTGTACCTCGATGTAATTAAACGAAATAAGTCTTAACATATGATGATTTCATTCCATATAAATAAATTTCGTAGGTTTAGTTGTGAATTTGAATTAGGCACAGCTATAATTTAGCATGATTAGAGTTCACTTGTCTTTAGTGGAGTAACTATTTCTTTGTACTTAATACTGCTGTGACAGCAGCTCTTTAACCCTTTAAACCTCAAATTTGTTCAAGAAAATTGAAATTTTCTCATAGAAAATGTCCATTTGCAGACTAAGAGAAGACTGTTTTTGAAAATTTACCACTAGAATGATTGGCTCGATTATCGAGCCAGTCATTCCAGTGGTAAATTTTCAAAAATAGGTTTCTTTTTGTCTGCAAATGGACATCTCTCAAAACCACTGCAGAGGCTGTTTTTTGCTGTTATAAGTTTTAAAGGTTAACATGATTAAGATTTGTCATGAATTTTGAAATTTTTGCTTAGTGAATATGTCCCTTTTTACATGTCGGTCAGTAGATGATTTTTGAAAATATACCACTGGAATGACTGGCTATGTTTAATCGAGACAGTCATTTCAGCGTTAAATTTGCAAAAGTAGGCCGCTCTTGCCTGCAAATGTGTTCCCAGAGCCCACTGCAGAGGCTGGTTTTGACATGCAGCCGTGACATGCTTCACCTTTAAAGCCGGTTAAGACAGGTTTTACTGTATATTAGTGAATGCATTCAATATATGTGTTTCAAAGCTTATATATACCTTTAAAGGTCAACCCAGTTTAGAAATGTCCCTTTGCAGACCAAGAGAATAGTATTTTTGAAAATCTAACACTTGATTACTAGAAAATTGAGCCAATCATACCATTGGCACCTTTTCAAAAACACCTTTTCAAAAACAGTCTTCCCTTGGTCTGCGAATGGACAGTTTATTGTAAGAAAATTAAAGCTTTGATGACCAGATCTGGCCAATGAAGGGTTAACCCTTAGCACTCTGGTGTCAATATTCTATCTTTTACTGTGTCAATTGCAAAGACACTGGTGTACATTTTTCAACAATTTTGGCGGACGCTGTTGCTGTCTACGACAGCACCATCTTCCACCAAATTTGTTGAAAAATGAACACCAGTTCATCTTTTAATTTAATTTGAAAATTTAAAATGTTGACATCAGAATGGGTCATTAGGGCTTTGAAATTATGCGTGCTAGCTGTAAAGGACAGTCTATCTTCATTCAGACGACTGCTTCCTTATTTTGCGGATTTGTATTATGGCATCCATATAGCATTTTATTGTAAGAAATCTAGGTTAACTTTTTTTTGTAGTTTATGTTTGTCATATGTGATAGCTTTAACCCTTAGCACTCGGATGTTAACAATTTTTAATTTTCAAATTAAATTAAAAAATGAACTGGTGTTCATTTTTCTACAAATTTGGTGGGAGATAACGCCGTCGTAGACTAGCAACATCGTCCACCAAAATTGTTGAAAAATGTACACCAGTTTCTCTTCTATTGACACAATAAAAGATAGAATATTGACATCAGTGCGCTAAGGGATAACCTGCCCTACTGAGCAATAGTATTCATGCATGTCACATAGGTATACTTAGTAGATGTCAGTTCAATTTTTATACCCCGCCAAAAATTTGGCGTGGTATTACATGTTTGGGTGTAATGGCGCCGTCCGTCTGGGTGGGCGGGCGACAGGAAAAGTGGTTTCCGGATGATAACTCCATTACCGTTTGTCGGACTGCATTGAAACTTCATAGGGTGATTTGACTAAGTCTTGGGAAGAAACCTATAGAAATTGACGATGATCCGAAATCCAAGGTGGCCCCCAACCATCGGTGTCCATCTTGACTATTGGTTTCCTGATGATAACTCCGCTACTGTTTATCGGATCACTTTGTAACTTCATAGAGTGGTTGGACTAGGTCTGAGGAAGAAACTTATCGAAATCGACACTGATCCGAAATCCAAGAAGGCCGCCAGCCATGGGCTGCCATCTTGAAAGTTGGTTTCTGGATGGTATCTCTGTTACCATTTATTGGATCACATCCTAGGGACGTTGGAATATGTCTGGTGAAGAAACCTATCAAAATGTACGTTAATCCGAAATCCAATATGGCTGCCAGTCAGCGGCAGCCATCTTGAAAATTGGTTTCCGGATGATATCTCTGTTACCATTTATTGGATCACATCCTAGGGACGTTGGAATATGTCTGGTGAAGAAAGAAACCTATCAAAATGTACGTTAATCCGAAATCCAATATGGCTGCCAGTCAGCGGCAGCCATCTTGAAAATTGGTTTCCGGACGATACCTCCTTGACCGTTTAGCGGACTGCTTTGACACTTCATAAGGATTACTATAAGGATTACTGGTGTGATGGGTCTGAGGAATAAATAAATATTTTCTGATAGCTCTCATTCATTAGTTTGTCATCATGGCGGGGTATTATGCGCCGTTTGCAGAGCTCTTGTTAAAACTTGCATTTTATGTGTTAAAATTGTGTTTTATGTGTTAAATTCATAGCAGGAAGCTGTTGCTGGTTTGATAAGGATACATTGTCCTAGCTGTAGCCACATGTCCATCTGTCAGATAGACATTTGAATAGAGATTTAAATAATAAGCCACACTAGATGCATCGTTGATTGGTTAGCTGTTTTATTGATCGACTTTAAAATGTATATTTTTTTGCCGCTTTTAACACAAAAAAGGATGTGACTGTACATTATGATTCCACGACATTAGTCATGATTATGAAAAATTCCAGAAAATTAAAAAAAAAATTACCGTGACAAAAACGAGAGAGTGAGGGTTAAGCTGAATGGAGGAATTTAGTTTTAGCTATGCTACGCCCATCTCTAGCTAAGCTACACTCGCACTTCTCCCGTATTGGGATCAATCGATCCCTGTACTCTGAATCTAAATTTCCAGAAAAATATACATGTACATGTAGGTAAGCTGTTGAATATTTTGAAACTAGTTTGATTTGGTGGTGTTGTAGCAACAGTGCCCAATCAAATTATTTTCCAAATAATACTGGTATTCAGCAGAATGTTTATTAAATAATAAAGACATACAATTCGTACAACTTGACAGACTATAGAAGCTTTTATAATGGACTAAATCATGTCATTCATAACATACATGTAATTGATTATGATGTCAACCTACATGTGACGTAGTTGATTAATATGACTGATCAATAAACTAGATTCATCTATTCTCTGATTTATCCTGTTTATAGCATATATAGGATTGTATTCAACAAAAGCATTGCCAATGACAAACACTATTGAATGCAATCTAAGCACACTCCTTCTTGACTAGCAATTTATGACAACCAAATAGGGAGAGTCAAGAGACACTTAACCCTGTAACACTGATTTCAGCCAAAAACAGTGTCTGCAGTGGTCTCGAGAAATGTCCATTTGCAGACCAAGAGAAGACGATCTTTGAAAATTTGCTACTTGAATGGATGGGTCGATAACCGAGCCAGTCATTTCAGTGGTAAATTTCCAAAAAGTCTTCTCTTGGTCTGCAAATGGACATTTTATATGAGAAAATTAAAATTATCTTGAACAAATTCAAGTGTTAAAGGTTTAAGTGAACTAGTTTGTCAATGGTAAAGTTGACTAAAAATGGCTTCTGTAAGAGATTTAGTCATTCCAGTCAAGTTTTCAGAAGGATTCTAATTACATGTAATCTCCTCTCGTCCTACAAATGAACATACATGTATATCTATCGATTTGAAGATTTGTCCCACTAAAGGTTAACTACTATCACTACTGCGCCTGATAATTAAAAGTGAATCACACTTTATTGGCAGTTCAGTCAGTGTGTCACTGTGTCACTGCTTGATTAAAAATATTCGGTGTAAGATAACACTGAAAATTTTATTTTAGTAAAGTAGTCTTACTTTTTCTGGAGATCCAATAGGATGCCTGTTGATAGCATTTTGCATTAGTCTGTCTCTGACTGTCTGTCTGTCTGTCTCTGTCTGTCTGTCGCTCTGTCTGGCTGTCGCTCTGTCTGTCTGTCTGTCTGTCTGTCTGTCTGTCATGCTGTCTGTCTGTCTGTTTGCAATCGCTTTTGTGCTTATGTGTGACCAGCAGAACCCATGTGAAATCAGCAGATACTATATATATATGTGAATTCAAGAATTTATCGCATCAATATCAACAGTCTAGCTAGATTACCAGTCAGGGCAATTAACCCCTCCACCTAAATTCCCTGCACATCTCAATCTTGGGGCAAACAAATGGGAAAGCTGTTGAATATTTTGAAAGTAATTGACTGGAAGCCATTACTGACTTAGGCAGCATTAATTTCAAAATATTCATCTAAATATGCTATAAATCGTAAAGAATTTACTTTTTCAGGGATTTGTCGTTAAAATGGTTGAAAAGTGTGTGTGTCCCAATAACTAAATCAAGCCATCTATATTGATGCAAATCACACAATTTGGTCAGATTCAGAAATTGTGACCAATCCTTTAGGATAAGGATTTTATCAAATTTACCAGCCCAATTTAGTAGGGGGCGGATCCAGTAGGTGTTTCATGCTCTTTTAGCTCACCTGGCCTGAAAGGCCAAGTAAGCTTATGGTGTGGGGACCGTCCGTCGTGTGTCTGCCGTCCGTCAACTTTTAGCTTAAATGACTTCTCAAGAACCACTGGGACAATTTCAATTATATTTGGCATAGGCATCCAAGTTTGTTCAAATGAAGCCAATCATCCAATTTGGCCGACGACCATCTTGGATTTTGGCCAATTTTTAGAAACAGCTTTAAAAATCTCAGGAATCCAGTGGGGAATTGATGCAAACCTCATGAAATATAATCTATGGCAAGAGCTGAACGAAGTTTGTTCAAGGGAACCTGATTGGTCAAATGGGTCGCTGGTCATCATGGTTGACCTAATTTTAGCGAAAATGACTTCTCCAGAACGGCTGAACGGATCGGGCCGAAATTTGGTATATATGATTAGGGATTAAGGGCCATTAAAGTCTGTTCACGGAAGTTGATGCATAAAAAATCATGGCCGCCATGGACCAATCAAAATGTAGCATGTTTGGTGGCCATGTTGGATATTTTTATTTGATGGATTTTGGAGCCGAAATTGGTTTTACTGGTATGTAGGTTTTGGGTTATTCTCATTAGCTCACCTGGCCTGAAAGGCCAAGTGAGTTTATGTCGTGGCGACCGTCCGTCGTCCATCCGTCAACTTTTCCTTTAAAACGACTTCTTCTCAAGAACCACTGGGCCGATTTCAATTATATTTGGCAGAAAGCATCCCTAGGGCATAGAGATTGAAGTTTGTTCAAATGAAGCCGATCGGCTAAAATCCAAGATGGCCGCTGGCCAAAATAGCCGATTTTTAGAAGCCATTTAAAAAATCTTCTCCGAAACCGCTGGAGGAATTGATTCAAAACTCATCTATGGCAACGGTAGACCCAAGTTTGTTCAAGGCAACCTCATTGGCATTTTTGCCTGGTGGCCATCTTGGATGTTCTCCCGAACCACTGATGGGATAGAGCTGAATTTTGTAAATATGCTTAGGGACCAAGCACCTTTCAAGTTTGTTCAAGGGAAGTTTGTTCGTTAAAAAATATGGCTGCCAACAACTAATCAAAATTCAGCGTTTCTAGGTCATATTGGCTTTTTTGTATTTGATGTATTTTGATGGCGAAAATTGCTTTATATATGCTTATCAGTGTGGCAAGGTCAAATATGCCACTTTCGAGACTGTCGGATAAACGCTTTGGCTGCCATCTTGGTTTGTTTTCCCGCCAAAGGCTCCCACAGTAAAGCAATGGGCCCATAGTAAAGCAATGGGGAATTCTTTAAACGACTTCTTCTCAAGAACCAGTGGGCCGATTTCAATTATATTTGGGAGGAAGCATTCATACGGCATAGAGATCTAAGTTTGTTCAAATGAACCCGATCGGCCAATCTGTCTGGCGGCCATCTTGGATTTAGGCCGATTTTAGGAAACGTCTAAAAATTTTCTCCGAAACGGCTTGGGGGGATTGATGCAAACGTCATGAAATATGGTTTATGGCAAGGGAACTTGATTGGTCAAATGGTTCGGTGGCCATCTTGGTTGACCTAGTTGTAGTGAAAATGAGTTATTCTCCAGAAGCTCTGAAGGGATCGAGCCGAAATTTGGCAGATATGATTAGGGCCTAAGGGCCATTAAAGTTTGTTCAAGAGAAGTTGATCCGTCAAAAAACATGGCCGCCGTGGGCCAATCAAAATATAACATGTTTGGCGGCCATATTGGATTTTTTAATTTTTTTACTTGAGGCCGAAATTGGGTTTATATAGGTTTTTGGGTATTCTGATCTCAAATTTGCAATTTTCGAAACTGTAGGATAAACGGTTTGGTGGCCATTTTGGATCATTTTCCCGCCAAAAGCTCCCATACTAAAGCAATGGGAAATTAAAAATATCTTCTCGAGAACTGCCGATTTCAATTATATTTGGCATGAAGCATCCTTAAGGCATAGCGATTCAAGTTTGTTCAAACGAACCCGATTGGCCAATTTGGCCGGCGACCATCTTGGATTTTGGGCGATTTTTAGAAATGTCTTTAAAAATCTTCTCCCAAACCATTTGAGGGGTCGAGTCAAAACTCACGAAATATGATCTAGGGTAAGCGCTGAATCAAGTTTGTTCAAGGGAACTTGATTGACGAAATGGTTCAGCGTCCATCTTGGATGACATAATTTTCACAAAAACGATGTTTTTCCCAGAAGTGATCAGGCCGAAATTTGTGATATATAATTAGCAACTAAGGGCAATTAAGATTTGTTCAAGAGAAGTTGATTCATCGAAAAACATGGCCGCGGTGGCCCAATCAAAATATGGTGTGTTTGGCAGCCATATTAGATTTTTTTATTTGATGGATTTTGAGGCCGAAATCGGTTTTATATATGTTTTTGGGTATTCTGATCTCAAAACTGTCGGAAATTTAAAATGTCTTCTCAAGAACTACCAGGACGATTTCAATTATATTTGGCAGGAAGCATCCTTGGGGCATAAGGATCCAAGTTTGTTCAAATAAACCAGATCGGCCAATTTTCCCAACGGCCATTTTGGATTTCGGCCAATTTCAGGAAATGTCTTTATAAATCTTCTCCGAAACAACTTGCAGAATCTTCATCTAGGCCACGAGGTAAGCCAAGTTTGTTCAAAAGGACTTGATTTACCACATGGTTCGACAACCATCTTGGATGACCTGGTTTTCACGAAAATGACTCCTTCAGAATCGCTGAAGGGATCATGCCAAAATTTGGACCATTAAAATTTGTGTACGGGAAGTTGATCCATCAAAAAAACATGGGCGCCGTGGGCCAATCAAAATGTAGTCTGTTTGGCGGCCATATTGCACTTGCAAAAATGCCCACCAACTCATTTAAAAGACTGCTAAACCACCCACCAACAATTTTGACAAAAATTGATGGTGCTCCAGGTGAGCGACACAGGCCCCTTGGACCTCTTGTTTCAAATGTGTCATTTTAGAAAATGTCGGATAAACGGTTTAGTGACCATCTTGGATCATTTTCCCACCAAAACTCCCACACTAAGCATCCTTAGGGCATAGGGATCCCTGTTTGTTTAACCCTTTAACCTTCATATCAGCCAAAAACGGCTTCTGCAGTGGTCTTGGGAAATGTTCATTTGCAGGCCAAGAGAAAACTATTTTGAAAATTTACCACTAGAATGGCTGGCTCAATAGCCGAGCCAGTTATTCCAGTTGTATATTTTCAAAAATAGTCTCTTGCTCTGCAAATAGCCATTTTCTATGAGAAAATTGAAATTTTCTTGAATAAATTCAAGGGTTAAAGGACGCCGATCAGCCAATTTGACCAGCAGCCATCTTGGATTTTGGCTGATTTTTAGAAACGTCTAAAAATCTTTTCGGAAATTGCGGGGGGTGGGGGGGGGGGGGAGATTCAAAACTCATGAAACATTATCTGGAGCAACAGCTGAACCAAATTTGTTTACGGGAACTTGATTGGCCAAATGCTTTGGTGGCCGTGATGGATTATCTAGTTTTCACGAAAACAACTCCGCTGAACGGATCGAGCCGAAATTGCCGAAACTACATTAAAATTTGTCCAATGAAAGTTGATACATAAAAAAAACATGGGCGTCGGGATCAATCAAAATCTAGCGTGTATCGTGGCCATCTTGAATTTTCTGCAAAAATCATAAAAGACTACTTGTTAACCCTTAGCACACTGATGTCAGTTTTCTGTCTTATGGTGTCAATAGCAAAGAAACTAGTGTACATTTTTCAACAATTTTGGTGGAAGATGTTGCTGTCTCCGACTGCATCATCTTCCACCAAATTTTGTTGAAAAATAAACACCAGTTCATATTTTACTTTAATTTGAAAATTTAAAATTTTGACATCAGAGTGGTACGGGTTAACAATTAGGTCAATTTTAAGAAAGCTTGACTAAACCTTCACAGAAATTAGATTGATAAATCTTTTCAGTGGTCATCTCGTTATGTTTCATTTGTGTCAGTGGCCTATAATTCCAGGTGAGCGATACAAGCCCTTTGGGTCTCTTATTCTAATTCCCTTCTTGGCTACTGAGTGCCTCTCTCCATTGTAATTATGCTGTCATTAAGCCTTGCAGATTGCACCACAGAATGGCTAGTAAAGTTTCCCTCTGCTGGAACTCCTCGGATTGAATCTACTCGGATGTAGCATTGAAAATTCAATGAATCCTCTCCCTCCACAATTCCTTGATCCACCCTTGCAGGCTTTGCCATGAGAGGGGAGTGATCCACTCACCTCTACACATACACATACACCTGGCAGGATTTTAGATGCGCTCCTCGTCATTCACCTGAAATTACCAGGGCCATAGTAAATACAGTCAAACGTGCCTAAAATTTTCATATATATTGGATATATAGAAAAATCTCATATAATCACTCGCCTATCACTTGGCTGACCAATGCACCTTTTAGGTTTTAGCTATGCCCCACCCATCTCTAGCTAAGCGCCACCCACATCTCGCTCGTGTTGGGGGTCGATCGATCTCTGAACTATCAATTTCCAAAAAAGTACACAGCTAAGCTGTTGAATATTTTGAAACTAATTTAACTGGCTGCTGCGCCCAGTCAAATTAGTTTCAAAATGTTCAACAGCATGTTTATTAAATAGCAAAGAATTACAATGACATGCAATTCATACATTTGTACAACGTGTCAGACTATTTGCGATTTGATCTATATGGAACCCTTTGTGACGTAATGATTGTGACGTCATTATACACTCGCTGAGCTGATTATGACATCATACGAGGTCAGATGATGGATGGATACTCTGGAAAGGTCCATTGCAGGAGAGTGATTTGTAGCTAATCTGTCATTTGCGCCTGCGCTTGTATATAGTGAGAATCGGTATTATCTTCCTCTATGAACAGTGTTTGTATACATGTAGCTGGCCTCGCAGGCAGACAGACATGTCCCACAATAAAGATAATGAGTACTATGTCACATGGTCTACTATGAGATATGCGCACTGATCATTTTCACAAACTGTGAAAGCGCATGCTGTTGCTCCATAAGAGAGGAATGTCCTTTAGCAACAGCATAGTGAACATGAAACTAGTCATTATAAATTACCCTCTCACATTGTCTTGTATTTTTCAGTTAAAGTGACTGCTGATAAAGTAGGTTAGAATCATGTCTCAACCACCACCTCCATATCCTGGTGACGGCAAGGGAGCTCCCCTACAAGGTAAGCAGCGAGGCTAATCATATAGGGACAGACGTAACCAATTAGATAAATAATATACTAGAGAAAACTTTGAAGATGTATACTCAAATGTCTGTTATGCTAACTAAGCCAGTCCAGGGCATAATTTAGAATTTAATATTTGCATAGCATGAATTGCTATGCAAATTTCAAATTGCGTAGTTGTCTGGTAAAATGTATAGCAATTAACTCTTTCACTGATAAATTACCAGTATCTCAATCTCAGAGCAAACAAACCGGAAAGCTGTTGAATATTTTGAAATTAATTTGACTGGAAGCCATTGGTGCCTTAGGCAGCCAATGGCTTCCAGTCATATTAATTTCAAAATATTCAACAGAATATGCTATACGTTGTAAAGAATTTACTTTTTCAAGGATTGGTCGTTGAAAGGGTTAGAAACATAAGAAAATCAATGCTATACTGCAATCGCAAAAAAATGGTGCATGGCATATACAGCTTTGCAGGATGCGGAGTGTATAGCAGCTGCCTAAATATGTGTAGCAAATTGAGATGCGATACCAGATAAATTATGCCCTGCAGTCATATCATGGCAGTTTAGGAATTTGTGAATACAAACCAGTCGGGTGATGTACAAGTGGGCATTCACCCTCACTACTGAAATTTCGATTTTCATGACCGACCTTGGCCATTAGAAGAACAAATTACCTTAAATTCAATACTTCTGATCAGTGAATATTTTCTGTTTTTATATCTTTGCAGGTTATGGTCCACCGCCACAAGGACAGTATCCACCACCCGGTGCAGGTTACCCACCCCCTGGAGTTGCCTACCCACCCCCTGGAGGCGCATACCCACCACCAGGCCAACAAATGCAAGGTATCAGGCAATGTTGATTACATTACACTATCACATTTGTTGCCTAGTGCATGTTTGTTAATGGTACCGTAGTAACATTTATTTATCATGACACAAGCATGCTGGTTTGTTTTCTTAATTCGTTCATTTTTTGCTAATGCCAGCTACATGTAGGCTGTGGGCATGTTTAGAGCAGTTCACATTACGATACAAATGTTAAATATCTGTATTTGGTAGATGTTATTTGAAAAGGTGGTTTCAAAAACTGATAGAAGAAAGTGTTTTTGCCAGTTTAAATATTCTCACATAAAATGTTATCACCACAATTTATATCAATCACCAACATTAGCTTAGATCACCAATATCTACATCAGTCAAAAACTGACTTCTGCCGTCGTCTTGAGAAATGTCATTGGTCCAGACATGCCAGAGCAGGTTATCTATGGAAATGTGTTATTGGAATGGTTCCTTGGAAGCAGTCATTGTAGCAGTAAATATTCAAATATGGTTTCTTGTCAGAACTGGCGATATGCATTGACTAAATAACAAGTGCAACACGCTACAGTTGCGACTTATGCATCTTTGTGACAGATGTAAAAAGAAGTGACCGCCGGACAGACAGAGAGATAGACAAGCTGACTTGTATTAGTTTTCTTGATGACCGCCGGACAGACAGAGAGATAGACAAGCTGACTTGTATTAGTTTTCTTGATGACCGCCGGACAGACAGAGAGATAGACAAGCTGACTTGTATTAGTTTTCTTGATGACCGCCGGACAGACAGAGAGATAGACAAGCTGACTTGTATTAGTTTTCTTGATGACCGCCGGACAGACAGAGAGATAGACAAGCTGACTTGTATTAGTTTTCTTGATGACCGCCGGACAGACAGAGAGATAGACAAGCTGACTTGTATTAGTTTTCTTGATGACCGCCGGACAGACAGAGAGATAGACAAGCTGACTTGTATTAGTTTTCTTGATCATTAACCCTTTAATGATCAAATCTGGTCAAGAAAATTTTAATATCCGCCTATTGAATGTCCATTTACAGGACATGAGAATACACTTTTTGAAAATTTATCACTGGAATGACTGGGTTGGCTATCGAGCCAGTCATTTCGGTGGTAAATTATCAAAAATAGTATTCTCTTGGCCTGCAAACGGACATTCAGTAAGTAAATATTTTGATTTCCATGACCAAATTGGACCATTAAAGGGTTGACCCTTTAACGACAAAGCCGGCCAAAACCGGCCTCTGTAGTGGTCTTGGTGAATGTCCCTTTGCCGGCCAAGAGAAGAGTATTTTTGTAAATTTACCACTGGAATGACTGGCTCGATAACTGAGCCAGTCATTCCAGTGGTAAATTTTCAAAAATAATCTCTTGGCCTGCAAATGGACAGTCAAGGAGTAAATATTTTAATTTTTTAAACAAATTTAGTCATTAAAGAGTTAAAGAATTAAGCATGTTAAAGAATATAGAAAGTTTACAAACGCCGATAAAAATATTATAAAACGAATTCCTTCCATTCAAAATTTTCTAAGCTATTCTCTTTGTTTGCAAATGGAGGAGTCCGATATTTCACTCAACTGTCTGAGATCATCATTAAATATGTCACTTGTTACAATGTACAATCAAAATAGCGGCTGCATCACGAATATTGATAAGTCCATTATTAGCTCACCTGGCCTGAAAAGCCAAGTGAGCTTATGCCATGGCGACCATCCATCCGTCCGTCGTCAGTCAACTTTTGCTTTACAATGTATCCTCCTTAACGGCTTGCCGGATTTCAACCAAATTTGGCTAGAATGATCCTATGGGGGTAGGTTCTAGAACATCTATTCAGGTTTTTGATATTTCAAATTTCGGGGTGAAAAACGTAGATTTTGGTTAAAATTTACCGAAATGTGTCAAAACGTATCTCCTCCTTAGTTTCATGACAGATTTCAACCAAATTTGGCTAGAAGAGTTGTACCGACATAGGCTCTAGAACATCTATTCAAATTTTTGATATTTCAATTTTTTGGGTAAAAAACTTAGATTTTGTTGCAAATTTACCGGAAAGTGTCAAATTGCATCTCCTCCTTAGTTTCTTTGCAGATTTCAATCAAATCTGGCTAGAACGATCATATGAAGGTAGGCTCTAGAACGTCTCTTCAGATTTTTTATATTTAAAATTTTGTGGGAAAAAACTTATATTTTGTTTAAAATTTACCAAAAAGTGTCAAAATGCATCTTCTTGGTTTCTTGATGGATTTCAACCAAATTTGGTTAGACGGATCCTCTGGAGGTCGGCTCTAGTTTAAAATGTCTTTAAAAATCTCCAAAACCGCTTTGGGGATTGATTCAAAACTCATGAAATATCATCTAGTTCCAGTGGTCATCTCATTTTGTCCGGATATGTCAGTGGCCAATAAGTCCAGGTGAGCGATACAGACCCCTTGGGCCTCTTTTTAAGTGTACAAATTGTATGTCTATGCTGAATTTACAATTTTCAAAGTTTTAAATCGATACCAACACACGTAAAAAGTGGGCGGAGCTTAGCTAGAAGTTGGCGGTGACGAAGCTGGAAGAGGATCTCTGTTGACATAACAAGTCCACTGCAGAATTAATTTCTGCTTTTCATTGACATTTGCTTTCATGACTGACAGCTTCTGGTCAGTTTTTGCACATTTTAAGACTATTTTGGAAAATTTGCCACTGGAATAACTGGTTCGGTTATCGAGCCAGTCGTTCCAGTTGTAAATTTTCAAAAATTGGTTTCTCTTGGTCCGCAAATGGACATTTCTCAAGACCACTGCAGAAGCCATTTTTGGCTGATATGAGTGTGGATGGTGTTAATGCTTTAGATACTACATGTATCTGATCCAGATACAATGCAAGATAATCATGACATCATGGCCTTTATCACACTTATTTTACATTACAGAGTGAGTACAAAAAAGGCTGTTGAATATTTTGGAAACAAATTTGCTTAAAGATGTTGCAGTCATAAACAATGATAAAGAGCAAAATGTTAGAGCACACTTGTTTTTACAACGACCACACAATTATGCGGTACAGCTCAGAAATAAGCTAACATACTTCCAGAGCAAATACAGCAACATGTTAATTAGTAAGAAATATTCTGAGCATTTATTTGAACATAATTGGATTGGGATGTCATCCAATCCAATTATGTTCAAAATATTTAACACTCAACAGTGTGCTTTATTTTGGTTTTAAAACATATTAAGTTATTTCTGAGCTGTACACTATATGAAAGGATATACTTCAGGAATTTCACGGTTTCATTTGTCATAGAACACGTGAGAAAGACAAAAAAAAACCAGGTCATTTAACCCTAGTGTTTATCCTGTTAGCACTCAAACTGGCCAAAAAATGGCTTTTGCAGACCAAGAGAAGACTATTTTTGAAAGTTTACCACTTGAATGATAACTGAGCCTGGCATTTCAGTGGTAGATTTTAAAAGATAATCTCATTGTCTTCTAATGGACATTTTCTGTGAGAAAGTTGAAGTTTTCTTGAACGAATTTGAGGACTAAGTAAGGGAATGTCTCATTTTTATTTTGTTATTCTTCAGATTTTTCATTGTCTTTGTTTTGTTTCTGTTTTAATCTTGTTTTGTTTACATTCACAGAAAAAGTAAAATAGATGTATTCATAATTTATATTTTGTACCTGGTTTTTGGGACTTGCATGTAAACTTCTGAGAGATGTTTCTTACATTCCCCCATCTGGTCAATCTATTATCATATTTGCAAAAAATAATTATTCTCCCATCTAAAGTGGCTGGTGTTGAGGGATTTGTGTGTGCCTCTGTCCATGTGTTCTCATATATCAACACAAGGATGATATGTATCATTCCTATTTTTATAGGAAATATTTTTATTGGAAATTCTATCAATTTATTGACCATGTTTTTATTTACCTCTTTAACCAATTCTCATAGAAAATGTCCATTTGCAGATCAAGAGTAGATTATTTCTGTAACTTTACCGGTGGAATTACTGGCTCACATCGTGAAAATTTCAATTTTCTTAAACATGTCAGAGAAAATGTTTATTTGCAAACTAATGGAAGATTATCTTTGAAAACTTATCACTGACCAAGCCAGTCATTCCTGCGGTAAATTTTCAAAAAAGGTTCTCGTGCAAATGAACATTTCCCAAGATCACTGCAGAAACCGTTTTTGCCAGTTTGAATGTTAGTGTTAATGATTAAGAATCATACGAATCCTGGCATTGAAGATGATATGCACTAGCATTCCCGATGACATTTAACCCTTTACTGGTCAAATTTGGTCAAGAAAGTCTTATTGTCTTCTTATTGAATGTTCATTTACAGGTCAAGAGAATACAAGTTTTGAAATTTTACCACTGGAATGACTGGCTCGGTTATGGAGCCAGTCATTCCAGTGATAAATTTTCATAAATTGTATTCTCTTGACCTGTAAATGGATATTCCTCAAGACCTCTGCAGAGGCTGGTTTTGACCGTCTTGACCATTAAAGGGTTAATAGCAAATTCTGAATCTCAATTTCCAGAAAACTATGTAGATCCAGCTGTTGAATATTTTGAAACTAATTTAAGTGTGTGGTTGCTGGTAAAGACCTATTCGTACAACAACGCTTAGTCCGTCATCAATTATGCATTCGTGACGAACTTAGCTATGTCATTCATGATGTAATTGATTATGATGTCATCCTACACGTCACATAGTTGAATATGATGGCATATGATTGATGGATAAACTGGAATGCCCCTATCTTTGTTTTGAAGACAGATCACCTCCATGATCAACATTTCAAGGTCATAGGAGACATGATGGGCCAGCAAACTGGATGTAGTGGGCTTGTTGAGGGGATGGCTGAGGGGTGTCGAATAGGTGGGACGAAATATCCAGGAAAATAAGGTCTTGCAATCACTGATTCAATCACTGATTGTTCTTTATTGATCAGTTTGATCAAGGGAATTGTGAGAAGCATGAGACAAGTATATGACTAGAATTTAACCCATTAATGGTCAAATTTCATCAAGAAAATAAAAACATTTACTTATTAAATGTCCATTTTCAGGCTTAGAGAAGACTATTTAAAATAAGTTTGATAAAATGACTTACAGAGCCAGGCATTTCAGTGGCAAGTTTTCAAAAAATAGTCTTCTTGGCCTGCAAATGACCATTCCTCCAGACCTGTGGTACAGATGATTGTTTTGGCTGGCTTGACCATTAAAGTGTTAAAATGCTTAATTTGCTTAATTATGTTGCTTTTCTTAACACACATTGTGATGGACTGCTTTCTAACATGTCTAACTATAATGCTTTATTGCTTTTCTTTCTTTGCTTCTTGCATACACATATACCAGCCAATTTCTGTCCAGCTTACGGAATGGCGCCACCCCCAGGTAAACTGTTCATTACTATTGTGAAAAGTCATAAGTTTCTGCAGACTTAAAACTCATGAATGCATATATACATGTATCCTTTTATGTTTGAAGGAATTAATGTTTTCAACACTACAAGTCAGGTCTGACAAATTGACTTGATATAAGAAACATTTTGGTGAATTTGATGCAGTAGTAAAATCTTCCAGTCAAATTACTTTCAAACTATTCAACATCTGTCATGTATAGTTTTCTTTTCTTGAAATTGTGGAACTGGGATGTCTGTGTTGGAATGGTTAAAGGGTTTATGTCATCGTTGTCTGTATTTCAGTGTTGAGGTAATAACTACGTATGTGTTTCGTGGGTGTGGTGCCAATTACTACACGGAGGTGGTGACCCTTACCCTGCCATGTTAATACTTATGGGTTCCATGGTGTGTAGTTGGTGAATCCAGTGGCCCTCCTGCTTCCTCAAAGTGGTGGATTCTGGGTCAGGAGGGTCAGAGGAGAGCACTTGTATGATACGGAAGCTCATGTGGCCGCAAGTGTAGTTACGTTGGTTGAAGTCTCTGATACGGATGTGTCATATCTCACTTTTGTAGAGGTTGGAGATGTTCCTGTATTCTGATTTTGAAGGATCTGAGTGTTTCTCATACATATTGTTTTGTGCAATATTTACATGTTAGGAGATAGACAATATTGCGTGTCTAACAGTTGCCTATGATTTCAGCTCTATAGGTGAGTCCTGTGTGGCTGCTTTTGAAGAATGTTTGTTTCCCCATGTGTTTGCAGATGTTGCAGTTTTTGGTGTTGCAATCTATGAGGGGGTTTGTGTGTATGCGCTCATCTGCATTCTTCGTTAGCATTTTGGCTCTGACTATTGAATCTTTTATGGTTTTGTTTCTGCGGTAGCCGAAAAGTGTGTTTTTGGGGAAATGCTTGTCTGCAACTTTGGCTGGCTTGGAGGATGGGCAAGTATTTATTGATGATCTAAAAAAAAATATGCCTGTTTTTTTTGAAATCGCAAACGAAAATGGGCCTGTTTGTGGATTTATTTTTTGTTGATGTTGATGTTGATGTCTGGGGTTTTAGGAGATTGGTGCGCAGTTTGTTGCGGGCCATATCCCTGACGGTCGACGGGATCTCCAGCGGGTATCCCCTGGCATTGAAAGATTTCTGTAGAGAGACGCTGTTCTTTTCATAGTCTTCATCCTTGGACAACACACGACACCACCAAAGCAGCACACCACGTGGCTCCACCATACCTATGAGCAAGAAAAAACTAATGGTATGTAACAGGATTAGACACCTGCTCATCAACAATGGTACAAAAACATCCCTCTGATGAGTTGAACCTTTTGAACGAAATGCCAGGAGTCGAATAAAAAAACGTTGCACACCCCATATCCACCTCTTGTCCCCACACCTTTATACCCACAGTGATGCCAGAAACTGATCAAATACACCCGTCAAAAATATTGACATGTGTCGCAAATGACCTGCCTGAATGTTTTGCACCAAAAACTTCCAGAACCCCCAAAACCACCATAAATCGAGTTCTCCAAAAATTGCCAGAACCACCAAAACCACCACAACCCCCAAACCACCACAACCACCAAAACCGGCAAGATTTCCAACCACAAAACCGCCAAAAACCCCAAACCAAAACCGCCAAACAAAAATGGCAAACCCCTCATGCCCATATTTGGTCACATCACCCCCGATCCCAACCAACCCCAACAGCAGGTATAAAAGGAGTGAACAACTAACGCTCAAATCATTCAGACTGGATCTCACAAAGGCAGTCCCATTTAACAATCATTGTACTCATCCATGTTGTGTTGAAATCGGTATTGGGTGTCGCAGGGAATATTTTGAGCGGTATTGCATCGCAAAATGCGATGCAATTGAGTACCTGTTGCTACATATTCACAACTTCGCTTAGCTATTTGCTGCGATACATAATTTTTATGTAAAATTCAGTCAATTCACTCAATTTTGAAATATTTTTGAAAAAAGTCGCTAAAAGTTGCAAAACGCTTGTCAAATTTAGTAAGGAAGTGAGATGCGCATGCGTTGGAGACTGATTTCCGATATAGCCCATAGACATATACAGCTATAGAGCGCATATCTTCATACCTTCCTTCACTATGGGACAAATGACCGCCGGTGACGCGAGTTCAATAAGCGCTCTAGAGATCAAAATTCTAAACGCTATCGATGCGTGCATGCGTTAGCGGATTCCTTCTTCTGGTATAATAATAAACTGTTACAGACTTCAGTTTTGAGTTTGGACACCAGTCGGAAACTCGCAATATGTATCACGGGGTATTCACGGTCGTTGACATATTGCTTGTAACAGACTCTCTTGTAAATCTAAATTCTCCAATAGGTGGGTATGGGTATGGCTATTGATCATTGCCTTTTTCATTAGTTAGCGTTATGATAAACTTTAAAAATACAAGTTTATCTAGGCTGATTCTGGTCAATTTAGACAATGTTTGTCTTGGAAACTGAGTTATATCATCGCGAATGCTAAACTCCTGTTAGCACATCTCCAAGTCAAGGCCGACACGGTATAGGTAGCCATGCTACGGCGCCATATCGCACTTGATTTGCGCAAGCAACAGATTTAGAATGGCATGTCACCAAGATCGACGCATGGGCGAGAGTTCTCAAGTACTCTTCTCCAAAGTCAGGAACATACTTTCTCGCAAGATTATTGGTTAATAAATATAACTATATAGAAAGCAACCAATGAATCGCAAGGAAGCTACCGACAGTAAAGAAAATAAACAATGTTTTACGCAGTAATTTTATGAATGACGTAGTAGTAGTAGTAGTAGTAGTAGTAGTAGTAGTAGTAGTAGTAGTAGTAGTAGTAGTAGTAGTAGTAGTAGTAGTAGTAGTAGTAGTATATATATATATACATGTATATACATATATACTGAGCCAAAAAAGTTTAGCAACAGTGAAGTTTGGTTTGTTGTATTAAAACTATGCATCCATTTATAACCAAATTTGCAGGCATGTTTCGTCAATGTAATGTCTCGCTGATCATGAAGAAATGCAAATCATTTCTTGCATTTCTCGGCCGCACGCTTACTGCATGTGAAAATGCATTTTTCATGCACTGGCCCACATTGGCGGGTAGCAAAGACAAAAATTCACCATATTGCAAAAGCAGATAACGAACGGTAACAGAAAACGCTTAAAGGTTTACCCTACCGAACATTGGCCACCGCCCAGGGCTACCCGAAAATCAGCGCCATGAAGCAATGGGAAGACTCGCTGCTGGGCAGAGCGTTCGCGCTGTTGCTCGACATTTTAATGTTCACGCCTCAACCATTTCCTGTCTCCGCCAATGTGAGCAGGAAACTGGACATGTTAATGACCGACCACGATCTGGCAGACCGAGAGCAACAACACCACGAGAAGACCGCTACTTAGTGATGTCATCACGACGTCACAGGTTTGAGACTGCGCCGCGGCTGTCCTGTAATTTGCACACCGCTACCGGCGCTACAGTGCATGCACAAACTGTGCGAAGCAGACTCCATGATGCTGGACTGCATGCCCGTCGTCCCCTTGTTGCTGTTCCGCTTACAGAGTGTCACATTGAGAATCAGTTTGCATGGGCAAGAACTCATCAGCGATGGCGTGCTCAACAAAGGAGCCACATTTTGTTCAGTGATGAGTCGAGGTTTTGTGTGGATGTGGCGGATGGTAGGCAACTGGTTTGGCGACGTTTAGGAGAACGGTATGATGCAGCCAACATCTTTCAGCACGACAGATTCGGTGGCAGCAGTGTCATGGTGTGGGCTGGAATCCATGAAAATGGCAAAACTTTACTGTGAAGAAGTTGTCGTCACCCCTGTTGTCATCCCTTTTATGCAGCATCATGCAGACTTTATTTTCCAGCAAGGCAATGCCCGTCCTCATTCAGCTAGGGTCACCAGTGATTTCCTTGAGGCTAACAACGTTCCGGTGATGGACTGGCCAGCGCAATCACCGGACCTGTCTCCTATCGAACACATGTGGGACATTCTTGGCTGTATGGTGCGTGAGAACCATCCACATCTTCACAAAGTGCAGGAGCTGGAAGCTGCACTGCTCCAGGAATGGGATGCGATTCCTCTTCGTGACATCGGGTGCTTAATTTTCATGGGATTAATGATTTTTTTGAAAATAATTTGACTGGGATGTGCTGCTGCTTTAAGCAGCAACAGCTTCGAATCAATGTAATTGCCAAATCTGCCAATACGTATTATTTTAGGTTTCCTATACTCCCTGTGGCCAGAGCCAGTACATCCATATTCTGAATCTGACATATGTTATACATGATATGTTATGCATTCCATAGGGAAAACGTTTTGCGAAATCGGAAAATTATGCTTTTCGGTTGTTTTCGGATTCACTTGCTCATAGCGGGTGTAGACGAAAAAAGCTGTTTTTGATCATGCAAACATGTATTGAAAGGTTTCCCCGTTGGAACACCAACCAATTTCAACACAGTTTGTTTGCTATGCAAGTGCTATGAACTGCTATGCATTATTCAATTTGTTTAGCAGTCACTGCTACGCAATTTTTTCCCAACAAAATATTCTCTGCTGTCGAGTCCAATACAGATTTTTCAACACAACGTGGACGAGTACAATAACAATCCATATTGGACTCAACAATGTAAAATGACCTATTTATTATGCACCTATTACAATTATCAGCAAATAAACACAAAAAATCAACAGAAATTTACTTTAATCTCAGAAATACAATGACCTTTTTTCATCAGGAAACGTAGTCTAGATATTATGAGTGGTTACTGGTTTTAATATTTACAGTTATTGTGAACGTACCGCCGCTAATATTTGTGGAATGGAATAACGGGTTTATTATTTTAGTGCTTGCCGTTTGGCTTTCAGAACCGCTCTACTTGATCCAAACTCGTATCTGTGGAGTATGCTGGAATCATATCGTTCTTGATAAAAACCGGTCCAGGCTATTTTGTACAACTTTTAAAGTGTCTGGCTCTTACTCATTTCCATCAGCCTTTCTCACTGTCAGGTAAAATGACTAGGTATTGATTTAGCTGCTGTGTTTCTATATTCCATAATTTCTGTTCTTCTTGAGGTAAAGACGCTGACAACCAATGTCTGAACAAATGAACATCATTTTCTGTCTTGTTTTTTGTATTTTCTGGCAGTTGCTGATCAATAAAGTTATCGATTTCTTCTTTGGATGGCATTGTTAATATTAATAGCGAAAGCTGCTACTTGCAGCAGACGAACTTTGTCAACGCCATAGAATTTACCTCCCTTGACAACGCAATATGAAGAAATTAATGCGGAAAGTGTTATCGTTCTTTAACATCCAAAACAGGTTTTAAGTGGCATCCAATATACGGATTGTACCATCCAATACAGGTTTCGCATCGTCCAATATGGAAAAATTATTGGATGGTCACGTGATACAATTGGAAGCGTTTCATTGGATAAACACACGCAGGTGTATAATAAAATATAGATATATTGTAAATGTGTACAGATGGAGAGGCCTCATAAAATAGACATAACCCAACGTTTCCCAAGATGGTCAACAAAATATGTTATATGTGCAGGTCTGGCAAATTTATTAGGGCCCTATGTGTGGAGGCCCTATAGTAATCACTGCTTGTGTCTCTGTACATCCATCTGTCTATTCACAATATCTCGTAAACACCATATCATACAGAATCGGTTAAGATAATTTAATGAAACTTAGCAACTGGCTTCTTTATGATGGGTAGATGTGCCTTTTGAAGGATTCACCTTTATCGGACCAAGATTTTGGGTGAAAATTAGATTTTTAATGCAAAACGTTTTTGCCGATTTTCTCCTAAACACCACATCATACTGAACCGCCTCGGATATTTTAGTGAAACTTGGTGTATGCCTCAGTTATGATTCGCAGATGAGCCTTTTGAAGAATTCACGTTTATAGATCCAAGGTTTTGGGTAAAAATGTGTTTTTAATGAAAAAACTCACAATTTTTGTTAATATTCTCACAAAAGACATATCATACATACCGAATCGTTTAAAATAATTTAAGGAAACTTTGCAGGTGGCTTCTTTATGATGGGTAGATAGTCTTTTTAAAGGATTCACCTTCAAAGGTCTTTAGGGGAAATTGGCTTTTTATTTCTGTCAATTTTCTCTTAAACAGCATAGCATACAGAATCGCTTAAAATAATTTAATGACACTTAGCAGGTAGCTTCCTTATGATGGGTAGAGGTGGATTTTGGAGGATTGACCTTCATAGGTCCAAGATTTTGGGTGAAAATTGTCAATGTCCTTATTTTTAGCTCACCTGGCCTGAAAGGCCAACTGAGCTTATGTCATGGCGCCCATCCATCGTGTATCCGTCCGTCATCCATCCATCCATCCGTTGTCCATCAACTTTTCCTTTAAACTACTTCTCAAGAACAGCTGGACCGATTTCATTTATATTTGGCAGGAAGCATGCTTAGGGAATGGGGATCCAAGGGATCAAACGAAGCCGATCAGTCAATTTGACCGGTGGCCATCTTGGATTTTGGTCGATTTTAGGAAATGTCTTTAAAAATCTTCTGCGAAACTACTTGAGGGATCAAGGGAACTCATGAAATATCATCTAGGGTAAGAGCTGAACCAAGTTTGTTGAAGGGAACTTGATTGGCCAAATAGTTTTGTGGCCATCTTGGATGACCTAGTTTTCCCGAAAATGACTCCAGAACTGCTGAAGGGATCGGGCCAAAATTTGGGTGATATAATTGGGGAGTAAGTGGTATTTAACTTTGTTCAACAGAAGTTGATCCGTCAAAAAACATGCCTGCCCTGGACTAATAAAAATGTAGTGCATTTGGCAGCCGTTTTGAATTTTTTTGTTTAATGAATTTTGAAGCCAAAATTGGTTTTATATATGTTGTTCAGCATACTGATTTAAAATTTGGCACTTTCGAAACTGTCGGATAATCATTTTGGCGGCCATCTTTGATCATTTTCCCGCGGAAACTCCCATACTAAAGCAATTGGAAAATTAAAATATCTTCTCGAGAACTACTGGGCTGATTTCAGGTATATTTGCAGGAATCATCAGTAGGGCATAGGGATCCATGTTTGTTCAAACAAAGCCGATCGACCAATCTGGCCAGTGGCCATCTTGGATTTTCCCTATTTTGAGAAATGTCTAAAAATTTCCGAAACCGCTTGGGGCATCGATTCGAAGCTCATGAAATATGATCTAGGCGAATAACTAAACCAAGTTTGTTCAATGGAATTTGATGGCCAAATAGCTTGGTGGCCATCTTGGATGACCTAGTTTTTGCGAAAATTACTTTGCCAGAACCGTTGAACGGATTGAGCCGAAATTTGGCAGATATGATTAGGGACTAAGGGCCATTAAAGTTTGTTGAAGGGAAGTTAATACATAAAAAACATGGCCGGCATTGACCAATCAAAATCTGTTTTGGCAGCCATATTTGATGTTTTTATTTGATGGATTTTGAAGCCAAAATTGGTTTTATATGTAGGTTTTTAGGTATTTTGATTTCAAATTTGCAATTTTCGAAAGTGTCGGATAAGCGGTTTGTTGGCCATCTTGGATCTTTTTCCTACCGAAAACTCCCATATCAAAGCAATGGGAAATTTAAAATGTCTTCTTGAGTACCCCTCGGGCGATTTCAAGCATATTTGACAGGAGACATCCTTAGGGTATAGGGATACAAATTTGTTCAAAGGAAGATCATCGGCCAATTTGACCCATGGCCGTCTTGGATTTTGGCCGACTTTTAGAAACGTACATCTTTAAAAATCTGAAACTGCTTGGGGGATCAATGCAGACCTCATGAAATTTGATTGAGGGCAAGAGCTAAACCGAGTTTGTTCGAGGGAACTTAATTTGCCAAATGGTTCGGCAGTCATCTTGGATGACCTAGTTTTCATAAAAACCTCCAGAACCACTGAATGGATCGGGCCGAAATTTGGCTGATATAATTAGGGCCGAAACGCCATTAAAATTTGTCCAGGGAAAGTTGATATGTAAAAAAAACCCATGAATCAATAAAAAAAAAGAAATTTTTTGGCGGACATCTTGTATTTTCTGCAAATTTCTGAGAAAAACATAGACATAATTTTTAATTTTTTAAAATTTTTAATTTATAATAAAATTGCTACCTACTACATTCAGTGATTGCGGGGCCATCTGAGTTAAACAATGTTTTCTAGTTACTTTTATCACCAAGTGCACATGTTGACTAATCAACTTCCCTACATATCTGGGCTATCATTTATTATTCCGGAAATAATGGAAGAAAGGTGGCAGAAACCCCTTTCTTCCAGTTTCTTCCAGCCAGCCAGGAAGAAATAGGTTTCCTTTGGAAGAAACCCATCCGTGGAACTAATCCATTCAGAATTTTGATTAGTCCATTTCTCCAGTGGTCATCTTGTTCTCAAAAATGACATCTCAGGAACCCGTACAGAACAGGCTGAAAATCATTAGATTTCATTGATAACTTAAAGGGCAATTGAATTTGTTCAAGAGGCCTTGATCCATGATAAAATATGGCTGTCATGGACCAAAATTTAACATTTGGTGTCCATTTTGGATTTTGTTATTGCCTCAATGGAACCTACATTGTAAGGTTAGATCTGATTGTGTGGTCAGCATCCATCAGTAATTTCCCACAAGATATTGTGTGTACTGAATTCCAATTGTGTATTTTATGTTTTGTTACTACTTAGGGATAATAACTACGTCTTCAGGGAATGCGGGAGTGTCCTCTATGGAATAAGTAGCGACCGTATGCTGAGTTCATGATGTGACCTGAATGGCCTGAGATTGATTTTTCTCAGCCTTTTATATTCTACGTCCCGGTTGTCCCTACACCAGTTGTGTTGGCGGTGTCCTGTTTTATGGGTGGTGGCACCACATGTGTCAATAGTGGCACGTGTTGTGGGATTAACGGTGTACTTTTTAGCTCACCTGGGCTGAAAGGCCAAGTGAGCTTATGCCATGGCGACCGTCCGTCTGTCATCCATCCGTCGTCCGTCCATCATCCATCAACTTTTCCTTTAAACAACTTTTTCTCAAGAACCACTGGGCTGATTTCAGTTATATTTGGCAGGAAGCATCCTTAGGCCATAGGGATCCAACTTTGTTCAAATGAAGCCGATCGGCCAATTAGGCCGTTGGCCATCTTGAATTTTGGCTGATTTTTAGAAATGTCATTAAAAATCTCCGAAACCACTTGGTGGATTGAAGCAAACCCCATGAAACATGATCTAGGGCAAGAGCTGAACCAAGTTTGTTCAAGGGAACTTGATTGGTCAAATGGTTCGGCGGCCATTTTGGTTGACATAGTTTTAGCGAAAACGACTTCTTCTCCAGAACCGCTGAAGGGATCGGGCCAAAATTTGGCAGATATGATTAGGGACTAAGGGGCATTAAACTTTGTTCAAGGGAAGTTGATCCATCAAAAAAATATGTCCGCAGTGGGCCAATCAAAATACAGCATGTTTGATGGCTATATTGGATTTTTTTATTTGATGGATTTTGAGGCTGAAATTGGTTTTGGGTATTCTGATCACAAATTTTCAATTTTCAAAACTGTCGGATAAATGGTTTGGCGGTCATCTTGGATCATTTTCCCGCCAAAAGCTCCCATACTAAAGCAATGAGAAATTTAAAATGTCTTCTCGAGAACTACTGGGCTGATTTCAATTATATTTGCCAGAAAGCATCCGTAGATTGTAGAGATTCAATTTTGTTAAAACGAAACCAATCAGCCAATTTGTCTTGCGGCCATCATGGATTTGGCCAATTTTTGGAAATATCTTTAAAATATCATCTTCTTCTTTTCGTTCACTGATCATACCGCCAGTCCTGTAAGTGACTATCGACATGATCATAAGCGTTAAGTGCGTGGATCCATGGTTTATTGGAGTGCGCCGTGCGGCCTGGAACCTCCGTCTTCAGCACTCGAGGTTTCTGTCAGGGTTACCTCACCCTTACCTCCTGTAGTCGCCTCTTATGACACGCAGAGGATACGGAAGGTGTATTCTAAGCCCCACCTACTGGGCGAATTTAAAATATCATTTAGGTCACGAGCTGAACCAAGTTTGTTCAAGGGATCTTGATTTGCCAAATGGTTGGGCGGCCATCTTGGATGGCCTGATTTCATGAAAACAACTTCGTCTCCAGAGCCACTGAGCGGATTGGGCCAAAATTTTGGAGATATGATATTTATAACTGTATGTATGATTACTGTATTCTGCGGCTATAGTAGTAGAAACATCCTACAGCTGCAATCAGTCCGTCTTCACTTTTACCCACTGTGTCTTATCCTCAGCCAAAATCCATAGCTTCCTCGGGTCCATTCTTGAGTGTACCTAATCCTGCTTTCTTGAGGTCACCTCATAGCACGCTTAGCAGATTTATGCAATGACGTCCTCTCCTGGCTCTGTATTTGCTGGCTCCGAGTAGGGTGAATTCCAAGGCTCTCTGGTATGTCTTCTGGCATCCTTAGCACATGGCCAAACATGGACCATCTTTGCTGGGTGACTTTTACAGACAGCGGCGGCGTATTACACATCTTGTATAGTGCGTCGTTGGAAATTATGCTCTCTGGCCATCGGTGCCCAGTGATGGTGCATAGGTGTTTGCGGTGGCAGGCGTCAAGTTTGTCTAGAGCTGCCTTTGGAGCTGCCCAGCTGTTACAGTTATACATCATCAAGGATACGCAGGTTGCATTGTATAAACGTAGTCTTTTTACCAAGGGAATCTTTGATCTACGAATCCATAGCTTCCAGAAGGACTGGAAAGCTATGTTCCCCATGATGCAGCGTGCAGCGATGTCAGCAGTGCTGCAAAGCAGTGAGCCCAGGATTTTACTTTTCCTCCATGGTTCGCCGCCACGGAGTGGATTGTCATTTTCTTTAGTTTCATACTTTGTAGATAGGTATATGTGGGTGAACTCTGTTTTGGATTCATTCATAGAGATTCTCAATTTGTAGTTTGCTTGCAGCTATTGGGAGAAGTTCGTCAAGAGGTTTCTTTTCCTCATCTATAAAGTCCATATCGTTGGCATATTCCATCTCTAGCGGCATGCCCAGTATTGACACCCGGGGGGTTGGGGGGTTGGTTTGGTCTTGTGGAGTTTCCCCGCACGGATATCAATGCAGCAGCCAGGCAACAGGTGAAGAGCACAGGAGATAGACCATCTCCCTGTGGGGAACCGATTGATGTCTCAAACTCTACAGACTTCACTGCCTTGACTTGTACTCTCAGCTTGGTGTCTGTAAGCAGTAGTCTCACTAGTCGTAGCTCATCTTCATTGCAACTGGCCTGGCATAGTACATCTAGGATCTTTGAGCGTTTAATTGTGTTGAAGGCTCGTGACATGTCAATGCCCATTTTGTGGAAATCCCAGTGTTTGGACATGACTACCGACACAAGCATGCGTTGAGCCCATACAATGCTGCGTCCACATTTGAAGCCACTTTGACATGATTCGGTGAAGTCGTCGATCTTGTCTCGGATGCAGCATAGAGTAACATTGGATAGGATTTTCCGTATGCTGTTAAGGAGCACAATGGGCCGCAGATTAGCTGGGGGGGTGGGGTGGGGGCCAGGTGGCTTCTTGGGCTTGGGTAGCGTGATGAGGATGCCTTGGCATACAGAGTCGATGAGAAGGTTGTGCACAAAAGCTGAATTAATTGTGCGTGATCGGTTTTGAGATAATGGCACTTGCATATTTGAATAGTTCATTTCTCATGACATCAGGTCCAGATGCACGTCCATTTTTCAGGTCTTTAAGTGCCTTCTCAACCTCTGCTGTATTAATTGGTGTTAGTAATGGCCTGGGGTCTCCTGAGAATGGGTACAAGGGCTCATCATCGTGATCAGTGAACTGTTCCTTGAAGCATTCTCGAATTGCCTAGGCTTTGCCCTGGTCGGTCCCGATAAAGTGTCCTTCAGAGTTGTGTACAGTTAGTGGTGGTGTGTAGTCAGCAACTCTCAGGGCTCAGGCTTCCCGAAACATTTTGTGGCAGTCATCTGTGGCAGTGATTTCATCTGCTTGGGCATCTGCTTGATGGATAGCAAGATCTTTTAAGCGTTTGCTAATGTGGCACAGATTGTTTGTGCGTTCCTGGCGTAGTTTGGTGTGATCTTCACTTTGGCCACTTTGATAGATGCGCAGACGTAATGTTTTCTGTTCTGCTGACAGTTTTACTACGAGAGGGTCATCAGTATACCTAGTTCTGTTGTTTTTAGAACACCTATGGTGCTAGTAGCTGATGATTCCATAGATATCAGTATTTTGGTTAGGGCTTCGTTTGGATTGGAGCTGACATCGATGTTAGCTATCTGCTCCCTGAGGGCCTTTTTGTATGACATTTGAGTGTCAGTGTCGCTGATGAGCTTGGGTAATTTGTAGGTGACTCTACCCTCTTGCCTGGTATGGCATTTATACAGTAGGTGGAACTGGTTCATATGGAGGCATATAATGACTGGCTTATGGTCAGAATTGAGGTCTGTGCCTCCATAGGAACGAGCATCCCGAAGTAGGGGTTTTGCTGCTGTCTTACATAGTATGAAATCTATTTGGTTGAAGACAGCTTTTGTAACCGTAGAACCTTTTGGGGCTTTGCGATGAGCAATGTGTCCAGTTCATGTTGTCCGGTGGCGGCATGGGTGTTTGAAAGCCGTATTTGTGGCAAATAGGCCATTGGAACTAAGGAATGCCACCAGTGCATCTCCATTGCTGTTGTGTGTGCCCTCCATATGATCCCATGCATGAGCCAAGCCCTGAACTTTGTCCACAATGCCGAGTTTACCCAGCTTGGAGTTGAAATCGCCACACACGAACAGTTACCATCTAGTGGGGATAGTAATGGCGGAGCTCAGTTCTGCATAGAAGGAATCTAATATAGCTGGATTCTCTTTGGCCCGTTTGGTAGTTGGCCCATATGCATTGACTATGCGACACTTAGTGGTGGTGCGCTTTCGCATTGGTATAGCCAGGTCGATAAATGCAACGCGATCACTGACGTATCCAAAACTAATGACATCATCCAATACCCTTGGTCCGATTACAAAGCCTAATCCACGGTAAGTGGCCTGTTTTTGCTCCATGAGTACTAGCTTATGGCCTGTCTGAAGTTGCTGCTCTGAGTGTTTAGCTACTTTAGTCTCTTGAATGCATGTGATATCGATTTTATAGTGTTCACAGTCTGCACCTAAGGTTTGCCTCTGATGTTGCAGGCAGACCACGTACATTCCATGTAGCTATGGTAAGCTCCTGGGAAGATTGCGTTGTCCGAGGATGTCGAGCACAGTTTCTTGTTAGAAGGTTAGACATAGTCAGAGTTGCCTCTGTATGCGGATGTCAGCCCGCAATCCTTTATGACTTAGTTTCCCAATAAAGTTGGTACTTACGGAGGAGACCGGCGTGGAGGTGTTATCTTTCTCTATTGATGACTGAGGGCCATTAAAGTTTGTTTAAGAGAAGTTGATACATAAAGAAACATGACCTCTGTTTTCTTGTTACAAGTCTGGTCTAGGCTTGCGCGATTTTTCGATTTAATCGTGAAGTTCGATTTAGTTTTAAGATCGCGATTTTTACGATGTGATTGAGGAAAGATCGGAAAATCGTCAAAAATTTCATGTTTTAAAAAAATCTGAAGTGTGTACTTTTCCGTCGCATTATATCAGTACATGAGTACAATCATAATTGATTCACGCCTGTGTTCATTGTGTGTATATCCCGCCATGCCATCATGCACGTGTCGAATAATTACTAATCACAACACAAAGCGCTACAATAAACAAGCTAGCAATAGCGAGGTAACGCCTTTCTTTGTCATTGAGAAAATCAGCTAGTTACTCCGTCGAATCGCCATATAATTTTCTTTCTTTCGCTGCAGACCCTGAGTCTGTTGTGAAATGTCAAGTATATACAGTTTCAGAGTGTTAGGAAATCAGTGAACATAATTCTGTTAAATTCTAGAGATAGCAATTTCAGACGGTCTAATAATTTTTCCTTTTTGAGTCGGTTGTCATGTCAAATTAAAGAAAATAAAGCAACAACATTCCAGATTGTTTGATTTTGAACTGTGCATTCTGTTGATTACTCTTAAATGTAAATCGTACGTTCTGAAAGCAACTATAAACCGCACTATAGGACGAGTTTACACCGTTACACTAGTACCTACTCAAAGCTCCCGTCCTACGTATGTGAATTGTGCAGTATCTCCCGCGGTACTAATATTAGCGTCTTCGCGTTACTCCGGTAATGACATAAACTCGTCCTACAAAGGGAGGTTATAAGCGGAAGCATCATGTAATTTATATTTTTTTCTCAGCGACATTTTTATCTCAAATTTTGATGAATTAAATAATGTTTATTAAACTATACACAATATTTAGGCGGTCACAATTAATAATTTCACGCCCGCGATGATGGATATAAGATATACATTAAGCATAGACGTAGGATGGTAAGAATTCGCTATTTTTGTATCATTTATTTAAACTTTCTAGAAACAAGTCACGTTAACCCGGTTTATACTTTTGGGAATTTGGATCTACGATTTAATCGAAAATCGTGATTTTTTTCATAAAATCGATCGCGATGTTTCAAATCAAAAATCGTGCAAGCCTAGTCTGGTCAACTCATTAGAGTTTTACTTATTGTTAATGACCATTCTAGTTGAGATGCCTATGGTCCAGGTGAGCGATACAGGCCCCTTGGGCCTCTTGTTTAGAGTCAGTGTCCTGACACTGATGGTGTGGCAGCGGCCTCTTTTTAGGAGGCGTGGCATCGCAAGTGTCCATGGTGGCACCGATTCTAGGATTGGCAGTGTCTTGTTACTGCTGAGTTTAAAGAATTATGTCTTCAAATGCTAATGGTTCAATGCTAATGGTCCAGGTGAGTATTAAGGCTCTTGAACCTCTTGTATCAATGACTCGTCAAGACTGGTCCAGAATATCATGATTTTTATTTAATGAATGTCTATTTGCAAGCCAATAGAAGACTAGTTTTGAAAATGTCCCACTGGTAAAGTGACTGAATCAGTTATTGAGCCAGTCACTTTAGTGTTAAATTTTCAAAAACAATCTCTTGATCTAAAAATGTACATTTAATTGAGCACTGTCATGACTAGAAGCCGTTTTTACCCCTTGATCATTAAGCATTCAATCCCAGACAGTGAGCACTAATATGACGCTGTTTTGTCATAATTTAACAAATAATGCAATCATGGGTACTGGCACCGACATTCTCCAAACTTGAAAAATCTTGTGCTAGGTAAAAGGCTGAGTTTTTTATTGGCTGGTGTAGGCTTTACCAATCAGCATTCGATTTGCCGACACCTGAATGGACAACGCCCTCTTCTCAAATCTGTGATGTCTATTGTCGTGTCTTGGAATGAATGACATTTCTTTGCGACAAACGATGTTAAAGTTTAATATTGAGTCAACGTAATATCTTATTACTATAATATGACAATATGTCATAGTATTATTGTCCTGTTTCATGTTGTAGGTGCAACGACTGTCGTCGTCTCTCAGCCGCAGGTGACTGTGGTGCAGACATTCCGGGATTCACCCGTGCGAATGCGCTGTCCATTTTGTCAAGCGGATATTGTTACCGCCACCACGTATGAAGTTGGCGGTTTCACATGGCTGATCTGCGTAATCCTGTGCCTGTTTGTGTAAGTGTTTCGATGATGTGTATAATACTTCTCCTGTTTGCTTCAAAGAAAGTTTATAATATTATGCCCATATATTCATCCATCAATGACGGCGGCGGTGTCCAATTTGAGTTGTTTTTGGTTTAGTTGTGATGCAATTGAGCAACATATGATGCTACATGGTTCCTGCGTTTATGTCAATTCTAAACCCTTTAACCCTCGAATTTGGTCATGAAAATTTCAATCTTCTCATAGAAAATGTCCATTTGCATACCAAGAGAGGACTATTTTTGAAAATATACCACTGGAATGACTGGCTGGGTTATTGAGCCAGTCATTCTAGTGGTATATTTTCAAACATAGTCTTCTCTTGCTCTGCAAATGGACATTTCTTAAGACCATTGCAGAAGCGGCTTTGGCTGATATGAGGGTTAAAGGGTTAATGCCATCTATCTTTTATTCGCTGACGACCTTTTGTATGCCTGTCAAACCATTTCATTTAAGCGACTTCTTAAGAGCCACTGGGCCGACATCAATTAAATTTGACAGGAGGCATTTTTAGGTCATAGGGATCAAGGGTGGTTCAATGAAGATAATTGATAGATTTTAGCTGTGGCATAGTACAGTTCAATGGATGAGTATGTAATAACCAGGCCGGATCAAGGAGTTGATAATTACCGGACAGATAGAAATTGTATTAGAACCATGTGTACTATGGTCAGTCATAAATGTTGGCACAATTGAAAGATAATTTTATTGTGTTTTGTGTAAACTGCTCGAAAGAAAATGGTGTCATCATTGCCCAACTTCACTTCTACTAACAATAACGGCAAATTATAGCATATATCTACACTAACTACACAGATGTCTAATGATAATGTTTCATCATAAAATAAGATAATTATAAATCTTTTTTTTACACTAAAAACGAGTCAAAAACATACAAAATAAAACTTGTGAAACAAGTTCTCCCAGGCTAGCCTAATTGAAACTTGACACTTTTCGGCAACCCAGACATTTGCCTCGAGATCCTGTGCTCTCCTCAGTGGCCGGTATTTTCAAGAAATTCTTGACTGGTTATTAACTACGGCACGGCTCAAAACAAAAACAGAAACATGTTAGTTAGTACAATTTTGAACATGATGTAAGAAAGGTTCTGCTGAATAGTTTGTACTTAATTTGATTGTAAGCTTCCAATCAAATTAAGTCCATTATATTCAACAGTACGTTTTATTTTGTTTTTGAAACCACTTAAGTTATTTCTGCGCTGTGCTGTACTGAGCTTATGTTAATTAAACTTAAATGGTAGACATCCTTCTGAACATTTCAATAGAAATCTAATTGGTCAATTTGCTGATTGACCATTTTGTATTTTCTGAGATTTCCTGTGAACCGTTTAAGACTTCTCCTAAACTGATTATCTAATCTGATCAAGCAGACCTTTCTGGAACACCCCTTACCATATAACATATATTATACATGTTCTTGTAGTGATTGATGCCGTATGTTTACCACTTATTACTCTGATGTCAATATTCTATCTTTTACTGCGTCAATAGCAAAGAAACTGGTGTACATTTTCCAACAATTTTGGTGGACGATGTTGCTGTCTACGACAGCACCAACTTCCACCAAATTTGTTGAAAAATGAATACCAGTTCATCTTTTAATGTAGTTTGAAAATTTAGAATTTTGACACCAGAGTGGTATGGGTTAACACAACGTGCCGGTGATCTGGCAATGATGTTAATTTAGGTGCAGGGGAAGAGGGGTGTTGATGAAAATTGGAGCCGCTCCAATTTTTAAATTGCATGGTAATAGCCCTGCACTAAAATGCTGTGTAATTTTAATCCTTTAGTTATCAGATTGAAAATAAACTACCGGTATTTATATGATATATTCCTAAAGTAAAATATTGTATAATGTATAATGTATTTCTATTACTTATGACTTATTCACACACTGTTAGAATCAACCACTCCACAAGTAATTTTATCCGTTTGCCGTGTTTGCAGGGCTAGAAATAAGAAATTTGATCAACATGGACAAGCTTCATTTAATATTGGTATTTTACATGCAGAGCAAAAAACTACAGATTTACAGGCACATAAAACAACCCCGACCACTGCCATTTTGAGTAGTATCAGTGGCTGAATGACCATACATAATTGGAAAAATGTTGAGCCACCATGGATTATGATAATGTATCTTTAGCCTGAACGATATCACACTGAGACAGCGCAGTTATCCAACCACGCTACCAACGTCGTGTATATATGTAATGGACAAATCCAGTTTATCCATCCATCTTCTGATGTCATATGATGTCATAATCAGCTACGTGACATGACGTAGGATGACGTCATAATTAATTATGGCATGAATGACTCGATTTAGTCTGTATTCATCTTTGACGCTTAATAGTCTAACACGTACGAATTGTCTTTACCATTTAATAAACATTCTGTTGAATATTTTGAAACTAATTTGACTGGGCGCTGTTGCTTCCTAGCACTCAGTCAAATTAGCATTAAAATATTCAACAGCTTGTAGTTTTCTGGTAATTGAAATTCAGGAATTGCTGGGATCTAAAATTAATCATTTCATTTGATACATGTTTGATTTGCTTTGCAGAGGTATATTTGGATTGATCCCGTTCTGTGTGGACAGTTGCAAAGACGCGGTGCATCATTGCCCAAGCTGCAACCAACAAGTTGGCCGTTTCAGTCGCATGTAGCTGCACTGTTCAGTGTCCAGCACTGCACATATGCTGAATCAGATTTTTGTTGTCCTTCTTAAGATGCAGGAAGTATGCTACTAGATCAACTGCTAAACTAATGTGTTAGACTTATGAGTATATAAATATATCTATATAAATAATATAAACTGGATATGATGAAATACACAACATTTATATTATAATACTATTATCATTATCAGTGATATACTCAATTTTTGTCAAAAAATGCCTATTTTAGTAGATTTACCTCACTTGGGCACACCATCTATCTGATGCGGGACATATCAATGCTCCTAGAAACTAGAGAATCTTGAAATCTGAGTGATTAATTTTGAGCCATTTTAGTTTTAACAGACTTCTGAATGGGCATGAAACCACCTGGCATCCATCTCTGAGTATTTAATTAACTGTAAATTAGTTAGTGTTCATAGCAGCCAGTAGGATTTTAATTTGGGTTCACTAATATGGGCAGATTTCATAACTAAGGGGTAATCTAAAGCCCTGGAAAGCATACATGCGCACGGGCACACATGTGCATGTGCACAAGTTATGAGAATTGACATATATTTTGAAGACTTCTTCTATAAGCTGTTCTCTAAGATAGAGTCATCTCGTCTCATTCAAATACAAATTTTCAAATAAGCATCAGGCCCCTGTTCCACTATCTCCTACACAAAGTGGTGTGTTTTGAAATTTTTTTCGTTTAAAACTGTCTCTTACACGTTATTACTTTCATGTTTCTTTTGCCCTATTTCAAATTCAGAATTATCCATTTCACCCACAAATATGTTCAAGAAAAATCTTAATTTTCTCAAAGGAAATATTCATTTGCTGACCAAAAGAAGACAATTTTTGAAAATTTACCCCTGGAATGACTGGCTCAGTTATCGAGCCAATCATTTCATTGGTAAATTTTTGGAAATAGTCTTCTCTTGCTCTCAAAATAGACATTTCTTAAGACCACTTTAAAAACAGTTTTTGACAGTCGCGAGTTAAAAGCTTGACATGGGTAATTGCATGAAACCTCAGGTTGTAGTTTGCAATTAATTTATTGAAAATACACCCCCACCCCCACCCACCCCCCACCCCCAAATATTTATATTTAGTATTTCTTTTTTTAAGGCAAGTACTATAGAAAAATGATTATTAGCGTCTGCAGAAATATGTCAGTAATCACTGTCAGACTGCGCACATATCCTGTAATTTGTCTTCATTGACCACCAAAAATTCATTTTTCCATTAAATTAACATCTTAAAAACATTATTATTATGTCAGACACAGGTAGTAATCTTGGTAATGGTACTCTCTCATTTTTAAAGAATGTCTCTTATGACATCATCCAAAATCTCGTTATTTCCATGGGCTTTTAAAAACCAAAAACCCCTGATCTCATCACCTGAGAATATATTAAATTTAATTCCATCTTTCTTTGTACTGTAAAATCATTGAAAACAATTCAGTTAAACAATAATGCAGTTTCATTATGGTAGTCAACACGTGGCACATAGATACAGATATGTTTTTGTGTAGTGTGATTATATAGGGACTGCCCTCACACATGTATGCTATGGCCAGCTCTGGTATGTCAGCGGTCACCAAACCGTGTCACCAGTGTAACACTATCCATTAATACAAGATATTTTGTAACCATTTAACCTTTACCAATCTGATGTCAAAATTAAAAAAATTTAAATTAAATTAAAATATGAACTGATGTTCATTTTTCAACAAATTTGGTGGAAGATGACAGCAACATCGTCCACCAAAATTGTTGAAAAATGTACACCAGTTTCTTAGCTATTAACTCAACAAACGATAGAATATTGACATCAGAGTGGTAAGGTTAATGATCATGAAAATAATATTTATGCTTAGTGAATGCCTATAAGAGGTTATTTTTGCAAGTTTGCCACTGAAATGACTGGCTCGATCTATTATCAAGCCAGTTATTTCAATGATTTCAGTGGCAAATTTTCAAAGATATTCTTTTGCCTTGCAAATAGATAATCCTTTTTTCCTGGCTTGTCCATGAAAGGGTTAATACCACTGGACATAACCTGAGGCCGTCATGTATTATCAATATTAAAATTTATTTTTTTGCATGATTCACACAATAGTTTCTGAATCATTGATCCGCCATAGGATGAAGGCGTGTTTGTTAGACTGGAGGCCTGTGAATTTATAATGTTTTAGTTCACGCATAGCCGTATTAACCAAATCTGTTTCTTTAATCAAAATAAATTAATACAGAAATTAATAATTTTATCGAAATCAATCTTGATTGTGAAAGTGTTTAGCTGATTGTATACTTGGATTGTGAATTTAGTATTATTCATCTCCTTGTTACATTGTAAGCGTGTGTTAATATTTAAAGCAGTGTTGCAATAAACTGATAAAACAGATTTCATCAACAGTATTTTAAAAGATTAATGCCATCTTTCCTTCTGTGAACTAATTCACCGTTGCAGTTTATCCATCCATCATATGACATCATAAGCAACTAAGCGACGTGTAGGCTGATGTCATAATTATGACATGAATGATTCGAAATAGTCCGTCTTTAACACTTAATAGTCTGACACGTTGTACGAATTGTATGTCTACTATTTAATAAACATGCTGTTGAATATTTTGAAACTAATTTGACCGGGTGCTGTTGCTGCCATACAGCCGTATGGCAGCAACAGCACCCAGTCGAATTAGTTTCAAAATATTCAACAGCTTAAATGCATAGTTTTCTGGAAGTTGATAGTCAAGGTGTTCAAAGATCCATTGCATAGAGAGGTTTACATGCATCAGGTAACTGATTAATTGCTGCACTGGCAAAATGTGCTGAGTGTCTGTTAATGTTGTATTTGTGAAAATCAGTACATTGATTGTCTCAGCATTTGCTTTTAAGGGCAGTCAAAATATAGGCATATTTTGCTCATTTGTGTTGTTATTCTATATAAGGGGTTATCATTCTTTATATACTGTTTAACCCTTTAATGGCTAGGCCTGCCAAAAATGGCTGCTACAGGGATCCTGAGAAATAACCATTTGCAGACCACGAGAGGACTATTTGAAAAAATTGATAACTTGAATTACTTGCTCAATAGCCAAGGCACTTATTCCAGTAGTAAATTAAAAAAATATGTCTTGGTTGACAATGGACAAACAATAAGCACATATTGTGATTTTTGGTGGTCAATTTTTAAAGGGTTCATTTTGAAAACGGATGTCGTAAAAGATGTTGCTTTTTTCATTGTAGCTAAAACGGACAAGCTTGTTAATTAATGCTCACAGTGGCATCACGCTGGCAATTAAATTTTTGTTGTTAACGGGATATATAAAACATTGAATACATTTTTTTTTACTGATTACTTGTGGTTTCTAATTGAGTGCCAGTATTGTTCCTCCCATTTTGAAAAATGTCTTGACACATTGCTGCAACAGGATTGGGTCATTTGTCCAGTCACAGCTGCTTTAAATATTTAACCCGAGTGTATAGAGCTGTATAGAACATTTATATGTCAAGTACTAGTGCATGGCATGAATCTCTGAAGTATGCTCTCTGACCCTTTAGTGGTCAAGGTTTTGTCCAGAAAATGGACATTTTTAGTGTATTGAATGTCCATTTGCAGGCCAAGAGAAGACAAATTTTGGATATTTAACACTGGAATGGCTGGCTTGCTTATCGAGCCAGTCGTTCCATTTTGAAAATAGTTTTCTCTCGGCCCGAAATGGAAATTCCTCGACCATTACAGAGGATGGTTTTGACCGGCTTGACCATTAGTTAATGGTCATGAAAATATAATTTCTAAGGTAATGTCTCTGTGCGACAAAGATAAGAATATTCTCAAAAACCTAACACTGGATGGATAGTGTCTGTCACTGAGCCATTCATTCTAGGAAGTTTCAACTTGTAAGAAAATGTTCTCTTGCTTTGCAAAATTGAGGAACTGGTATTTCAAAACAACTGCAGAGGTAATTTGTGTGTAGGTTGATGAGTAATAGTTAAGTAAGGCATGGCGCTCTTTATTGGGTGGTGTGATGCCATCTTCATCTCGCTGAATGGATTTGTCTGTGAAATGTGGGTAAATAACTTCTTTGTGAAAAACATATTGCTATGTATTATTATGTCTACTTACTATTATATATTCTACTGTATAATTAATTAATTAATTAATTAATTAATTCAAACCATAAACAAAAACTCAAATTCTTGCTTGACTATGATGTACATGAACATGTTGATAATTATAACTAATCCTGATTGATATAAATTACCTGTACAGGTAGACAATTGCTCTGCTTATTGAGTATGTATTTGTATGGAGTATTTTCTTTACATTTAACTTTACATATACCAGTTAACATTTTTACTGGTTACACACATCAAGGGAGATAACTCGTACTAAAAGTTAAAATATACTGAGAGAGGTAATATATGTAATGATCAGGCCGGCCACCACCGGCCTCTGTAGTGGTCTTGAGAAATTTTGATTTGATTTGAAAAGACTATTTTTGAAAGCTTATTACTGGAATGACTGACTGTAGCCTATCTAGTCATTGCAGTTTTAAAATTTGAGAAATAGTCTCTTGGCCTGCAAGTCGAAATTTAATAAATAAATGTTATATTTTTTGGGACCAAATTTAACCATTGAAAGATTAAATAGCCTACGGTAATATTTGAAGCAAAACTGAATGTTTGATGGCTTTTACTGATCATAAGACTGGCAAAAAGCTGCTACCTCTACCTGCAAATGGCTAGCGAGAGAAATCTCCCACTGTTCAGCTGGCAAGTAATTATAAAAATATATAAGAAATTTATGCTGGCTATATATATTGCAAAAGACAAATATCTATATGTTTTTCTACTGCTGCTGCTGCTGCTGTTAACGTGAAACTGATATCTATCCCACTAACATTTTATGCATAATACTTTTTGTCTCGCCTGCGAAGCAGGATCGAGACATAGGTATCACTTTTCCGGCGTCGGCGTAAACTTTAAAGTTAAGTTTATATCTCAACAATGCCTGATCCAATTGGAACCAAACTTGGGTGCATGGTAGTATACATCAAAAGGAAGCAACCCGCCAATAAATAGGCCATGAGGTCAAGGTTACATGGGTCAAAGGTTACAGTATAATCTTTGTTAATATTTTACGTTAAGTTTTTGCGTTAAACAAAAGTTATTGCCTTATATCTCAGCAATGCCTGATCCAATTGGAACCAAACTTGGGTACATGGGTGATATACATCAAAATGAAGCAGCATGCTGATGCAGACATCATGCAGTCAAGGTTATGGGGAGTGTCAAGGGTCACAGTATAATCTTTGTTAATATTTTTCAAGTTTTTGCGTTTAGCAACTTTTCAGCTTATATTTCAGGATTGGTTAAGCCTATTGCAACTAAACTTGGATACCTGATTACCTATAATCTTAGGAAGCGGCATGATAACATTGAGGGCTGAAGGTCAAAGGTCAAGGTAGCTGTGACAAACAGGAGACAGGCGAGACATTTAATTCCGCGGAATTCTTGTTGTTATTATGGATAAGTTGATAGGAAGCAGCTTGATGATGTTATGGTCACAAGGTCAAAGGTCAACGTCACTGTGACCTTGCTACAGAACTTATTTCAACGTTAAGATTTTGCATTTAGCAAAACTTCTCATCTTATATTTCAGGATTGGTTAAGCCTATTGCAACTGAACATGGATACATGGTTACCTATCATGTTAGGAAGCACCATAATGTTGGGGTACACACGGTCAAGGTCACTGACCTTGATACAGAACTGCTTTTTCAACATTAAGTTTTTGCGTTTAGCAGAACTCTTCACCTTATATTTCAGGATTGGTTAAGCCTATTGCAACTAAACTTAGATACCTGATTACCTATAATCTTAGGAAGCGGCATGGTAACATTGAGGGCTGAAGGTCAAAGGTCAAGGTAGCTGTGACAAACAGGAGACAGGCGAGACATTTAATTCCGCGGAATTCTTGTTCTTCTTTTCGATCGCTGGTATCACACTTGGAGAGGCGTTCTCAAGATGAAATCTGTGGTCTTCTGCAGTTCTTCCACAGGCCTATACAGCTTTTCAAGAAAAGAGGTTGACAAAGGCTAGATCTCTTCTCTCAGCAGCTGATACGTACTGCAACATTGAAGTATGTGCTCTGTGGTCTGTTCTGCTTCTCCACAAGGACAAGCGGGTGATGTAAGGTGGAACCGCCTGTACATGTGTTGGTTTAGTCTGTTGTGTCCAGTTCTGAGACGAAAAATGGTCACTTGCTCTGGCCTCGAGAGATGATGGGAGGCATCTTCTGATTGAGGTGTTCTATAGAGTGACTTGATGATAGTCTTCATCTCTGTATGGGTAACCATTCTTGTTGTTATTATGGATAAGTTACTCTTACCGGTAAATGTTGCAGTGGAAATAATTAAAAACATAATAAATATAAAAGTTTATTTTCAAATTTTACATTTAATACATATAGTTGTTTATTATTCGGTGTTGTAATATGCTCTCTGCTAGTGTGATATTTGTGTCAAAAGATTTATTATTACCTATATTTGGTGCGGTTAGAGCTATGATAGTTACCATGTTGTAGCTGTATTATGAATCGTGTTCCACCACCAACATAGATGTTTGGTGTTGTGTTGTTGGGTGTTGCGAATTAAGAGCACTTACTGCTGTTATTGGCTAAAAATCTTGGGTTGGCGAATAGCATATAATAGGCCTATTCTGATGTAGAAAAATAATAAGTGTAATTTTACAGACGATTTTGTTTTAAAATGATTCATATATCAATATAAGATACTACTACACATTTGTTCTATATGTCCTTGTCCGTCATGCTTGTTTGCCGCTTTTCTCACAATCGTCCTCTTGCGCAGAAATTTGACCACTTGACAAAAGAACATAGTATGATATAGTATAGCCATTTGCAAATTTCAATCCAGTAATGGAAGGTAATCTTATTAGAATGGTGTATGATGTGTATCAATTTATAGTGGCCTTGAATTTAAGTGATGATCCTTTATTTCGCTTGGTGTCATAATTTTCCCACAGATGAGCTGTGCATTAAAAATCATGGAGTAATATACAAGATCAAATGTTCAATTTAATTATTACTATTTTTAAATCTCTAATTACATGTATAGGATGTATTATTTTTTTAGTTGAAGACAAAACTTTCTTCACGTTGCGTTCTGCATGACATCATATTTAACTGATATATTTATCTCTATAGTGTTAAAGCAATAATGACGGCTCATTCATTTTGCCTGTCTCTTCTCTTTTGAGAAGAAATTACTTGTAATTTTTTTTGTCAATTATCTATGTGAGATGATTGACTAAGGAAACTGCTTTAAAATGTCATTAAAAGGCCATATATAATTAGCAGGGACAAATGATATTCAACAATTACAGTTAAAGTTGTTATAGACCATCACCTGTATGGACCACCGAAATGTAATCAAGATGAATTGCCAATTTCAAGACAATTACTGTACAAATTAGTTTTTGGTTCAACAAGATGGCAGTTCTTTAAGACAGGTCATCTTTTGAACACCTGTCTTAAAGAACCACTGGCTTGGGTAATCAAAGAGCATGTTACAGGTCTAAATGTACCACCTGTATGTCACTAAACCTTTTCCTATGATGTCATGACAATAAGTTATTACATCTATTTTTAACAATTTTCAGTTTTATAAAACTATAACATAAAGGTTAAATTCTTACTGTGAATATGCAGCTCTCTTAATATCATCATTATTAGGTGTGTTTCTTACCAAATAACAACAATAAATCTATGAAAAATAAAAAAGTTTCAGGTGTGGGTTTGTATAATGTATGTTTAAGTTAAGGTAATTTAAAGTTGTCGTGTCCCGTTAAATACAGAACCTTTTGCACGAGATATGAGACGCCTGCAGATTTCTGTTCAATTTACCTGGCATGCTATGCTAGCCAGCATGCAACGCTAGCCAGCATGCAATTTCCTGACTCCATAATCGTTGTAACTATTGGACGCCATATTCGTTTAGTCTATTGTCTGCACAAGCCAAGACTTTTCAAACAAAACCAACCCGCCTGCACGTGCCAATAATCATTTGTCCTCCAGCTCTGGAAGTGTAAGCGTACATGTAAGGTGTATTCACGGCAGTACATTCGACAACCTGCATTCCAATACCGTTCGGCGCAAGTGTCAATTTCCAAAAGAAAATTAGAGAAAGCTTTTATATATATTTTGACAATAATTTGTGTGAAAATTATTGCTATCAATGACAGCAACAACATTCAGTAAAATTGTCAAAATAATTATTAGGTAATGTGATTACTACCTGGTACAGATTTGATACTAATTTGAATAAAGACTGTTGCTAGAACAGCTTTCAGTCTCTATATTCTAAAATAATCATCATAATTTATAGTCGACTTGCTACGGATTTGAATAGCAATTTGACTAAGTTGTTGGTTTCTACGGCACCAACAACATTGTCGAATTATTATCCACACACCGTGCAATCAATATATTATTATTTAGCTAAAGTAAGCGTAGGCCTATATACGCGTTCTCGCCAAGAATGTATGCTTAGCAAATGGTGTGTATGTTTTGGTGACAGATTTGTGCATTTGTTTGAAATGTATTGGGCGAACAGAAACGTACACACGATAGCTAGGTGAAATATTTCCGTCGTGCAGGCAAACTGTATTTTGTCCATATACTCACTCTACTGAGATAGTAATACTGAGCACTGTGTGATTCTATGGACAAGTTTGATAACGTTGTTGGTGCTTTAGTCAGCAACAACTTAGTCAAATTGCTCTTCAAAACCGTAGCGAGTGTTGACTGAAATTTATGATGATTATTTTAGAATGTATAGGCTGGACTGAAAGCTGCTGCAGCAACAATTTTCATTAAAATCTTTATCAAATATATAGCAGGTAGTAATTGCATTGCATACTAATTATTTTGACAACAATGAGGGAATGTTGGTGCTGTCATTGATAGCAACAACTTTCACGCAAATTACTGTCAATGTATATAAAAGCTATCTATTTTCTCCTGGACATTGACACACTTTCTCGGAACGGTATTGAAATACAGAGTTAATACTTTATCAAATATATAGCAGGTAGTAATTGCATTGCCTACTAATTATTTTGACAACAATGACTGAATGTTGGTGCTGTCATTGAAAGCAACAACTTTCACGCAAATTACTGTCAATGTATATAAAGGCTATCTATTTTCTCCTGGACATTGACACACTTTCTCTGAACAGTATTGAAATACAGAGTGTCGGATGTACTGCGTGAATACGCCCTATGTGCATGCTTACGCTTCCAGAGATGGATGACAAATGACTATTTGCACGTGCAAGCAGGTTGGCTTTATTTGAGAAATCCTGTCTTGTGCAGACAATAGACTCAACGAATATGGCGTCCAGTAGTTACAACGATTATGAAGTCGGGTCATTGCATGCTGGGTAGCATTGCATGCTGGGTAAATCGAACAGGCATCTCATATCTCGTGCAAATGTGTATATTTAATGGAACATGCGAGCTTTAAGTGAATGCTATTCGATGAACTAGAATAGATCACGGATCCGATCTATCTATCAAGTATAACGCTCAACTCATGTCATAATTAAAATGCTTCGCTTGTTAGCTTACCTGGCCAGAATGGTCAAGTGAGCTTATGCCATGCCGACCGTCCGGCCGCCGGCCGTCCATCCGTCAACCTTTTTTCTTTAAACGACTTCTCAAGAACCACTGGGCCGATTTCAATTATATTTGGCAGGAAGTATCCTTAGCGCATAGGGATCCAAGTTTGTTCAAACAAAGCCGAGCAGCCAATTTGGTCGGTGGACATCTTGGATTTTGCCCGATTTTAGGAAGTATCTAAAAATCTCCGAAACCGCGTGATAGATCGATTCAACTTGTCAGTCAGTATAGCGATGACCCCATCCGTCTTCTGTATGTATGTCCATCCATCTGTCTGTCCGTCACCAACAATGGCGGCTCATTTTGTTATTTCTTGATGGATTGACACCAAACTTGGTCACAATGCTAATGTCGGCATCTAATATCTGTGTTGTGAAAATGAAACTGATAGGACATCAAATACCAGAGGTATCACCCCTTAAATATTTGCAGTCTCACTTTCATAGGGCAAATACAGGGTTGTTCCCACCGTCCACTGATTTATCACCATGTCAGATTTTATTGCCAAAGATTAAACTCCAATTAACAGATTAACCTTTCCAATACTGCCGAAATATTTAAGATATGTATTATGTGCTCTGACATCTATGCTCTTAAAAATATTTTGAAATGTATTTGATTGAAAGTTGTTGCTGCCTTAGGCAGCAATAAAAGTTGTTGCTGCAGCAATAAAAGTTGTTGCTGCCGCAATGCCTTTAAGTCAAATCATTTTCTAAATCAACTCCAGCTCACCCTACCCCTGCTGCTAACTTGGTGATTCAGCCAGATGCGCTTGTGTTAAATGGATTGTGTGGTGATGGGGAATAACCTGCTATAAAGACCACCTACCTGCCTTTAGAGACCATTTTCTTCAATTGTATTTAAATCTCTAGTAACTGTCTGACTGCTGAGTTTTTGCAGACGACATATTCCAAAGGTTATATCTCTGAACCTGATAAATATTTTCAAAACAATTGGACTGAAAGTTATTGGTGCTAAGCCGCTAACAACTTTCAGTCGAATTGTTTTCAAAATATTCAACAAGTCAAGGGTTTTTGAAAATTGAAATTATTGGCTGCACTGGCTTGCAGGAGTGAGACAGTTAAGAAACCAGCTGTAGTTAGCACGGATATTATCTATTTGTACTTAAACATTGTTCAAAATCACTAATGCAAAAAAACAGTCAATATCTCGAAAACTAAACCATTTGACTGAAAGTCATTGGAAGTGACACCAATGGATGTAAAACTTAAGTAAGATTAGTTGAAATGCCAACGTTCCATGTGAGCGATACAGGCCCATTGGGCCTCTTGTTAACTGATGTCATACAGTCAAATGGCCTGTGTTCGACACAAAAGACAAAAGTTACTGTCAGACATTTTGGATTGTATGTATTTTCACATAAGACCTTCAATGTAATTTTGATAGTTTTAGCTCACCAGGCCTGAATGAAATCGGTTAGGAGACTAATCATTAACCTCTTGCTTTATTCTAATCAAACTTGTTTGTACTGACCATATAGCGGTAGGCTACTGCGAAATCAGTTAAGTCTAATCTTCATTAACAGTTTGACCGACTTCAAGCAAACTTGGCTGGAATAACTATGTAGTTATAGGCTTCTGACCTTGTATACAGAAATCTAATTGATCAATTGCTCTGGTGGCCAACTGGGGTTTTCCAAAAATATATGTGAAATTCAGTTATAATTGCTTAAATGCAGTTTGGCCCATTTCAAACAAACTTGAATGGAAGGACTATAGCATGATAATCTTCTGATCGTAAACATAGAAATCTTATTACTTGATGATCCAGTTACACACCATTGTGCCTCATGACCAGAAGGGCCAAGTGAGCTTATGCCATGGGAACCATCTGTCATCTGTCCATCTATCCATCATCCATCAACTTTTCCTTTACATGACTTATTCTCAAGAACCAATGGGCTGATTTCAATCAAATTTGGCAGGAAGCATCATTGGCTCATAGGGATACACCTTTGTTCAAAAGAAGGCGATCGGTGACCATCTTGGATCTTGGTCGAATTTTCGAAATGCCTTTAAACATCTCTGAAACTGCTTGGGGATCGATTCAAAACTCATGGAACATAATTTAGGGTAATAGCTGATCCAAGTTTCTTCGAGAGAACTTGATTGGCCAAATGCTTCGGCGGCCATCTTAGATGACCTAGTTTTTGCGAAAACTACTCCAGGACCACTGAACAGATCAGGCCAAAATTTGGTAGGTATGATTGTGGACTAAGGCCCATTAAAGTTTGTTCGAGGGTAATTGGTATGTCAAAAACATGTCCGCCGTAGACCAATCAAAATGCAGCATCTTTTGTGGCCATATTGAATATTTTTATTTGATGGACTTTGAGGCCAGAAGCCCTAATTTGTTTTATATATATTTTTTGGGTTTGCTGATTTCAAATTTCCCAGTTTAGCAATTGTCTGATCAACGTTTGGGTGGCCATCTTGGATCATAATTTCCATTATATTTGACGGGAAGGATCCTTAGAGCATAGAGGTCCAAGTTTGTTTAAATGAAACTAATCGTCCAATTTTGGATTTTGACCGATTTTTAGAAACATATTTAAAAGTCGTCTTGTCCGAAACTCTCAGAGGATCGATTCAAAACTCATGAAACATCATCTAGGTCGAAAGCTGTTTGTTCGAGGGAACTTGTTCAAGGGAAATTGATTTGTCACACAACATGGCTGCCATGGACAAATCAAAATCTACCATGTTTAGCGGCCATAATGAATTAATTTATTAGATGGATTTTGAAGCTGATTTTTATAGCTGGGAGTATATAGGTTTTTGGTTTTGCACACAAAATTATTCTTAAAACAAGATCACCTAGCAGTGCTACACTGATTTTTATCCAAATTCACTAGTTCTAGACAGGCATTCGGTACTGGTGGCAATCATGTCCAAACGACTTGTATGACAGTTTGCTCCTTTTCCATGCAGATGCAGGTGGTAACATTTCCAGACCCTTCTTCGCGAAAAGCTTAAACCTAGAGTGGCCAATGGTCACTGTTTCAGGTGTTCCATATAAATGACACACACACGCACGCACGCATGCACACGCACACACACCAGTTTCATCAAATTCTGTATCTCAACCAATTCCCCGGACAAAGAGGTATTGTTTCTTGAATATTTTCCAATATGGCTTCTTCCCATGTCCACAGAAAGAAGACTAAGTTCTGTCACATCAGATCAGTGCATAGAAGCTAAGTATGTTTTCATTCACGGGCTGTTCAAGGATATAGATATGACATGAACTTGGTAACATTATATTCCTTAACCCTTACCACTCTGATGTAAAAAATTTCAATTTTCAAATTAAAGTAAAAGATTAACTGGTGTTTATTTTTCAACCAATTGGGTGGAAAATGGTGCTGTTGTAGACAGCAACATCGTCCACTAAAATTGTTTAAAAATAAACATTTTCTTTACTATTGACACAGTAAAAGATAGAATATTGACATAGGTGTGCTAACGGTTAAATTCTATCTCGGAGACAGTTCAAAATTTGGCTGATTCCATCATCCAGATTTGATTTGATACATCAATTGTATTATATAAACAGTGGTGCATCTAGCCTGATGTTATATTGTCTGGGCCATAGACATGCCAGTTCGTTGAATGCTTGCCAAGAATTTGATCATCTATGCTGGTGTCCATTTGCCAAATAGTGCCTCATCGTGTGGCCTGGCGAATATTAGGCCCTAAATCCAATGTGCTTTGGTGTTAGCTTGTGACCGTTTAATACCGTCTGAGCTAGCCAGAATGTTGCATTTGACAACATCTTTGTCCATACCTTCATGCACTCCATCTGCACCACCAAGCAGCAAACAGAGGAATAAATAAAGATTGTTTGGAATCACCTGCTTAACATGTTCATGATCAATCCCATTACATGCTAGGGGAAATTCATCATATGCCTAATAGCAAGAGCAACAGTACCATCTTCCGGAAGGAATTAGACTGGTCACGTTATATCGCACCGCCATATTCATCTTCTGAAGAATTTGATATGTTTTTCCCGATGATGAGGTCTGATTTATCACTAGGATACATCAGAACACATGGTCTTGATAGAGGATGAACATATCTGTCACATATCATGCTTCTTCATGAAATGTAGCCCTTGTAGACTGGTATCTTGGATGACAGTCAATCCTCATAGTGTTACACAAGTCAACATATTTGTCCCATGCCTTCCCCATGTCATATTGATGACCACGAGAAAATCTTGTAAACACATGTCTACATAGCATATTATATATGCATCTCTTACCATACTCTCGGCTACAGATTTTGATTTCCTTTACTTACCATTTATTTCCTTACCATTCAAAGTACACAACTTACAGATGGTAATAAGCATAGACTGCTATAAGGTCCTTTACAGCAGCTAATTGTTTGTTCATCACTGATTCAATTTTCGCTAAGTTTATTAACTCGGTTTAGTTTTTATCTCCCCCCCCCTCCCGTATCATTTTTTAAAAACTTGTTAAAGCTAATCATTTATGAATATGTACTTGTGCTGGCCGAATGCATGCCTGTCTGCCCATATGTCCAGAATGTCTGCCTGTGGATCGCTGGCAATGATTTGTCAACGCAACTCCTACAGTTTAGTTGCGTTTATTTTTGAAACCTGGTAAGTTTATCATTACCACCTGAAGATGTGCATGTGCTATCAATATGCCTGCACATCTATCCATCTGTCCAGAGTCTGTCCATCTACCTGTCCATCCATCTGAGATACTCATTCTTGTCAACGCAACTCCTAGAGTTCCCAATTGATTAACGTGAAATGTGCACAGCAGTATGATGTGCATGTCCATGTGCTTTTTTGTGGCTGGGAAATGTTTCATTACAGAGTTATACCCCTTTAAAAATAGCTTTAAAATGATTGCATGGCCAATTATTTCTTGTCAACGCAACTCCTACAGTTTCTTTTTAAACTTGTTAAGCATTATCATTACCATGTGCAGATGTGAATGTGCTATCCGTATGGCTGTATGTCCATCCATCTCTGACAATCATTTCTTGACAACACAACTCCTCGTAAAGTTCTAAATGGATTGGTGCACATTGTCAGTATCATGTACAGATGTGCATGTGCCTTTTTCTTTCCGAGGAACTTATTCATTACAGAGTTATCCCCCTTTAAATATCTTGAAACTGATGCATAACTTCAGAATACCTGCATGGAATCATGCAAAATTTCTTTATCATCTGACTACTTGGGGGGGGGGGGTGTTTGTGGGTGGTGACATAGCGATCAGCATCTCCAGTAGTCCATGTGTCCATCCGTCCATCTGTCTGTTTGTCCATTTGTCTGTAATCATTTTTTTTCAACGCAACTCCTACAGTTGAGTTGCGATTCCTGTGAAAGTTGGCAAATGTTACCAGTGCCACGTGAAGATACGTCTGAGCCTTTTTCGGCAAAATCCATCCATATTTGCCTGAGACACGTACAATGGATATATTACTTGAAGAGGCAGTGCTATCACTGCGTATCTAAGAAATTTATCATTGTTTGCCTGAGCTCTCTCGTTTGAAAAACTTAAAATTCACCAACAGTTTCTTTTCCAGGCATAATCTTTGAACGGAATTGAACCTTCACTTGACAATCTTTCTCAGTGGATATATTACGGCGAGCTGCAGTGTTAGCATTTCATTTTTCATTGTTTAGTTTTTCTAAAGTGTTGTCCTTTACAATTAATGTTATGTCAACTCGTGATGTATGTTTATTTGAAATGTTTGGATCGGGATGGGTTTGGGGGTGGGAAAGGTGTTATATGCTTTCTGATGGCTCTTGTTCAAAGTGGCTACTCTGTGAATATTTCCTCTATCGTTCTCCTGGTAGAACAAGTAATGCGTCCAGTTAATTGCAGGTAGGCAGCTATAATATATTGGTTGTCGAAGGATCATTGGACCGAGAGGTCTGAGAGCCACTTTCTTTAGCAGTGATCACAGAAGGTGCACATGGCTTCCTTAATCTGAATAGTTTGTTTTCTTAGCTGAATACATGTAGCATATCTTGTGTGACTTTAACTGTGTTTCAGTGAACTGTGGCTCCAGGAGCATTTTGAGTCTCAAGAAGATCAGCATACTTAGTATCGCACACGCTTATACTCTCGCAACAAGATTAATGCTTGTCTTGATGCCAGGATGAGATCTATTGGGGCTTGAGTCTCGCAAAAGAAGTAGCATGTAGGGTCGATATCTATAATTACAGATTTCACTGTGCAGGTATAGGATGATATATTAACTTGAACAACTATATGAGCGAAAGAACAAATTAAAACAGAGATATTGATTTAGATATTGATAAATTGCTAAACATGCACAATCCAGGACCATTAATTATGCACAAATAATGTCAGGAATAGATATGTCACTGACCAAATTGCCAAAATCAGATTTTATTCTAAAAGAGCAGAATACTATCACATGTTTCATTCTAGATTCAACTTGGCTTTACTGTTTAAGGAGGTCTACTTGTTTAAAGGAAGTGTTGGTAGACTAAAGCAAAGGTTGATGGACATGTGAGTGGACTGACGAAATGGTAAACTGGAACTACCTATGAAACGTTTTATTAGTTGATCTGTATCTAAAATAATAAGAGGGATAATGCAGTGTAATACTGTCAGAAAATATGTATTCATCCTTCCACAATAATGGCAAATAATGAGTTTTTGTCCGCGCCTCTAGGCGCCAAGGTATATGCGAGAATGGAGTGCTTTACCTTCTTAAGACATTTTTGTTGAGCCCTATGCGAAGCATAAGATCGCTCAACAGTATTCCAAATGGCATTAATTCATCAAGGGCTTATCCGATCTCAATAAAACCTTACAGATTTATTCTATTCCATCATTGCATCCAGTCTACATAATTAAAATGATTCTAAAATATCTTCCATGTTTTTAGGGAGTTTGGGCGTAGCCTATTTTGCAACAAGAATTAGGTAAATGTTAAAGTTTTTCAATTGACATTTAATTCACCAAGGGCTTGTTCTATCGTAATAAAATTATACAGATTTGATCTATACCATCTTTGCATCTGAGCTGCATTAATTAAAGGGTTTTTTTCAATTTGGGGGTTTGACTTTGCTAATTGTGCAATAAGAATTAGTAAATGTTAATGTTTTTCAATGAATATTTAATTCACCAAGAGCTTATCCGAGCTTATCCGATCTCAATAAAACCAGAGATTTGTTCTATACCATCATTGCATACAGTCCATATCATAATTAAAATAAATTAGGTTAGTTCATCAAGGGCTTACTAGATCACAATAAAACTGTACAGATTTGTTCTATGCCATCATTGGATCCCGACTCCATCATAATAAAAATGGTTGTCGAATTGTTTCCATATTTTTATGTGGTTTAGACTTAGTCTATTGTCGGCCAGGAATTAGAAGGATGTTAACGTTTTTCAATGTTCCTTTAATTTGTCAAGAGCTTATCCAATCCCAACAAAACTTTACAGAATTGTTCTATATCATCATTGCATTCAGGTTGCAGCAAAATTTAAACGATTTAAAAGTTGTTTTTTACATACTTTTATATGGTTTGGACTTTATTTCTGTGTGATTTGTCACCTTTTCAAGAATTAGAAGAATTTTCAATATACATTTGATTTATCAAGGGGTTTACTATTTTAAGAAATCATTATTTTGCGACACTGCCATGTATTGTATTGTATTTCGTAATTTCCTCCAATATATAGGAGCACCGTCCAGACTGACAGAGTCACTGCTCAGTGAGGTTCTCGGACACATATCTGCACCCCTTTGGGTGTTTATACTATTATGTGTAACGTATTTATAGACAGTCTAGATAGCGAACCAGGGAGCCAATGACAGCGTCGCTGACAGCTGCGGCCTATGTTGGTTAGAGCAGGCTGTCGAACTATGTCGCGAGGTGAAGTCCAGTCTGAACACATCTGAACTGTCCGCCTACTTAGATAGGTGTATTACAGGCTTCAGTTATGGCATTTTGGAGATACTGACGGCAGGGCTGACATCTGATATCTACTATTTATACTATCATATGCCATTTTTGGAGTCTAAAAAGCAACATGAACGTAAGGTTGTGCAATCCAAACCTGGGTTGAAGTATGCACGTGTGGTCCTAAACACGCATGCCAATTTTGTTGACAAAGGCTAACACGCAGCAGCAACAGCTTTCCGCTGGTTCACAATGTTTTCAAATAGAGACATATTTGAAGCACTGGTCAATAACTCTAATGGGGCGATTCTTTAAAAAGTTGGGTTGATGTGTGTCTGTGTGGTCCTGAAGACGTATGCCAATTTTACGGTCAAAATGTAAAACGCAACAGCTTTCAGCAACATTATTTCCAAAATAGACACTTACGGTGGCCCGACTCTAAAATATATCAACGACGCGGGTATTGGATAAATTTGGTCTTGTTAAACGTTGAATGGGTATCATTTAAAATTTCCCCATGATGCATTCATTACAAACAATATTATGTGAAGTCTCAAAATGGGCCTGGCGCGATCGACAAGAAAGGTTGAACTTTTTATAACCTTTTATTCGGAAAATATAGTCAAAATTATTTAATTAACTATATTTGACCCCTATGTCCAGCCTCAGTTTAATAACCATTCGTGTCTCGAGAGATTTCCTTCGATACGAGCTCGAAAAAAGCATTGAAGCAACGGATGTATTTTTAACTCGACTTTACGAAGTAAAACGGGCTATTGCGATGCCCTGCAGGTCGTCCAGCGACGGAGGTGGCGGCGGCGGCGGCGGCGGCGTCGTCGTCCTCGTCTAATTTGCGTTTAGCTAAACTTTTCTGTTTGTATCTCAGGTTTGTTTAATCATACTGGACCAAAACTTTGACACATGCCTCCTTATAACGACGTGACATCACACAATGACGTTGAGGTCATAAAGTCAAAGGTCAAGGTCACTGTGACCTTGGTAAAACCTTGTTCTTTCAACATTAACATTTTCCGTTTAGCTCAACTTTTCTATTTATATCTCAGGTTTGGGTCATCATAGTGGGCCCAATCTTGGACTCACGCTTGCTTACAATGACACGACATCGCACAATGATGTTGGGTTCAAGAGGTCAAAGAGGGGGGGGGGATTTCAACCTAATTTGGCTGGGAGCACCCTAATGTTTTCGGCTTCAGAACGTATATACAGAATTTTGAATGGTCAAATTTTTTGGGCGAAAATATTTGATTTTATGAAAGATTTACCGGAAATTGTCAAAACGCTACTCCTTATTAACCGCTTGGTAGATTTCACCTTACTTTGGCTGGAAGGACCCTATGGGGCTAGGCCGCAGAACTTGTATACATAATTTTGACTGGTCAAGTCTTTTGGTGGTGAAAGGCTTATATTTTATGAAAAATTTACTAGAAATTGCCAAAACACTACTCGTCATTAACCGCTTGACAGATTTCAACCCTAGTTGGCTGGACAGACCCTATCTTGGTAGGCTCCAGAACATTTATTTAGAATTTTAATGTGTCGATTTTTTTGGTCAAAACCGTAAATTTTGTGAACAATTTACTAGAAATTGTCAAAATGCATCTTCTCCATAACCGCTTGGTGGATTTTATTCAAATTTGGGTGCAATGATTCTATGATGGTAGGCTCTAGAATTAATATTCGGAATTTTGGTTGGTCGATTTTTTGCGGATGGCCATTTGGATTTTTTGAAAACTTTCCAGAACCATTTAAAACGCTACTCCTTATTTAATGGCCCGATCCCCTCAACGAAACGAGTGAAATGATCCTGTGGCGGTAGACTTCAACATATCGAACGGGAATTTTGATTCATCAATTTTTTTGGTGGCCATGTTGGATTTTTCGAAAATTATCCATCCATATCAGGCTTTTCAACAGTGCCGGCTCTTCAATTCGCGTACACAGGGGTGTGGGGTGATTTGGGTGTTAGATCACCCTGATCAACCATGATCATGGGTAAAATAAATATGAAGCTATTGAATCATAGATATAAAACGTAGCTTTTGCCAAGAAACAAAATCGGCAATTCTCACCACCAACAAGTTCGCACAACGAGCGAAAGATTTTTTTTGCTTTCAAATTGGGCATACAAGCAAATTTGTCTTCAATGGCTATGATTTCCATTTTGAAGGATGTAGTATCTGCACGTGTTTTATTGGTCTTAAGTTATATCTGGAAATAATGGAATAATGGCCGACGGGCCAATCACCCCTCTTCTCTAAATCCAACTTAATCCTATTTGCTTTATTGAACAAAATATTTCTAACATCATGCCTATCCTATAGAATTACACTATTTCAATACCCAGTGTTTTCTACAGACAGACTGCAGGCTACCGCATACACGACAGTGGGAGGATTAGGCTGCATTACAAGTTTCATTAAGTACAGTTAAAATGAAGATATCTATAAATTTAAGCCAAGTCAAGATCACTTGGAATGTCGGAAATGGTTTTCCAGAGCAGATACATACATTTCTCCTGTACCAGGGGAGGACAAACCATCTCGCAGACCCTCATTGAAGGTCAAACGAGGTAGGTTGACCAAGGTCTCCTGCTGGCTGTCAACACCACTGATCAGATGTGCGGGTTAAAGGGTTATGCATATACAATGTACTGTTTTACTCTTTACTGTCAATCTGCATCTCTTGACGACGAGTGTCATATATATGATACTCGTCGTCAAGATGAGATTTTAGTGTAAAGGAAAAATACAATATATATGTTTATATATATATATATCGCAAAATATATTGTATTTTTTCCAGCTATGAGATATATCGCATTTTTCCTCTACACTTATATATATTACACAAAATATATTGTATTTTTCCATTACACTAAAATCTCATAGCTGGATTTGTGTTTGTTTTTTATGTGTCGCATAGTGCCCATGCCTAGAGCACTATGTGGCATACCAATAATTGCCAACAAACTGACACGTAGCAATGAACTGAACAAATACTAACCAATTTAAGGAACGAGATGATGTAGATCTGTTCAGTAAGTAGATTAGCTAATCGCATAAATTAGGGGAGACCTTGCGGGGCGGACGCGCTCCATCTACCCTCTTCCGACTTGCCTTAGATATCATTATGATATTGATTAAATCATACCATACCAATGTTCTTTCAATCATTTAAAAAAATAAAATTCACAAAATCTAAAGCCAAACACCAACATTGATTTAAGAGATTAAAACGAATTAACACAATCACGCTTATTCGGAATCATATTTATCATATACACGCATACCGTAGTATTTCTCTCAATGTGCACCGTTCATGTTCCCAATCCTCGCAATCCGACCATTGCACTCGCTTCATCCACTAGAGTGCTTCACAACACACCATACAAATATAATCATTTTTCTGTGAGCTAGTAACATCTAAATGTAACGTTTTCTTTCATTTTCCCCTTTCTTTCCCATTTTGTTCTTTTGTTCGTTTTCTTCCTTTGGGGTTGTCTTGCCCGCCACTCCCCCCCCCCCCCCCCCCCACACTTCCCCTCCCCAGTCTTTGTTTCTTAGTCTTACACTTCTTTTGCATTCCAGGTGTATCAACTAAAGCAATAGCATACCACTGTTTCCTACCTCTAGGAAGTCTAGATGCTTTCTTACTTCTGCCTTAAAAGCGTGTGACCGAATGATTTCTGGGGGGGGGGGAATGATGATGTGATGTGTTTAGGATTAGGCCTATATATATATACACGCTCGTGTTGGGATCGATCGATCTCTGAACACCCTGACTATCAATTTCCAAATAACTACACAGGTAAGCTGTTGAATAGTTTGAAACTAATTTGACTGGGCGCTGTTGCTGCCTAAGGCAGCAACAGCGCCCAGTCAAATTAGTTTCAACATATTCAACAACATGTTTATTAAATAGCAAAGAATTACAAAGACATACAATTCATACAACGTGTCGGAGTAATTGAGATTTGATGACGGTCTATATGGAACCCTTTGTGACGTGATCATTGTGACGTTATCATACACGCGCTGAGCTGATTATGACGTCATACGAGGGAAGCTGATGGATGGATACTCTGGAAAGGTGAATTGCCATAACCGTAGCTACAGCTGTACTACCACTTGTAGTTGGCAGGGCTGCAGGAACTAGATTGGAACTTACTGTTGATAGAGTTGCAGCGACTGTATTGCTACGTGAGGTTGTCAGAGTTAAATTGACTGCACTTATAGCCTGCATAGTTGGAGTAACTGTTCTGGTAGTTGTAGTTGGCATATTTGCATAAATGGTAAATTTGTAATGGGGTGTATGCTTACTGGTACTCGTGGCAGGTGCCACAATAGGTATACTGGAATGGGGTCTGTCCATAAAGGAGGGTAGAAACGTGTCATCTCTAAATACATCTCTGTTGGAGGGAACAATACGAGAAACACGGAACCAAGGCTGACTGTTTGATAGCCCTGTCCAACAACATCTACAATGTCATAAATGGTCATCATCTTTCCTGATTTATTGGTAGGGCAGATAGTTTATTAAATACTTTATTAGCTATCTGTGCTTCGTTATATATCGTAATATAATAATTATTTTTGCACGGGGCGCAATGTGACATGCCACATACTACCCCGTCACAACGTGCCCCTGGCCTGCATGTCCAAGAAAAATAACCGCGGTGACGAAACCATTTTAGACATGGGCACGTGTTTACTAGCATGACAAAGTGGTGTATATAGTTTTCAACAGTATATGGAATTAATTTTGCAGAGACAATTACGGGCGTAAAAGATTACATAATTAGGAATATGAAAAGTTACAGAATCTAAAAACAAAATTTTCCTGTTAAAAATTTCCGATGGCTTCATCAATGTGGAATACCACTACCATGGGTTGTAACAATCATTGTGACTGGTCGATTATAGGGTCAGTTAAGGTCAACGTCATATTGTGCCCATGTCACACTGGGCTCCGGTATCCCCTATATATTATTCTTCACGGGAAAACACATGCCTTTCCTCATTTAAAAGGCAGGAGGTGCGATCCCGTATTAACTGTGGAGTTGCCCACTCATTGTCTAGAAATTAAACTACATAGATTATACGTGAGACGTTTTGAAGATGGGGAAAGTAAATGAGACACAAGGGCCGTATTCGACTGGGACTTTTCCGTAGAGTAAATTTACTCGCGCAGTTGCCAGGAGTCCAGGAAAATATTGAAATCTAGATACTCTCAGATGGCATTTTATGTATTTCTGCAGGGAAATAAGGACCTTGAGTTAGCTGTAATAGGAATAATGTTGATATTACAGTACTATAGTTCTCTAGAAAATATATTTACACTAAGCTCTAAACATTAAAGCTCTTGAGTGGCTGGACCTCACTCATACTAATACTCACACAATAACTCCAAATCATTAAAAACATCTCTATGTTGAAGATATTTCAATAAAGAAACACAGTTTTAATTCAATTTACAATACGAGTCTTTTCTATGGCTTATAAGATGTAAATACTGTAACTAGATACAAAATAGATGGATTCTTACTACTCTGGCTCATTTATAATGATTAGTCGATTACTAAGTTGCATTATTTGTTTCATTGTCATAGACTGTGTTGTTATTGGAGCAAAGGAGTAGTACTTGAATGGTTTAAATCCCCACATTGCCAGCAGAAAAGTGAGAAAAATAATATTTTCAATATAAGGGTGAACAGCTAGATTGGTCTAGCTTAGTTTGTGGTGTTCCGCAGAAACCAATCTTAGGACCACTATTGTTTTCGATCATTTCCTATTTGTTAACCCTTATCATGGGCACACTTTTCTGGTTTATGTTCATGAGGGGGGATGCGCTGGAGGCTGTTGCCATCTAAGACAGCAGGGGTAATTGCAAACACACACACAACCATTGACAAAGGAATACTACATCGCAGCTCGAAATTGAAAAGGTACTCTTGAATATTTTGAATCTGGCTTGATTGGAGGCCATTGATGCCTGAGACATCAATGGCATCCATTCAAATTAGGTTCAAAATAGTCAACAGATCATTTCTTACACAGCGCTCAGAATGTTAATATCTGCTGGGGTTTTTTGGTTTTGGAGAATTTTGATTTATTTATCATCTGTACACAGCTTACTGTTGAAGCCCTGGCTGGCTGAAGGAAGGTGGCAGTGATAGCATGTGCTATTGTGCTTAGGAGGCACACGCAGTCATTGCCACGTCCATTCACCACTCTAACATGTGCAGGGGAGTGTTGACCTTGACCTCATTGATGACGTCCGTAATAAAACTAGTGTCCAGGCATCGCAGTAAATATTACCCATACCCACACGCACACGTACAACCACTGTAATAATACTAATAATAAACTTAAAGTTAAAGAACTGCCATCTTTTGGCTCCTAAAATCACTTTACTAAGGCGAATAATGACTTTGATTAAGTGACCATATGTCTTTAGTGACCACCTTTCTATCCGACTGTCCATTATAGACACATTTGACTTTATCCATCTACCATGTCAGTTGAAAATACTATAGAAATCTATTTCACATTTTGGTCATTTAGTTCTTAGACCGTCTCTAGAAAATTTGTGTTCAGATGTGTTCCAGAGTTCCCACATTGATTCTGTTTACATTTATACATTTAAAATTTGCCAAACAGTTTATGGCGAGAATCGGTACATTTGATAAACTCCTTAGCTATCTGCTGGCAGTTGATCAGTTCCAATTTGTCACTGTGGACTTTACAGACGGTTACATGGTTTAAACGCTGCTGTGTCATTGTTGAGCATGGCCATGCTTTTAACCGCCTGAGATCACTAATATAGCATCCTGCTTCTCAAGAACTGGCAGGCGAGATTAGCAACAGTCGGGGATATTCTCCACTTGAGGAAACACTTTCCTTACTGAATGAGTCATGGTCTGGAATATAATTCTGTGTTCTTTCAGCGTTGCTGCAATGTGCAAAAAAATGTGTGCATGGTTAACGGGAGAGTTGGAACTGATAGTGGTATAGGAAGAACTAGGCCTACTTGTAAAGATGTTAGTATTGTTGATTATTGTATCGCATCTCCATGTGTTTTCCCACTAATATATAATTCGGAAGTTCTTGAGTACAATGAAATGTTATCAGATATTCATAACCCTATAAACATTGTTTTTAAAGCAAATATAGATTGTAAAATAACATTTTATGATGACATAAAGGTATTTCAATCAAAGCCAAGATGGCATGATGATAAAATCGGAGTCTTTTCAGCAAATATTGATCATTTCGCTGTTGGTGCCATCCTCCATCGCCTTGACGCAATGGCCGCTGAGTCAGAAATAGACGCGGCAAGCGTTAACAGCATTGTTTCAGAAATCACGTCACTACTGACTACAGCGGGCAGGGCGGCCGGGTGCGTGAATGATGGCACCAGCAGAAGATATCGTGCTAGAACAAATAATAAGCTCTGGTTTGGTCAAGCTTGCAGACGCAAAAGAAGAGAATTTTACAACGCAAAGCGTGGATATCTAAAAAACCAAAACTGATATTAATAGGGAAAGAAAAAAATATTTTAATAAATTTGGGAACAAACTGCGTGATACTAGAATACAAGACCCTAAAACATTCCAGAAAATTATCAACAAAACTACAGCTGAAACGCAGGAAATTCCAACACAAGTCCAATTAGAGGACTTAGTTACACACTTTAGCAAGCTAAACGAGGCCTCTGATGGCGATGGCCCTATAGACTTTCATCTATTAGCAACTCTAAATAGTACCGAATCGCTAAACAATCCGTTTACTGAAGAAACTACAATCGCAATTAATCGACTGAAAAATAATAAAGCATGCGGTATAGATCAAATTATAAATGAATTCTTAAAATATTGACATGTATGTTACAAATTTACATAAAAGTTTTCAATATTGTCTTAAAATCCGTTCATATCCCAGCTGAATGGGCGAAAGGCATTATATTGCCATTATATAAAAACAAGGGCTCATATTGGATCCTGATAACTACAGGGGGAATACTCGTCTCAGTTGCTTCTGCAAGATTTTCACCACTGTTATAAACAATCGACTAACTAAATATGTAGATAATATCCAGTTAATTGGAGAGGCATCAACAGCGCCCAGTCAAATTAGTTTAAAAATATTCAACATAATGTTTATTAAATAGTAAAGACATAGAATTCGTACAAAACGCTTGCATAGTCCGTCTCCGTTCGTGACGTACTTATCTACGTCATTCATAACGTCATTTATTATAACGTCACCAGACACTACACGCACTTGATCATGACGTCATATGATAGATGGATGGATAAACTGGACAGGTCCACTGTTATAGTAAACGTGTACAGATAAATGATACCAAATATGGAGGATATAGAATTACCCAGAAACCGGAGAAAAACAGATAGTCCACTGTCGGAACTGATTGTATTGTAAATATATATAGGCTATATTTATTATGTACATATTGATCGTTTATCTACCGGAGCTGCTGCTGATTGCTGCTCGTCTACCACCTGTAAGCCTACAATTGCTAGCCTGGATGCAGGTATGTAGAGATCGACAAAGTACGCCTATATAGGTCCGTTTGAATATTGTATTGGGCGTGTTTTCTTGTATGGATATAAGCAATTTTTAATTTTGAATTGCAGTGTGTCAGTCCGTCACATACACACACTAATCGTTGAAAACTGTGTTGCTGTACGCTGTTTTTGTTACTGGTTTTATTTTTTTGGGTTGTATAGTTTTCATGAACACCACCTTCATGGTCTGTAGGAAGTTAGACAAAATACCATTGGATAGATATAAGGCCTTAGGCTGCTATCGATACCAGGGTAAGGAAAATGGTCTTGTATGATAACATAATAAACTAATTGTAATTATAGTATATAGCTAATAATCGATGATGATTTTATTACACTCGGCCAATAAGGGGAAGAGAGTATGTCTATTGCATTCTGGTGTGCCTGCCTGCCTGCTTGCCTGCCTATCTGCCGACCTGTCTGCCTGTCCTGAAATGTATTGAAAACAAGGTCGATAGAATCTCGGTGGCTGCAGGCTAATCCTGGAAAGTAGGTCGCACTAATGCCACGTTGACATACTTTTGCTACATACGTTAAGACTACAATTAATGCATGCATACACCAAGTTTGATTACTGTATAGGAAAACTCCTGAAACGATAGACCGCCAGCCCGGAATAAGCTTTTGTGACTGATTGGCTGGCTGGCTAATCTGGCGGATGGACGGACAGACCGACTGACCGACCGACCAACCGACCGACCGATCGATCGACCGAACGACCGCCCGACTAACTAACTAACTAAGGTACATCACGGTTTATTGAACTGCTATAGATCTTTTGATATAGATCTTTTGTCCCAAATTTATCAAACCTTTTCGGGAGGCTACAGGCAACCTTCCAGCCAAGTTTGGTCAAGATATCTCCAGAGTTATTGACAAATTAATTTTCAAAATAATGATTTTTTAATTTGCTCGCTGTGGTTTTGACCTTTTGACCGCAGATTCAGGACTCCACGGGCAACTTTGCCTCCAAGTATAGCTACTAGGGGTGTGGTGGTGTGATCTGGGGGATCGGGTTGATTGGGATGGGATGTCTCTTAGAACATCAGATTAAAAAAAGTCTCTTTCCTCTCTAAAATTGTAATGAAATTGGGGGTATATTTAACACAAATTTGCGGAATTTTCAACGGTTTTCCCGCTCTGAAAAAATGCCATAGAATCGTCACTGCCGACCGAATAAAAATTCCGATAGCCTACTAATCTGATTTGGCTAACATTTTAATATAACACAGGGTCTTTACGCCATAAACCGGCAACGAGTAACACGGAGAAATTGAGGGACATCGGTAACACGGATAAAAAAGAATTGGCGCGCAGTTTAGAGGCGCGTTTATATTTCATCTTCTTTCTGGTAAATGCTTATTGTTAGATACATATTATGGTGTACATCTTGCAATGAATGTTCGAAGATTGTGCAAATAGATTTCCTGTTGTTAGCACGCCTGTAGGAACATTTTGTCTTTCTTCTTCCTGATCACCAAAGAGCAGGCTCCATCCGTATCGAATTTTTCAGAACATTATTGCAAACATGCATAGTGTAGGTAATAATGGCAGTCGGGAACAACAAATATATGTGCCCCTCTCAAAAACGACATTTCCGAGTTCAGTATTTTCTGCTCGGATGCATAGTCTCCAAGATAATGGTTTTGTTACTAATCCTATTATGTAGTCGAATAAAGTTTCAGATTAATATAGCCAAGACAATTTTATTTCTGGTAAAAATATATAAATTTGCGTCTGTTCAATTCCTCTTCAAATAACCACAAGAGAATTTAGGCATTTTTGGAGGCTATGTATGCAGTTGATCGTCTTCGTCAGACAGTCAGTGAATACCAGGTTATAGGCACTTACGATTTACTGAACTCAACGCCACGGACGGTCGCGACAACTAGCCCCATAGGGAGGGTATGCGCATGAGCGATCTAGCCAATATAGCCTAAATCTATGAATACCACAGATTGGTGGCACCTTGCACACGGATAAGATGTGATGTTTGTGACAGAAATATCATGTTTATTTTTCAAATTATTCTGAAATCACATGCTGTGTTACTCGTTGCCGGTTGTACGGTGTGGTCTTGTAGTGAAAGGGGATTTCCAGCTTTTGACTGTGATCCGGATAAACAACGTTACTCATTCGGATAGAATCAAATTCTGTATCTTACACTCGGGTGCCACAAATTTGGTCAGGATTCAGAAAATCCGAAGAATCAGGAGAATCGAAAAAAAATGTGTGATTTCAATTCATAGTTTCGCACATCCGGGCATCTTGAGATCGGCCGCCATCAAAGTAGGGGCAAACTTACTACTTCCTTTAGCATTATCTATTTATGTTTATATCAATACATCATTTTATATTTATATTACACATCTATTTGTTGAATTAGCAATATTCGTGAAATGTTACCCGTTTTCGTTTTATATAGTGCAATTTAAACCCTATTCAAGTCGACCTAATTAGTTTGAGTAGCCATATGATTGAGCTATATTCAATATTCTGTTGTACTGTGATGAAAACAAACATATTTAGTGTTCATAAATAAATCAGTTGAATTGTATTTATGTCTTTGCAATTTGTAATCGACATGTTATTGTTTAAATTGATGATTTGTACGCATTTCTGCATCGTCACATGCACAAACTGGAAGAGACAAATCGCGCGAGCCTCGCTATGTCCGTAAAGGGCGCCCGTCCAAACTTATTTTCCGGACACAAATCATGTAAGCTTGTGGGCCTGTCACTCTTTGACCACATAGTACCATCCGGAAATATGAACATGTTAAAAAATAGATGGGGCAGATGCTGCACAAATCAAGAAATAAAATTGAACTATCAAAGCAGCATAAATAACTCTATAACATCGTAATATAAACACGCAAAGCGGAGGCCTTATATATAACCGTCATTCTGCAGAACATATCTTATCTTTTTTATCTTATTGATCTTAATTTCAAGACAATCATACATAATTGAATCTGGCTGTCTGTCTGTCGGTTGCACTATCTGTTGGTGTGTCAAATTCTTGACAAATGTCGTAGCTATGTGATATTTACGCGTGTGTTCTATATGTTTCAGCATCACCGGTAATCGATAATTATTATATCATCTGGGCAACTGGCACGATCACAAAGCCAGCGTGATGAATCAGTCACCACCTGCATATCCTGGTGACGCTAAAGGATACCCACAAGGTAAAGACTACATAAAACACGCATGCCACGTTTTTACATGGCGAAAACACGAGATTGTCTCAAGGGAGCATCAGAATGGTCGTAATATACAGTGGGTAAGACAAGTCAGTTGCAATGGGATGCGCCATTATTGGTTGAACGAATTATGCAATCAAACTTGACTGTACAGGGCACAGGGGTTTGTGGGTTATGCGACGGGGTGGCTTTAATCCATCTTATGTCAACAGCTCCTCAAAGCACTCAAAATTCAACACATCACTGAACCATTTAATGTTCTAGATTTTTCATGAAAACTGTAACTTTGCTGCCCAAGAGAAGACTATTTTTATTTTGTAAATTACTAAGTGAGCAATGAATGAATCCAATCTGTCACTCAAGTATCGACGTCATAATCAATAAGGTCACATAGCCTATATGTTGACGTCACTATTATAATTGACAGAGAATACTCAGTCATGAACCTGGAATAGTCCATCAGTTGTAGGAAATGTATGTCTTTATTATTTAATAACTCTTTCTGTTGAATATTTTGAAACTAATTTGACATTGATCCCAACACGCACAAAGCATGGGAGGAGCTTAGCTAGAGATGGGGGTGGGGGGGGGGTGGGGAACATAGCTAAATGTGGATTCAGCCATTGGGTTTGGTGATCACTGTTGAAATGAGTTGTCTGTAGTGCACGTTAAGATACCAATCTGAAATCACAATGTTTTAATTTCAAGGCACCTGTGCAAACATGCTGTTGAGAATTTTGAAACTAATTTGACTGAGAGATATTGGCGCCTTAGACAACATTGTTACTCTTGTTATATTTTCAATGTATTGAGACCTATGGAGAAAATATATGTGTGTCCCAATTTACTAATGGCCAATAGATTAAACTCGGTTTGATTACTGATGTTAACAACATGTACCATTTAAAAAAAAGGCAAATTAATAGATTGCCATAATAAAGACTTATGCCCCTTTACTTTAAGTGTTACCACCTATAAGAATATGAGGAAAATCTTATACAAAACAATTTTTGGGTCTGTTATGGCGATAATCCTTATAAATATTTGTCAAAAGGCGAAATCCAATATGACGAAAATGTATTGTATTGTCTTTGGTGAATTTATAATTTAATAAACACTCTGTTGACCATTTTGAAAATAATTTGCCATGGAAATGTTGCTGCCATAGACCACGCGGCCATCTTGAAAATAATTTTTTGTTAAATCCCTCTTTGTACCTTTGACCAATTGTTGCAAAAGATCGGAACTATAAAATTGATGCAAATGCGAAATTCATTGGCTATAGTCCGGGTAAGCTCTATATACCCCCCCCCCCCCCCCCACACACACACACACACACACCTCCCCCACACCACACCACGCCCACCAGACCCCTCACACCCCACCCACCCCACCTGGTCTGGTGGGCGTGGTGTGGTGTGGTGTGGGGGATGTCGGGATGGGGTGGGGCTGGGACTGGGGCGGGTGGTGGTGGGGGTTGGGTGAGGCGGTCTATCATTTAATATTCATGCGACACCATTTATATCCCGCATTGAATTATTAACGATTGTTGCGTTTTACTTGCAGGTTATGGCGTAGATGGCCAATATCCCCCGGCTTATAGTAACTATGGTGACCCTTCGTCTACATACAACGCGCCGGCACCTGGTTACGGTTACCCACCACCTATCGGCGTCTATCCACCATCGGGTCCAGTATGTTCGGCACCTGGATATGCGTACCCACCACCCACCGGCCCATATCCAACAGGTATGATAGTAGGAACATTAGCATCATACTAACATAATTCACAGACATTTGGGAACAAAATGCTTTATTCATGTTGGTTTCTGCGTGTTCTGTTTGTTTGCTTGCTGCCTCGTCCGTCTGTTTGTCAGTCTGTCTGCCTGCCTGCCTGCCTGTCTGTCTGTCTGTCTGTCTGTCTATATGTCTGTCTGTCTGTCTGTCTGTCTGTCTGTCTGTCATGCTGTCTGTCTGTCCTTCTGGTTGTTTCATCTTTAGGCAACTAATAGTAGGCCTGTTGTTATTCAGTCATCCTAGGATATCTTCATATCGCCTCGCGTGGCTATTTTAATTTTTGCAGGAATTATGATAACAATATGCTATAATGCACATGCAAGATGACACAATTTAATAACACATTGTAAAATAGAGCGAGCTTTGACTGTTACTTACGTAGTCACTCGTTAGCCACAGCGACCAGGTTCGTGCCTGAATTGCTACTTGATTAAAGCACGTCAATGGAGGGATCCGATCAGTCACATGTTAGTTGACGCCACAGTCAAAAATGACGCAGCTCTGTCACGAAAATATACGAATTGTATTGTCTTTGGTGATTTATAATTTAATAAACACTGTTGACTATTTTGAAACTAATTTGACTTGGAAATGTTGCTGCCATAGACATATTCTCAGCGATGCCCTTGATGTTGGGTTCCTTTTCCACTGATACGGCTGGCTTCTTCCATGCCATGTTGACGATCACCTTATGCAGACTCTTCATCACATGGTCTACCTGACTGATATTTAATCATCCATTTATAGTAGCATAGTTTCTTATGAAGGGAACCTATATCGTTGTCTTCCTTTCTCTTCCATACCATACGTCAATTAATGTCTTCGTCATCCGTTAATTTCCTCATCTAGGCAGGGATATGGTAATTCCTTCTTTTTCTAGTGTCCTACCCAGATAATGCAGGTTACTGGGCCGATGCTGGGCCGATACCGTGCCGATACGCCAACCAGACCCCTCACACCCCCGCCCCCCCGGAACGTATCGGCCCGATATCGGCCCAGTAAGCTGCGTTATATGGGTATCTATCGCGAATCGTAGCTGTATAAGTTCCACATGTTGTCTGGTTGTCGTTCATTTTTTCACTCAGATCTTGACTACAACTCTCGTAGAGTTCTCAGTTCTGTGTATTCACGCAAGTTTTGAATATTTTCACTCTTTGTCAGCTTCTCATCCAAGTCATCGATGACGTCATATCTGGGAGAAGGCTGGTGTTGGTGCGTGATGTTGAAGATTATCATTGCCTGGAGAAGTTTGAATATCTTATTGTTTCAAATACATGTGTATGACGCCAGACTTAATTTTCCCATACTGGACCTACTGTTTATTCATTTATGAATTTTCTTTTTGATCTGTCAGAGAAATTGCTGTTCAGCCTGATCACATATATAATGCCACTATAGGAAATAGTTGATGAAGTTAGGCATATGATAATCAAATAAGTCTGGTTGTTTTTCGTTAATGCCCATAATATGTGCGTATTTTTCACCACTGTTAATTTACCGTTTGATAGCCAATATTCGTGTTCTAAAACAGCATATTGCTTTCATATTAAAATAATAATAATAATAATAATAATAATAATAATAATAATAATAATAATAATAATAATAAAAAAATAAAATAAAAAAATAAAAATAATAATAATAATAAAAATAATAATAATAATAATAATAATAATAATAATAATAATAATAATAATAATAATAATAATAATAATAATAATAATTCTTTTACGTATTATATAATCGTTTCAATGCAGCCAATACAGCTAACCAAATTGTAAATATAATTTATAATAGGCCTAATTACCCAACATACGATCCGTTTGCAACCAACTTGTTGTAAATAAAGTTAATTTGGACTTGAACTTAAAGTTGATTTCCCAGTTTGGAACCAAGTAGGCATATTGACAAACTGCACTTAATATGGGAAGAAATAAATCTATCTGAACGTGTGCTAATAATGGGGAATCATAAACGTGTCGCTTGTTGCGTCTATTAATAACACGTATTCACTCACACTCTTCTTTATGATCAATGTCAGTAAGTCTACAGAAGCTACGTCTTTTTTCAAGGCAAATTATGGCCAATCAAACTGAAATGATTCAGAATTGTACTATGGGAAAAGAATCTCAGAGCATCAACCATCTATCTGTTTCTCCTATCATTGATCCCAAGTTAATAGATTTTATAGGTAGTCCATGTATCCAACATTCTGAGTGGCATATATATATAGGGGTCTACATAATGATATATAGTTCTGCCATGAGATATTCGTTAGATGGTTGTGGGAGATTACATGGTTGCACTATATTATGCTGTTATGTTTTCTAGGCCAGACGTCAGTTATCATTGCTCAACCCGGGGTTAATTTGGTGCAGACATTCAGAGACCAACCAGTGCGCATGCTCTGCCCATTCTGTCAAGCGGATGTCGTCACAGCAACAGAATGTGAAAGTGGAGCATTCACATGGCTCATCTGCGTTCTCCTCTGTTTCGTTATGTAAGTGTGATCAGAATAGTATGAGAGTTAGCTGGCAAACAGTAGCCTAAGACAGACAGACCGGATCTCAACTGCTGTAAACATTAGTATGAAGTACTGGACGGATCGTGTCTGACGTCATGATCAAAATATGTCACTTAATTATTTGTTATTTGACGCCACAACCGGATGACAAACAGTCTGACGCAAAAGTGGCACATGACTGACCGTATCAGCCGGAATTGTTTTTGCTGAATTTACAAGCTAATACACATTCTGTTGAATAAGCTGATTTTAGTGGGAGCTGTTCTGTCATAGATGGCTTGTAGCATCTAAGTTGGATCCATCCACTTTTTCCATAGTACGAGTTAGCTTGACAGGTTTGGTGCATTTATGTGTGATTTTATGAACTAACTGCCTGTGTTTCCTGAAACTACAATATGCAAGGAGCCTTAAAATATATAGGTTTACCATTTTTTGTTGAGAATAAACTGCAGTATGTTACTTTGAAATAGAAAGAAGCGGAAAATGTGATTTTTCATGGTGCAAAGCAAAAAATTGTGTTTGCATATGTCTTCAGATTAAAAAAGCCATAGTATGTAGTTCCCTTAAATAAAGTGACCTAATTTCAAGCCACAATTGTGGGCTTTAATTTGATATATCTATTGTGTATTTTATCTTCCCAAGTGCATATTGGTTAGCAAATAGCAGGAAACCGGTCTATTTAAAGATTTTAGGATATCAAAACATGGTCTATATAAAATGCATCTGTGTGTTAATATATATGAAGTATATTGGTGTATTTATTACAATATTTTGTAAATTAATATATTGTTATTAATTCAAAACCATACATTTGTGAAAGTAATGTGATCTTCATGTTCTGTCAAACGACACAAAAACGGTGCACCAAATTCCGGGTGTACGTCACGTTTTGTTTGATTGATTATTGCTCTAAGAATATACTACTTAAAAATTGTTATTAATGTGCCTTTTGAATAGTCTCATGATATCTACTTTTAGGCATAAAAAATTAGGAGGAAATCCACTGCCTATAAAATTACAGTGTCAAAGAGATTTTCCAGCTGTACGTCAGGTCTTTGTAAATTTAGTAATATGGTTAATTAAATTAGTAAAAAGGTAATAATATCAATTAAATTGGTTTCATTAATCAAATTACTAACTAATTACTTACACGTTTGTTTAGTGTAAAATAGATAGATGACACGGGAATTAATTGACATTGCTCATCTATGTACAGTTGTTTTGAAATTATTTGGTGAAATTGAGTTATAATTTTGAATATTTTTCCACATGGGATGATTTATTATCATTAATGAGTTAATAAAACTAATATTGACCACCACTGAGCAGAAAACAAATAATTCACTGAGATATGTTATGTATTTAGTTCCCATTCTTATGAAATTTAGCGTTTTGCTGAAATTTATGAATTTTGTAGTCCATTAGATGAATAAAGTGAAAAAAGAAGTTATCGTTAAGGTCTGGAATTTGGCCATATTCAACTACAGTTCTATGGATTCAAATTGACACCAGCAAAAATCAATTAGACCAACTTTGAAATTTTGACCCTTTTGCACCATAATGGACCCTACTTACGTGCTACAAGCCAGACAGCAACGGCTCCAAAGCAAATTAGTTTCAAGATATTCACTCACCTACCTAATGCAAATGGAGGAATCCATTTTCTCAGTCAATCATATGACGTCATAATCAACCACGCCACATGTAGGCTAACGTCATAAACAATTACGTCATGAATGACGCGATATATTCCGTCACACACGCTTCAAAGTCTGACAAGTTTTACGAATTTTATGTCTACTATTTAATAAAATTCTGTCGAATATTTTGAAACCAATTTGACTGGACGCTGTTGTTGCCATAGGCTGCTGTAGTCAAATTAGTTTCAAAATATTCAACAGCTTACCTATATAGTTTCCTGGTAATTGAGATTCAGAGAGTGAGGGGATCGATTGAGCCCAACATGGGCAAAGCGAGGGGTGGAGCTTAGCTAGAGATGGGAGGGGTATCGCTAAAACCGGATTCATTCAATGTCGTCCATAGTTCGAGCTTGAAAACTATATTTTCGGTAAAGACAAAACCGATGTCATATTAGTGAAATTCATTTGCTTCCTTTCCCAACTATGAAAACAGCAATCGTTAACCTCAAACGCATCTTGGTGGGTTGGATGTATTTTAGCTATTTGAAGATTGTGGGTAGGCTTTGGTTAGTTTATCCAAATATTGAGGGAGGATAGACAAAAACAAGGTCCAGACCAGAGCTCTAGATAAGCAGAGGTTTTGAGTATTTAACCAGTACAAATGGCCAGTCACTCTAATAATTAAAATATTATGTCTATTAGTACCAAAATATCCAGTCACTCAATTAATTTCAGTTCTACTGATACTATAATGTAAAATACCCAATTAAATTCCTAAAAACCTAAATTTACCAACATTTTAGATGTAAATTTACTCAATCACTGAAAAGTATATATAGTGCTCTGGTCCAGACTGTAATCACTGTTGACCTATCACAAGTAATGCTATTTTTGTTATTTGACAGTGGTATATTTGGGTTGATTCCATTCTGTGTGGATGGATGCAAAGATGTGGTGCATCACTGCCCTAGCTGCAAACAACAAGTGGGCCGGTACAGTCGCATGTAGACCATCTTCTGACCAATAGTTAAGCATGTAATGTGACTTGTAACACCAACTGACCATCGATATTTTAATAATACTCTACTATTTAGTAAGCTATTGTTGGACGTGGCTTTAAAGGAGTCAATGGATGGATCCGATCTGTTACTCAAGTATACATAATCAATTAGGTCACATATAGACTGACGTCACAACTAAACTGTATAATGAATGACGATCTAGCTCCGTCATGATCATTGAGAATTCCGTCAAGTGTACGAATCGTATGTCTTGGATGCATTTACTGTTTAATAAACGTTCTTTTGAATATTTTCAAACTAATTTGAGTGGGCGCTGTTGCGGTCATAGGCAGCAACAGTACCCAGTCAAATTAGTTTCAACATACTCAACAACTTACCTGTATAGATACCTTGAAAATGGGATCCTGATAATTCAGAGGTCAAAGCATTTAAATCGATGTCAACACCCGAAAAGGGTGGGTGGAGCTTAGCTAGAAATGGGCTGGGCATAGCTAGAAATGGATCCCTCTATTGAACAGCAACACTGAAGGATAAGTGTCTGTTAATCTGATAAAATCATATATGCAATGATCTCCATTTGCCGTGTGATATGGAAATATGTTCTACTAATTGAAACCAGTCTTATTGCATTGTCATAAGCTTTAATTTTATATATGTATGTTGCGTGTGCCATCCATTGTAATTCATGATATGATTTGCCATGCGGCACCTATTGTAATAACCATGCGTCTCTGTGTGCGTCCTTGCACGTGTGTTCCACGATTAACTAGTTACAAAAATGCTATTTTATACAAGTGTTTTCAAAAGTGATTTGAACTGTTCAATTTTGTTACATTTTCGGATATTGTGTGGAAGACTGATCCAAAGTCTAGGGTCAGCTTTAGAGAAAGCTCGTTGACCAATCATTAGATTGGAGCGCGTTAGTACTAAAGGGAATGCATTAATCACCCTCCTGAAGCTGTTCAGTGTCTACCTTGGTCTGAGATGAGGGGACGTATTTACAAATTATTTCCGTCTTCTTACCATTCAACTGTAGAAGGTTGTTTAGCATCCACAGCTTACTCTCGTGAATACTATACTCTATAATGTCGCAAGCCTTAATTTGATTATTGGGATGGAATGCCAAATATAGCAGGGTATCGTCAGCATAGAAATGATAATCGATTCAGCACATTTTCAATAACCGACCTAGGGGTACTGTGTAGATTGTAAACAACAAGCGTTCTAGTAGGCTACGGACACTTGTGGCACGCCACATGACAGTTCACGCTAACAGTCTGGTGACGACGTGTGGGGTATGATGTAAACCACGCAAGAGCGGTGCCAGGTATACCTCGCTTTAGGAGGCATGAAAGCATGACATTATGGTCGATGATATCAAACGCAGCAGACAGATCAAGTATCACCAGCAATACACACATGCGATTATCCATGGAACATAGTATGCCATTTTGCACACGAAGTTATGCAGTTTCCATGCTGTGACGTTTTCAGTTAGTACTTTGGTATGGTTCAAGAAGGGTGTTTGTTTCCAGGTGTTTACTTACGTGATCAGCTACATAGCTTTCCAAAAGTTTTGAAATATAGGAAAGATTTGGCACCGGACGGTAGTTTCCAAGTCTATGTCGATCTAGAGATGATTTTTTAACAGAGGTGTTACATTGGCGGATTTAATATCGTCGGGCACAGATCGTATGAACTTACTATATGAATCGTATGAACTTACTATAGGATAGTAGAATTAGAAGGATATTGTACAAATTAACCAGATGGCATAATCTCCTACAATAATATGTTAAATTAGTAAGACAATCGTTTCATGCGTTACTCATTCCGTGTCTTGGTCATTTCATAGTTAGCCTATTCGTACCATAACAACCTCTGCTTTGTGCTTCTTTCATACCTTGATCACATTGCTTCTAATGCATTTCATACACTGATTTGTCTGATCCCATACCGTCGCCATTCAATCTTCTGAACCGCTGCATATCCTACTAAATCATAGCCATTTCGTGATATTGTAATTTACGTGTCTTCATTTAGTGTGATGTATTATAAGATGATTAGGCTAGAGGGTACTGAAATATATCGGTACAAAACGTGCCGATCTTATTGTAGCCTGCTGAGTTCCTACCCCAGCCAATTCATACCCTGTGCAATTAGTATGTGATGACCATTTCATACAATTGTCATTTTACACATTCATCATTCTATAATGTTTACCATTTGCAGCCTGGTAGTTTAAGATTATGGCCATTTCGCATCATGGTATTTTTCTACTGCTGTTATTTTGTACTGTACCCTACAATTCTATGTTTTTGTCACCATGCCGTGTGGTACTGACAAACCGTGTTTGTACATGGGTAAAGTCGCGCACCCGTTTTCATCTTGTTACCCAGTAACATGTATCGTCTGCTTATAATTATATTTATGTATATTTATGCCGGCTCTCGTTTAACCCTTTTCTGTCACCATAACACATTAATGGCTATGTCGACCAAATACGGCCGCTGTAGTGGTCTTGAGGAATGCCCATTTACAGGTCACAAAAAGACGATTACAATTTTTTTTCCACTGAAATGATTGGTTCAGTTACCGAGTCAGCCATTCCTAAATTTACAAAAAAATCGTCTTCCCTTGGCTTGTAAATGGACACTGATTAGGCAGAAATGTGGACTTTCTTCACTATTAGCCCTTTAAATGCCAAGCTGGTCAAAACGACATAGAGCTGATTGCAGGACAGAAAGCTATTTTTGTAAATTCCAGTGGTAAATTTACAGAAATAATCTTAAATTGGCCTGCAAATACACATGGTACCGCATGCTAATTTTTATACAGAAATTGCTATTCTGTCACCGACATTTGTTGTTATTTTTGTGTGAACTAAAGTGTGCGCCTCAGTTTCTGCGAATGAGAAAGTATTTAACATTCGTATTGGAAAGAATAATTTCAGCTATGTCTAGACAGTTTGACAACTTCAGACAGAGTACAGCCGCTACAAGTTCTACAACCACGGTCGCGCAAAATCTTCATCAGCCCAGAGGATGCGAACCGCATCAGTTACTGACGTAACCACGAAATATCACGTAGGCCCTATATCAATCAAAACACTAATCAAGTATGCTGGTGTTCTCTGCGGTGAAATCCACAGTCAAATTATTATTTTATTTTTTAAATATTTTTAAAATTCCTAATTTGCATCTTCTTGATTATTGAGTCCCCACATAATTATACAAGACTCGATTATCAAATGTTAGTATTGCACACCCCCCCCCCCCCCCCCACTATAAGCCTTTTATGAAGGCAATTCCCGATATATAAAATTTATACATCTATTTGTTATGGTCTTTTCATATCAGATAAAATTAATGCTTTTCAAAAAGTGGTCAATACAGACTGGCGGTCACTTTGCATATAGAGTTCGGCTCAGAAATAACTCCAGAACAAAACAAAACGTACTGTTCAATATGTTGGACTTAATTTGATTGATGGTCACGGTTGCCTAAGGCAACAATGACGTAATCAAATTAAACCCAAAATATACAACCGAATATTTCTTACATCGTGTTCAAAATTGTACCAGCCTAAACAACATCTCTGTTTTGGAAACATGTTAACTTATTTAACAATGGGTATTTACTGATAGCATTGATTGTCCTGTTTTATATATATATATATATATATTAAAAATTTTATGTTTCAACATTATATGTAATTTTATTTAATTTTAACATATGTTTAATGTTTAACGCCATTTGATGATTCTGCATTTGGACTAATAAAACATTATATCACTATGACAGCTTTCACACAGTGATTCTGCTTCCTTCTGGAAATGGAATCAGCGTTAGTACAATGCATCGATAGATACAACAAACATATGCTTACAACCAAGGTAGTGCAGCCATTTCACATGTAGACACGTAATTCCACGTTTAACCTAAACCCGTAAGGGGGAGAGGGGTATTGCAGTCGGGTATATGTTTGTGTGCGTGAGCGCGTGCATATGTGAGTGTGTGTGTCCGGAGCTGGATCTATGAAAAAAAGTTATGAGCCAATTTGACTCAAAACCTTAGAACAACAAAGGATCCTACCGTGAAAGAGGAATTTTAGACTTAGGCTGTGATCACGAGGAGAAAAATCACGGTTCCAGATCTGATCAAATTCTGGATTTATGGATATCTGGCAAACTAGGCCTACTGGTCCGATTTAGGACAGACTGAACACAAGAAACGTTATGACTGTACACTCGTATTCCAAAACGTTCGTAGTTCGAGACGTACAGCAATTTCAAAATACCCGGAACATCTGAAAATATTTACAATGTATAGGGCCTGTACCTAAAGGACAGTTGGGTTGTGTGACTGTAGTACGAAGTGCCAGTTATACTGTGCAGATGGGACCATATTGATTTTGATTTTGACTTCGTGAATGTGGGCGAGGATTTCGGAAATTCCAAGATGATAGCCAGAAAAAATCAGACCAATTCAATTTCGCTACACAAGCCCATGAATAAGAATAATACAGATGCTCTGTTGAATGTGTTGGAACCACCATGACGTGAAGATGTTGCTGCCTAGAGCCATAGCCAGAGCTTCCATGTAAATTAACTCCAAAACAGTCAGCATAATAATTTTAGGCTATCATGTGTTTAATATAGCAACAATTTCATGCGCTGTGATGCATGAATAGATGCTATATAATCACTAAAATAGTCACCATGACATAGCATTATGATGCAGTCATCGGATATTCACATGCATGAGCATAATGGCCAATGCATATAATATTTGAACCCCCACATACCAGAATTACACTAACTGCTGACCATACGGCTGGAAAATACCGAAAACACTGCAGTCCAGTCATGTTTGTTGGAAATCGGCTAAATGTGTACTAAAAACTAATCTTTTAAACAATTCAATGGTTATTATAGGAAATTTACCAATCAAATTTTTGTTTAGATATTTCTAGCACTCTAATGGCCTTCCATGCAACCACGTTTGCGTTTAAATCCGCCTGGTGACACTTGAACCATTTCCAAGACATTTTCTTATATCATAGATGTCCGCCGAAAAGATTTAGGATAATTATCAGATTTCTGTATGGAAATTATCAAGCCTACAATCAATTAACTATTCAGGACAATTTTGATTTGAATTGGGTCATTTTTCAAGAAGATATATTTTGAAAGATTTTCAGTATTCACTGGATATTTTAGAAAATTCAGAATGTCCACCGACAGATTTGACATAATCAAATTTCTGTCTAGAAGTTGTGACTCCAAAACGGTTTAAATTCGCCACAGTTGTTAAGAAGAATAGTATTTTAGCGAGTCACTGGACAGTTTATCAGACACCAAAGATGGCCGCCGAGAACAATAACCAATACAATTTCTGTATCGTAGTTCTGAAACATGCCAGCCTATACCCATAAAAGTAATGCTCTGTTGAAATAGATACAGTGATAAATGAGGAATAAATGAGTCGATTTCCTGGACATTTTCTGAAAATCCAAGACGGTCGTTCAAAAGCTTAACTAACCAAGCTAGGGAGCTTCAAGCTAAGTTTGGTTAACATTTGGATATTTTAAGCATAATTGAACGGTTTACGAGCCCCCAAGATGGCCACCGAGTACCATAGCCAATGTTGGTTAACATCGGCCAAGCGGTTAATGAATTAATGGTTAATAATTTTCAGTCGACACAGCATTTGAAAGAAGGCATTATAATAACGTCCCCATTAATCAACATATAGAAGACTTATCAAACATAGAGAGTAACGCGAAAGCACGATATGCCTTCACAAGGTTATCTTATTAAATGTTTAACAGCGAACCTCATACTTTTCTTTCCCTCATCGTGAGGTGTTCAATTGCTGATGATGACCGCTGCCAATACATCGGCACTGTATTTTTACCGCAACTTTTCTTTTAAACGGTCATAGTGCCCAACCTGCTCGTGGCAACAGGGACAGGTGTGTATCACATCTCTGCAACTGTCTCCGCAAAATGGAACTAGCCCAAGTATCCCGCTGTAAAAAAACCAGCATCATTATGGAGCACAAATAGATGGTTGGCAGATGGCTATTTAGCACAAGTCGTCTGCTATGGGAATTAACTTTATGGGTAAGGGATTTTGCTATGACATGCGACTACTATATACATATATACTAGAGAGAGTTTGTAATTTCCATGTTAAAAGTTTAAATATCTAGAAGTGCATACTGGAATATGCATTTTTGGCCATAACTCTTGCATTAAGAAGTTAGAATCACCAAATTTAACCCGTCCATTCATATTCCAATTGGCTAGATGTACTTTCAGTTTCAAGTCAGAGTCAGATATCTAGCGCACATGGTCACTAAGTGCATATTGGAATACAGATCTGTGACCATAACTCGGGAATGCATGATAATAGAATCTCTGAATTTGAAGCACGCATTCACACTTTGTTGGGCTAGATACAGTTTGAGTTTCAGGTCAAAGTTAAATATCCACGTCTCGGGATCACTAGGTGCATACTGACATATGCCTCTTTGACTATAACTGCGAAATACAAGAAGCTAAAATCACCAGAATTGGCACATCCTTTAAAAAGTAGGTGCTAGAAGGGCTTTTAGTTTCAGCTCATCTATGTCTTTAAGCCGTGTAAAATCCGATAATAGCAAACATTATGACAAGAATTTGCTTTATCATAGTCAATAGGATCCGATTTGTCACTCAAGTATCTGGTGTCATAATCAAAATAAATAACACGTTAGCTGACGTCAGAATAATGACATATAACTCATCATTAAAAGCGATTCGGACCAGATACAATTTTGAATCTGTGGATATCATAGAAACTGCTGGTCCAATTTGGTCAAAATTTTAACAGGAACAGCGCATGACCATACAATAGGATTTTAGACCTTTGGTGTGATCCGAAAAAAAATCGGAAAATCTAAAAAGTCCGAAAACATCCGGAATCCACAGCTACCGAGATTCTATCGAACTTGTTTAAAAAAAATTAAATTGACTTGTTATTGCCATATTAATAGCTGATTAGAGATATCATTATTGTCGTGACGTTAACATCTGATGCATGTCTGTCATCTGACTGGGTGCTACCACTTAGGGTAGTGAGAGACTGTCCACCAGAATCGCGTCCATGGTCAGACCTGATGACGCGTTTTGCTGGATCAGATGGTAGATGCAATTTAATTTTCGATAAAGTTACTTAACTGGTTATCATCAGCAATGGACCTTTCCAGTTTTAGCTATACCACGCCCACCTCTAGCTAACCTCTACCCACACATTGCTCGTGTTGGTATCAATTTCCACTGGAAACCTATACAGGTTAGCTGTAGAATATTTTGAAACTAAAATGTCTATGGCAGCAACAACGCCTGCCCATTTAAAATTAGTTTCACAATATTCAGCAGCATGATTATTAAATAGCAAAGACATACAATTCGTATAACGTGTCGGACTATTAAGCGTTTTAGGCGGACTAAATCGAGTCATTCATGCTGCAATTGATAAAATGTCATATGATGGATGGCTAAACTGGAAAGGTACATTGCCACCGACAGGTGAACTTAATGCCAATACCAGCAGTACCCTCGGATATCATTCTTTTATGTGGGTCCCCAGGACGTATCCAAGACGCTGGTCCTTAAGAAGTGAGGACCTTCATATGTGACACTATTGTACGATGCTTGCCTTCTCACTCCGCTCCAATACGGACAACGTAGCTATGTGAGTGGGCGTATGTTAGTACGATGACGTGACACTTTCTGCTTCGCACCCGCTATTTTGTTGTCTCTTTCAGGTTGTACTTGTCAGTATTTGTGTGCGGTTCTTGCCTGTCCACTTTGTAATAATATTTATCTTGAAAAGAGAATTCTGGGTATTCAGGGGTAACAAAGAATATATATTGATCCCAACACGCGCAAAGTGTGGTCGGAGCGTAGCCAGAAATGGGCGGGCATAGCTAGAAATGGACCACTCTATCGAGTACTACTGAAACGGAGATGCTAATATTACACTGGCCCCGACGTTCCCACGACTTGGAAAACAGACAAAGTTCTGCTATACAAAACCGTTACTAAGTTTCTACAAGTGATACGAAATATTCATACCAAGAGGAGAAGGTATCGGGGCCAACTTAAGCAACTGAGCTCCAGCACTGGGCGTCTGATTAACATACATCAACTCAGCACCGTGTGTACCATCGTAGAACGATAAGAATAGGGCTTACGCAGACCATTAGGAGATTTGCCGTGCCGATGAGTTAGGCACAACGATTACGAGAAATGGAAGTTAATAACAGAACACCAACAGAGAATGATGCTAAGAGCAGAAAAGAACTAAAGACGGGAGAAATAAGCTAGGATTATTAATGAACAGACATAAAATTGATGAATCCAGTCTATTGATCAATGGTATGACGTCAAAATATACTACGTCACAAGTAGGCTGACACCATAATCAATTAGGTCATGAATGCCGTAATTGAACGTTCAATAGTCCGTCAAGTTGTACGAATTGTATGGCTTCACTATTTAATAAACATTCTGTTAAATATTTTGAAACTAATTTGATTGGACGCTGTTGCTGTGAAATTAGTTTCAAAATATCCAACAGTTTACCAGAATCAGGGATTGCAGGGTCGATCGACCCCAACAGAGACAAAGCGTGGGCGAAACCTAGACTGTAATGGATGGGACATAACTAAAACTGGATTCATCCATAGTCAGTCATTCCATTCGCAATACATATACTCGGAAGAAAATTATAAGAATAAGGATAAGAAAGGGAAATGATGGGTAGAACCAATAGAGAAAGCAAGATTGACTCCATACCACGCATATGGCATTTGGTTCTATTAAGCACTCGATAGAGCAGTTTTCCCCCTGTCTCTTTATTAGCTCCACATTGCAGACTGCATATCTCCATTGTCTGCTCACCCAACAATCACATATATGTTATTACGACTAATTGATAACTTAAGAAAATTAATGATGAGTAGAGAAAATAGGTGAATTTTTCACAAATGTAAATGGTAGATTTGGCTGGAATAAGAAATGGAAGAAAACTAGGCGCGGGGTGGGGGTGGGGTGGGGTGGGGGTCTGTGTTGGGGAGGTGGTGGTGGTGGAGGAGGTGGTAACAATACTCACCCAAAGATGCAGAGAACAACACACATAAACACAGTACATCGCCCAACAACGAATTCTGTCGCAGTTGTAATGCCAGCCTGGCAAAATGGACAATGCATCTGCATAGGGATTTTGCCGAATGGCTTTGATACGACTATGGTCGCTACAACAGAAAATGCAGAACAGATTTGATAACTGGTAGTAATCATTATCGACTATTTTCATAATTAACATTGTTGCAGAACACCAAACAAGAATTGGGGCCCCCACAAATATTAGAATAGAATTATAATGCATGATTAAGAGCTCAAATATAATAAAGTTTGCTTTAAATGTCCTATAACTTCCAAAAAAGTGCATAATCTTTTTTTCATTTTTAAATTGCGGGGGCCCCTTGCTTATGGCGGCCCCGGGGCTATTGCCCCGCTTGCCCCCCCCCCCCCCCCCTTAAATACGGCCCTGACATCAATGATAGTGTCCATAGGTATACGGCAAGGACTGCAGTTCCAAATGGAGAAATCCAGTTTTAGCTATGCCCCTCCTATCTTTAGCTAAGCTCTACCCACACTTCTCCCGTGTTGGGAGCGATCGATCCAATTTCAACTGCAATACCACTATGGGGCTATTAATTTCCAGAAAATAATGTACAGGTAAGGTGTGGGATATTTTGAAACTAATTTGAATAGATGCTGTTGTTGCCTGCAACAACAGCGCCCAGTCAAAGTAGTTTCAAAATATTCAATAGCATGCCAAGTTTATTAAATAAAAAAGACATACAATTCGTACAACAACAATAGAGCGTTCGTGACAATCTTAGCGTAGTTGATTATGACGTCATATGATTGATGAATAAACTGGAATCCTTCATTACTTTCCATACATGCTCTTTGTTATTTAGGGTTAACCTTTTCCAGAGGCATTGACACACTTGGAGAGTGGAGGGAGCTGCCTTAAAAGTGGTCCAGGTAGGGTGTCCTCACCAGGCAAATTGCGCAAACTTAAAAGTTCTGAGGAGCTCTCCTGCACTCTGAGCAACATAGGAACAAGTACAAAACGATTAAGATTGCCTCACATAATTTCAATGGAGAGATTCTGCACATATTCTCATAAACATAAGCCCGTTTTAAATTAAACAGTTCAACAATTAGCCTGATTATGTTATAGAATTAATAGCCATCTGTATCTGTATGTGGAAATCCAGGCTATATTCCGTAGGGTACGCACGATTCTTCAAAACCTTTATATAACACTAAAAGTCTTAATTAAATACATGCCATTTACTGTGACTGAGTAGCAGCAAATTAATTAATGACAAATTGATGCAGAGTTTTTCATTCCCGCTTGTGCACATTATGAGAAAGTTCTGTTAGTAACATTTATAATTTGTAGAAAATGGAATGGAATAGATAATCTTTGATTGTATCTGATTTGATTTGATTAGTGTTCATACAGTCGGTGCCTCAATCAATTGTGTACGTTTGAGACGCAAGACACAGCCGAGAGATTTAGAGAGATGCTGCTGTGGACAATTCAATGTTCAATTTGGATAGCATTATTGTATGATCAAGTATCAGCTGAGTTGTATTTTTAGGATCAGCTACTAACGCGTTTGTGATACTTGGGCCATTTTCTAGGTATATTGCAGTGAGAATATTCTTCAAATATGGGTTTCTTAACTCTTTCAATATCACACATATTGTAATGAAGTTATTCTTGTCTTCAAGTGCTAAAGACTAAAGTTACTTAACTGGTTATCACCACCAATGAACCTTTCCAGTTTTAGCTATACCACGCCCATCTCTAGCTAACCTCTACCCACACATTGCTCGTCTTGGTATCAATTTTCAATGGAAACCTATACAGGTTAGCTATAGAATATTTTGAAACTAAAAATGTCTATGGCAGCAACAACGCCTGCCCATTTAAATTAGTTTCACAATATTCAACAACATGATTATTAAATAGCAAAGACATACAATTCGTATATCGTGTCGGACTATTAAGCGTTTTAAGTATGTTGCAGTGAGAATATTCTTCAAATATGGGTTTCTTAACTCCTCCAATATCATACATATTGTAATGAACTTATTCCTGTTTTCAAGTGCTAAAGACTTGCTAAAGCCAATATATTGATTAAAACGGGCACGATTTGCTTGCGAGATGTATGGACCAGTTAGAATCTTTATTACTACTCGTGTAACATCCCTGGTTGTGTTGTCAGGTGGGGTTCAACAGTACATACATTAACATTTAAGTATTTTGTGGATGTCCTCATAACACAGTCTTCTTTCCAGATGTTGTGTACATCACTGTTGACTTACTTATTTTTCTACTTGCGCCTTCCACGCTAACTTTGTGGGCATGCTGTTCAAAGTTAGTTGGTAGACACTTGGGAACTTATACTTATGAAGGGTTTCTTGGCATCTCATAAACTAACTATTGCTATTAATATTCTTTATTGTCTGACTGCTCTCTAAAATTTTACAGTGTCATTATTCCTGAGTATATTTCCTAATAGTGCTAGTTTTCTGGAGTCTAGCTATGCTTGGATGGGTCTTATTCATAGAAGGCATGGTGTTGCTGATGATGTTAAATTCTTTGGAAGGGACTGAAATGGTATAAGAATTGAGAGTTGGAATTGTTCAAATGCATTTATCTCTGCCTTTGTCATTTGAATGACCTCTACACTAAACAGCAATCCTGGGAACCAGTAGATTTTCTCGAAATGTGCAGAAGTTAACGGGAAAAGGCAACCATTTCCATAAAGTCTAACTCTCATCAGCGAATAGACTGTTTTAGTGTTGCTTGAATGCGCTTATCTACATTCCCTTTTCCCATTTGTTGACCTTCTATGCCTAAGTGTGTTTCACACTGGGATTCAATGATCTGTCTGTGTCCAAGGTGAATAAGAGAAGCAGATTTAGATCGCATGTTCAGAAAAAATGAATGCACTTTTCCAGGGTTTATAGTATACCATCTCTTTGTGGGGAGCCGATTGATGCATCAAACTCTGCAGACTTCACTGACATGACTAGTACTCTCAGTTTGGTGTCTGTAAGTAGTAGTCTCACTAGTGGTAGCTCGCCTGCAACTGGCCTGGCGTATCTTTCTTGCAACTGGCCTGGCGTAGTACATCTGGGGTCTTTGAGTGTTTAATTGTGTCAAAGAATCATAACATGTCAATGCCCATTTTGTATAAATCCCAGTGTTTAGACATGACACAAGCATGCATTTGGCCCATACAATGTCTGCGTCCACGTTTAAAACCCCTTTGACATGATCCAATGAAGTCATTGATCTTGACTCGGATGCGACATAGAGTAGAATTTGATATGCTTTTCTGTATGTGGTTGAGGAGTACAATGGGCCGGAGGGGGGGGGGTGGTGGGTAGGTGGCTTCTTGAGCTTAGGTAGTGTGATAAGTGTGCATTGGCCAACAGCATCAATGGGAAAGTGGTGCATAAAAGCTGGTGCCTCGTTGTCCCATTTCTACCTCCTCCTGGTTAGCGAGGCGCTGGGAATTTGGAGGGAGACTTCGGGCGACCAGGGTGTACAAAAACGACCTTTAGGGCCGGTGGAACGATCACGTTCCAGTGGAGGCCAGGCGAGCATCAACGCTTAACACCACCATTTCGTCCCAACTATTCGTATGGCTTTTGTATCTTTTTGGCCTTATTACTTATCTATTAGTAGTTATATAAATGTATCCCTAGTTAACAGGGATGGCGCAGCAAGTCGAAGCTGGCTTCTTTAGAAGATTAATATTTAGTGACTAGCCACTGCTATTTTACGGCGTACTCTTTATTTGTGTGTGACGATACTGCACCATCTATTCAGTATCTTGCCAGAGATACATTATCTATCTATCTATCTATCTATCTATCTATCTATCTATCTATCTATCTATCTATCTATCTATCTATCCATCTATCTATCACGTGAGGCATTTAGTTTATATTAAACTAGTGTACTCCTACACCTTAGGCCGCGCTAGGATTTATGCCTCACTCGGATACCTCTCATATATCTATCTATCTATCTATCTATCTATCTATCTATCTATCTATCTATCTATCTATCTATCTATCTATCTACCTATCTACCTATCTATCTATCTATCTATTCTATATTATCCCTCACTCGGATACCTCTCATATATCTATCTATCTATCTATCTATCTATCTATCTATCTATCTATCTATCTATCTATCTATCTATCTATCTATCTATCTATTATATATAATAGATAGATAGATAGATAGATAGATAGATAGATAGATAGATATATAGATGGATAGATAGATAGATAGATAGATAGATAGATAGATAGATGGATAGATAGATAGATATATGAGAGGTATCCGAGTGAGGGATAAATCCTAGCGCGGCCTAAGGTGTAGGAGTACACTAGTTTAATATAAACTAAATGCCTCACGTGGGCCAATAAATTGGTTTTGAGAGAGGAAGGTGCCTCGCGCGGGCCTCCGCCACAGGAAAATGCCTACCACACCATAGCAGAGAAGGAGAGTCGGTTTAATACCGTTCTCATATTTAAAACAAACCAATGCAAAAGTGCTGACTTATGTATGTGTTATATGGAGTTTTACTGTGATGTACGCTGCTTTACGTCGAGGTGGTGCACAGGTTTCAACAGAACTCGGTACAGTCACCCCATTAACTTTGTCAATGAGTTTAGTCAGCGCCGCAAAATTTTGGCGGCCCTTCTCAAGGAACTAAACTAACCTTTAGGTATAGGGTTCAGACACAGGTTTTATATCGCAAATGGCCTATTCCTACTTAGCTTTTACAAAGTTTGCCTTCATGTGTAGCTCTCGCAGGCACCCATCTCAGGACGTACCTATTGAGTGGACCCCTCAAGCTGACGGCATATACTTGTTGCCTGGCCGACGAGTTGTGGAGCCGATAAGCGACTCTTGACTACATGTCAGCACACCCACAAATAACAAAACAAAGACAGGACAGCACAAACGTGTTCAATAAGCACGGTATTTAGTTACTATAGGGCCGAGGAAGCAGCTGGCAGACTACTAAAATTATAATTTCGCGGTGAATCCTACTTTGGCTTAAAGCTTATCCTAATAGGTACCAGTGAAGGTACTGAGGGAGTGTGTGAGACGTTACTGTTTCGATTACAGCCATCGAGAAACCTCAACGATTTCAGCGGTCCGCTTTAAACCTCCAACCATATCGGTGGAGGGAGTTACGAGACAATTATTGGCCAGATGGCCGGAGAGACGTAGAGAGACAACTGCTCGAAAGTGGTTAGGAGGCCGTTTAAGACTGTTGGCCAATTATAGAAAAACGGCTCGCGAAATAACTTGGTGCGAAGCCGTGAAAGGGACTTTACAATAAACAGTCTACTTCCGTTTGAGCAGTGGTACCTAACTACTAATATATCCTATCCGAAATATCCGAGCTTAGATTAGGGCTAGGCTAGTTGCACCATGCTCCGTGTCTATTGGCGCAGGCACGAGAAACGGTACTTAGTGAAAAAGTGTTGATGTTTTTAGATGTAAAGGTGTGAATTTGATCACGTCTTTAAGTGATATGTATTGTAAGTAATGTATATTGTATGGGAGGTAATTCCGTTTTGTCAATGGATGTAATGAGTTGTAATGTCTCCCTTCCATTGATATACGTGTATGTGGTATGACATATATTTATATAGTATACGTTTTTTATATTATTAATGAGCAGGGATATTAGTTATAGAATATATTTTATTAGTAATGCAAAAGATCCAGCAGACTGTCCAGAACGCCTTCTACCTCCGCTACACCCATACTTATCGCACCCGTCACATCGAAGACGGTAGAGTCATGCTCTTCTACAAGAATGCTCCAGGCAGCCCGTGGCTGAACACGATAGGAGCAGCTCGGGACTGGGTGGCAGAAAGAGAGCAAGCCCGCCTCGACACAGACAATATCGATTGACCCAACACCAAGTGGGCTTTCGTTCGAGCCAGCAACGTTGAGGTCAGGGCTGTCATCGATCGCCAACCTCTGCTTGGGAGAGGCCCCCCTCCAAGACTGGCTACGACAGAAGAAAAGTATGACTGCCCTCGACACCTCCAGGATCAACATGTGTTTCTGGAGATATCTAGCAGTCCACCGAGGAGCGAGAGCTGATAGAAGTACAGCTCCTGCATGAGAGCTTGCCACACAGGTCTACGGCAAGACAGTGAGAGTACCTGATGTCCGCAAGACCTCGCTGGAGCAGCTGGACAAGGTAGAGTTCTTCGCCAAGATTGGGATTCGCATGTATGAACTAACCAAAGACGGCACCTGGCACTTGATCAGGCAAGCGGCTCACTACCGTGACCCCATGACCGTCGGAGTGAGGGACCACCACGCCTTCTACATCAAGAACATCTCCAAGCTGGCACATACACTAGTCTGCAGTCACTGTCAGCAGAAGTTTACACAGGCATGCAATCTTCAACGCCACGCTGATCACTGTACATGTGGCAAAACAACAATCGTGTGTCCTGGCGAGAAGGTTGAGGCGCCACAGTCTGCGTATGATAAAGCCTTCTATCCGCCCCAACCCTCGAGGTCAGCGGCTACTCGTTGGATTGAGTATGAGTCGAGAAACAGAGGTGTACACATACACCATGTAGAGTGTGGGCACGGTGGCGAGCGTTGGATCGAGCGTGCTCCCGTAGATTGTTATGATCCGACCACCAACACCATTTACCAGTTCCATGGCTGTCACTGGCATGGGTGTCCACAACACCAGCGAGGTGAGGATGCCAAACAAAGCTACCGCAAGACAGTCCTGAGAGAGGAGAAGCTGAGAGCCTCTAGATGCACGCTTGTGGTACAGTGGGAGTGCTGTATAAAACGCGGTCCAAGTGTCCCTAAACGAGTTCGGACTGTCCCATACCCACACTTCATAGTTTACGACCTCGAAGCACTTCTAGATGGTATCAAGACTCATCCTACGGAGACTCTCCCAATCGAGAGTACTCACATACCTATCTCTGTGTCAGTAGGCTGCTCCTTAGAGGGCGCCACGAGTGAGCCCACTGACCTCTGCAATCCTGAACCCAAAGCACTGATCAGAGAGTTCATGTTGGTGATCCAAAAGCTTACGGGTGTACACAGCAGAAGAGCTGGTTCACGTGTGAATGGTTTGACACACATGAGAAGCTCAACTATCCAGGGCTTCCTGACTACTCAGCATGGACATCTAAGCTCAAGGGGAACAGTGTAACCAGACATTTAGCGAGCACGGAATGCGGACATTCGTCGACTGGCTGCGATACTACAACAACCTGGATGTAAGTCCATTCATCAAATCCCTAGAGCGGATGTGGGAGTTCTACACAGAACGAGAAATAGACATCCTCAAAGATGCGGTGTCTCTCCCAGGTGTGTCACTGCAGTACCTCCTACATGGAACCGCTCAGCACATGCCAGATGTTAGCTTCTTTTCACTGGGCAAGGAAGCCTAGGAGATGCTGAAGGGTGCTGTTGTTGGAGGTCCCAGCATCATGTTCACCAGATACCACAAGGCCGGTGTGACTAGAATCTGCCAGAGTGAGCGTGTCTGCCAACGTCTACTCTGCTACGACACAAATGCTCTGTACTTGTCAATGATGGCCAAAGAGATGCCATGTGGTAAGGAGACAGTGCGCCATTGGTCCGGTGCCATTGGTTTAGCTAGGTTTAAGGAGGCTCTCCTAGCAGACAGCTGGTTTGGGTTTGCTGAGGTGGATATAGAGGTCCCCAAGGCTCTGTGGGCAAAGTACGAGGAAATGCCTCCTCTATTCTATAAACACGAGATCCCGATAGAGGCAATCGCTTCTGAGATGCTGGCATATCTAGGGTGAACAGGGAGGAAGCGACCCACCACCCAGAAGCTGGTCGGTGCCCTCTCGCCCTGACACTCACGTGGTATATAACCCATGGCCTGGAGATCACTGCTGTATACCGCACCATAGACTATGAGGCCAAGTGCCCATTTGAGTGGTTCGTGGAGAATGTTATGGAGGCCCACCGCTCGGGAGATGTAGATAAGAGCAAAGCGCTCTTGGCAGATCTCTTCAAACTCCTTGGCAACAGTGCCTACGGGAAGCTCATCGAGGCCCTGGAATGCCATAGCAGCACCAGCTTCACGAAGGATGAACGCATGGTAGACAAGGTCCTGCATAGTGCATGGTTCGAAGATCTCGAGGAGATCGGTGAGTCATACGAGCTCCAGAGTCACAAGCCGAGAATCACAATTTGAAGGCCCTTCCCGGTGGGGATAGCCGTTTATGAGCTCGCGAAGCTGCGAATGCTGGAGTTCTACTACGACTTCCCTGATCGCTATATAGCTCGTGACAGCTTTGAGTACCTGCAGATGGACATTGACTCCGCGCGTATATCCCTATAGCAGGCTCCAACCTCGACGACGTCAATTGCCCTGAGATGTGAGCAGAGTACCAGGCTCATAAGCAGGATTGGCTAGCTTGGGACAAATGGTCTGGACGGACTCCGGGACTGTTCAAGCTCGAGTTCGAAGGCTCTCGTGGCATCACTTTCTGATCCAAATGCTACTACGTGGAGAGCGCAGCTGCTAGTAAGTGCTCGGCTAAGGGAATGACAAAGCGGCAGAATGAGGTCTCTTGGCAGAGGTTCTACAGCGCCCTACATGGCGGGGTGGGCAGAGCTAAAAACCGAGGACTATGCATGCGCAACCAGGGTATGGTGACAAACTTGGACTCTCCGCTTACTATGATAAGCGCCATGTGCTGCCAGATGGGGTCCATACCAAGTCCATCAAGTATCATGTTAGCACCCTAGGGGGTGGTAGCTGTGTGTCTGTAGGGCTAGCTGAAGCTCTTCTATGATAAATGGGCACCTAGACACTCCGTGCTGGCATGCCAGGTTGTACAATGTAGGCCTCCGCTCCGCCTCGACATACCTGTCAAGCCTGTGAACATCTATCGACCAGTTAGGATCTGTTGCACGCCGTCGACCCCCTTCCAGCTCACCAGGCTCATACAGGTACCGAACCAGAGCATCAGGTTGTGGGCACTCCTCTCCCGTGTTAGCTTCTCTAGAGCTGTGACCAGCAGTGTGTCTGATAGCCTCTACCGGCTTCTTCCCGATTAGCCTAGTAACCTCGACATTGGATCTCTCCACCACAGCAGGCAGCCCTCTCACCCATACTCTAGAACGTTCACTTGGCACGGCCAGTTCCTGGGCGTATTCGTGTGGGAAACGTCTCTCTGCCAGTGTCGAATTCCACTGCCCAACGATAGCCTGGGCATAGTGATGCCCTACCTCGCCTCGCCTAACTGCCACATAATGTTTCTGCATGAGGGCTGCAGTCTCCCCTCTGAACTCCTTACCCTCATCCACCTGCAACAATTCTGGCCCCTGGAGGGGATTTTCCGAAGCCTCGTAGACACCCTGGAATGCTTGGGCCACCTGGCGAGCTGACTTGTCTGTGAGTGGTAGTGCCGCCTTGTACCTGCTGGCGACATCGACGATGGTGAGGGCATAATTTTAGGTCTTACGACCAACCAAGTCGTGGGGAAGGAATAGAACATCTGCCTGGTGAACTCTGGTCGGGACAGTTTCCTCTAAATGGGCATGCCTGATGTGCCGTGGACGAGGTCTGTATATCTGTCACATCGCCGGCCGGCTGAGCCACTGGCTAACTGTCACCAATGTGAAGTTGCAGCCCTTGTGACATGCAGCCTCGAGTAGTTGAGGGGACTCCCGGTAATATCCACCAGGCTGATAGTAGAGTTCCTCAAGAAAGAAGGAACTCCCGGATTTCATCACTGATGTCCACTCCTGTCCTGTCACGCATGGCCTGGGTGATTTTTATCACTGACGTCCACTCCCGTCCTGTCATGCATGGCCTGGGCAAACTCTAAACAGATGAACAGACGGCCGTCATTCATTCGACTATCACTGAAGACCTCCTCAAACACCTCCGACACCAGCATCTAGTCTCTGCTGGATCCCCACTGAACTTTAGTTTATCGATTAACCCTCTGAAGTTATGGCATCTAGTCTCTGCTGGATCCTCACTGAACGGTAGTTTATCAATTAACCCTCGGAAGTTATGGGACTTGACCAGGGCATACAGAGACGCCATCCTTATATAGTACGGCTTAAATGTTCGGCGGCCCAGATGGCCATGAGTGCTATTGCAATGTATGGTTGTCAAGGGCCTGTGATCCGAAGAACGTACCTACTCCTGAGGCGAAGGCTGGTATGGCTTCAGAAATCTTCTCCACCCCATGGAGAGAATTGTTGGCGATCTTGTGGACCGTCTCGCCAGCCTTCATTGTGGACAGAGCGATCAAAGCCCCAACTGCTGCCAGCGGACTGATAGAACCTTTTTCGTAAGTGCGATAGATTCCTTTCACTCTTTGTACTAGCTTGTGGGATTCAGATTCTACATCATCATACTCACCACCGACATCGTAGTCATCTGCATCATAATCCTCCTCATCATAGTCCTCCTCATAGTCCTCGTCATCTATATCCTCGACTGGATAAGCCTCTGGTTCATACATCGCTCTGGGGATCCATCGCTGGGGCAGCGATATAGTAGCTTTAAACTGTAGTCCATAGCATGGCATCCGTAATCTTGAATGCGGGCGTGGTTGCCTTAGCAAACTGCGGACTCAGCTTCACTGACAAGAAGGCGGCAGAGGTCAAGCATGAGTGTCAAAACCAGGTGATGGAGAAGCTGTCAAAGGAGAAGTTTGAGTACAGCAAAGCCCTCGAGCATATGCGCCAGAGGGAGGCACGTCGACGACAACTCCGAGCTCAGGCCAAACAGAGCCTCAAAGAGGCAGATGAGTCTCGATGAGTACTACAAGGCTGTAAAGATATTTGTGCCAACACTCGACTATGAAGCATCGACAGCAGAGCTTATAGTAGTGGAGACAGCTGTAGATGTGACGACAGGAGTCATGCTCTATGCACGCTCAAGCTGAATACCTAATGTGTTCGACATGCTTACCTTAGCATAGCCAAAGTAAAGTACCGTCAGACCTAATGAGTGACTCCCAGCTATGAGGTTTCCGATGTTGAAGCTGAGCCAGTTGCCCTGATTAGGTGGGATGTTCCTGCCCCCAAGGTGGTGACGGCCCTCGAGTGACGACTTGATGTCGTCGCTTCCACTGACTAGGCACAGAAGTGCATATGACTTAGTTTTCTGTCTGTAGAGTTGGCAACCAGCCAGCTCGCGTACCTCACCAAAACATTGGTCCCAGCAATCACAAGCTTGAAGTCGTCTAGCTTATCCACCTGCTGGATGGCTCCTCCCTTCTGAATCAGGACCGCAACAGCAACACAGTCCGATGCACCACGATGCAATGTAAGCTCTACCCGTTGGTTAGCTGTGGCTTGGACCTGTTGGTGTGCTCGCTCAACATGCCCGATCCACTGTTTGGAACCCGTTTGCTTCAGCTCCTGGTCATTCTCGTCATGCCAGACATGAAGTCTTGGAGCATTCATCATCGCATCTGCGAGCGGCTCAGTGTACATCCGGAGGAACAGCCTATCCTGCATTGCAGCTGGATTCATGTGTGTGTTCTCAAGTAGGGTTAAGAGTGGAACTGCCATGGGATTCTCTACACCTGCCCATAGTTAGAATTCCGTGAACCCCTCATTGCACCCCACAGCATAGAACCCATTTCCCTTCGCATAGAAGGTTGGGCCACGAGCCAGCGGACCTAGGACTTGGTATTCATTGTTCACATAGATGGTGTGCACGGTGATGTTGCTCTGCACGATCTCCCACCAGTTCAGAACCTGCGGGAGCTCTACAGTCTGTTCTATTGTGCTCTGAAGCTTGAACTCGAGTGTCATATTCTTGATCTCATGGATCTGTGCCGAGATTGCAAAGTCAATGTACTTCCCAGCAGTGGACAACGGGTTCTCATTGCGTATACTGGGTTGAATGACCATCAGGCAGTCCTTCCGAGGATCAGTACGGTGCGATGGCGTGAGTTCAATGCCCCCATCCGGATGTTGCACATACTGCAGCATGTTTAATGTCTGGATATATAGAGGTTTTAAATGGCTTCCATGTTTGGTAAAGTTCTCCAGCAGATTGTCTATAGGTAGCAGTACAAGTTGGCATGACAGTCACAGCCATGGTGTGCACTGTCCCACTGTGACAGGGTCCGAGGACTGCTTTTTGACATCAACATTATCCACGAGTGAGCCAAGGTCACATCTCCGTCTGATGCGGAGATACTGGCCACCATAGAGGGAGGAGGGCAGCTCATAGTACAAAAGATCTCCTGACTCGGATACTCTAGCAGAAGTTTGACAGCACCCAGGGCAAGGCACTCATCGTTCTACCTGTGGCCCCAACCAACAGTCCTGTTATTCTAGCTCTCCACAGGGCGAGGGTCGAACCCAAAGATCTACTAATGGTCGGGAAGTGGGCTGACGTATTTAGACTCCATAGCCAGGAAGAGCGAGGGTGGCTGGATAGAATCCAGTCCAGAGCAAATAACGCCCTCAAGGAGGCAGCCAGTGATGCTGTAGTAGAAGGTACTCAGGAGGGGGAGGCTGTTGGCCGCAAGGTGGCTGTTGAGAACATCTTCAACGCAAAAGGGCGCTGGAGAGTGGCCAGTGATCTGGATGCATTTGTGAAATTCCAATTCCCAGAAATGGAGGACTACAAGGACTACCTCATCAAAGCCCCTAACAAGTCAAATGCTAAGGCCTCATGGGGAAGGTGGGTCTTCCATGAGATACACTAGATTAACAAAATCCGAGACAATGACCCCCAGTGGCTAGAGTTTGAGCGAAAGTATCATCTTGGGAAGGAGAAGAAGGAGAAGAAGAAGAAGCCACAGGCCTCTGCCAAAACTGCCGAAGTAGCTTCTGACGAAGTAGCTTCTGCCAAAACTGCCGAAGTAGCTTCTGACAAAGTAGTTTTTGCCGAAGTAGCATCTGACGAAGGTCCTCAAGCCTCTGACGAAGTAGTGGAGACCACGGATGAGGTTCCTCAGCCTTCTGATGAATGAAAAAAAAGTTGTGGTCAACAGTCTGTCAGCGATGACGAGTAGAGCAGGCTAGTTTCCTGGCTGGATTCATCTTGTAGGTGAAGGTCTGCACCTTTTCCAGAGAAGGCTTGAAGTGTGACAGCTCACCTGTCTCTTTGTTGCTAAAGATGAAGCAGTACAGCTCAGCTGCCCTCTGTACACCTGCGATAAAGTCCTCTTTGGTCTCCTTGAGGGTTAGCCTGTCTATGAATATGATCTCGAGCAGGGCACGTCCACACTTGGAGCTGAAGCATAGCAACCGAGCATTGTGATGGATGTCCAGTGAGATCTCGCGGGTGTACTTCTGAAAGAGGATGAAGACAGTTATCTTTGTGTGCCGGATGCACCTGGTGATGTTGCTGAGGTAGGTGACTGTCTTCTGGTCCATTGCAGGGTTATCAATAACTAGAACAAGTGGTTCTGTCAGTCGGGCTGCCAGCAGCTTCTCCATCAGTGCTTGCAGGTTCTGCATCTTGGTGATTGGGCCATTGTACCATTGATCATTACTGTCAACTGCCTCGGCGGCGGAGTCAGACACCACCAGAAGGATGTATTGAGAGTGAGTCTAGCTCTTTGCTTTCCAGGTGAGTGACAGAGTCATAGTGCTATATACAGATGGCTTAAACCTACTAGTCATATCCCCAGTGAAATAGTTGGGCATAGGAGGACCACACAGTCGGCCAAGGGAATAGGTAGCAGTGCTCAGGGTACTGGTCCTCTCTTCAGGGGCACGCCTTGTGGGCTGTCCACCATTCCTGTGCATTGGCAATCCTCAGTCCGTGTGCTCGACTATGGGCTACACACTGTCCTCCAGCACGCCATGCCTCATATGCTGCAGGGGTCTCGTGATGCATCTCTCACTATTCAGAAGTTTTAAACGTAGGCGATGATGATCTCAGCCATTGCACTCGTTGCTAGCCCTAGAACCATGGCCTCCATTAGTGTAACACGTTCACCCATGATCTTGGTGGCAACAGTGTAGGAGGCACCACTGAGGGTGATCTTTGGGATGGGGTGAGTTATTCCGAGACAGTGCCCGGCCACCCCACTCACCTCTGTAGTGAGGACAGCCACAGTGGCGGCAGGAAGAACCTCATTTCCCCCCCTGTCATCTTTACCACGGCCACATTCGCTGCCACGTTACTGGCGACATGGACTACCAGAGGTTTTGCTTTGGTCAGTAACTTCTGTGTCTTGGTTCGCAGCAGGTTTTTCACCTTCTGAAGACTCGCCTTTGCCCTGTAGGTGGGGCTTAGAATACACCTTCCGTATCCTCTGCGTGTCGTAAGTGGCGACTAAAGGAGGTATGGGTGAGGTAACCCTGACAGAAACCTCGAGTGCTGAAGACGGAGGTTCCAGGCCACACGGCACACTCTAATAAACCATGGATCCACGCACTTAACGCTTATGATCATGTCGATAGTCACTTACAGGACTGGCGGTATGATCAGCGAACGAAAAAAGAAGATGAAGACTTGCCTGGCTCTCGGGCAGTTGCTTCATGATCTGTACCATTGATGTCATTGTTTAAGCACTGAGTATACAACGCGGATAAACATCTGCGTCCCCTGTCGACAGAGCTAATAAGATCTTCCCAGTCTGCATCTTCCAGGTGGCCGGGTTGGTACTCAGGAATATTCATCTCTCTATTGAGACTTCTTAAACATGTCTAGGCTCACGCTATGTGAGAAGTACTATGATGTCTTCTGGAGGGAGTTGAAGGACTACAAGAAGAAGACACCAGATGAGCTCGCTCAGCTCTCCAGTGCTGAGCTGACATAGGAGCTGACAGCTGTGAAGCTCTATCTAGGATTTGGCAAGGGACAGATCTGCTTCCTCGAATACCTTATCATGGGTGGGAGTATCATCGAGCAGCTCTTGCGAGCTAAAGGTTTCTACAAGGATTGGGAGTATCTGTCAGATGTGTTCCAGCAGTTACAGACTGGCATGGCCTCACCGGACTCAGAGCTGAACAAGGCTCTGTGGTACTACAAGCTGGAAAAGAATGCGCTGCAGAACCCTCCAGTACTTGGATGTTCATGTTGGCAGCAGGTATAGGGGCTGTAGGGCATGCCAAGCTGATTCTGTGTCTCACCGTTGTCCCGACTGCTACTGTAGAGAGTCAGGATAGTCTTATAGATGATTTGCTAGTGTCAGAGTGGGCTGATGCCGAGTGCCACGATAACTAGGCCTGACAACACTCGTAGAGCTACCACGGGAAGCGGTGTCGTGTCGACTGGCTGCAGTGTCGGGGTCAGAACACCTGGAGCTGCCGTGTTGACTGGCTGCAATGTCAGGGTCGGAACGACTGTGTGGCCCATACTACGTGTAGGTGCGTTGATGTCAGTGTTGAAGCTGAAGTGGACACCGGGGGAACTCCCCTCAACTATAATGTTGTTATAGCCCCTGACTTGGATGTCCTCGATGTTCACGATCATGTTGCTCGGAATCAACCATAGGTGTGGTGAAATAGCAAAGTCAAGTTTGCGACGGCCTTCTGCAACCCCTGCTGGAACTTAGCAATAAGACTACTGGGATCTGCCACGATGATCATATCCTCAACGAGACAGATGAACATGGCCTGGACGTCTGCTCCGCTGACACCATCTATGGAATGCTGCAGCTTGGTCTGTGCTGTAAGGAGGCAGTAGCACAGTGCTTTCAGGGACTGGTTGAGCCGAACGATCCCTGCTGGTGTGAGGCCTGAGGTGGTGTGTGGGACAAAGTACTTCCACAAATCTGGATAGTTCTGCCGCAAGCCAGTGATGTGCATATTTTGCACCAGCACCCTAGGGTCGGAGTCTGGATCGAATGAGAATGTCACTGTCTTCCGATGGACTACTCGTCGTGGTGTTCGATAGGGGATTCCTGAGTAGTCATGTCTTGGGTCACCATACATAAACCCAAGACTGCTGTTGCCACCTCTATGCCACCGATAGTGTGGGTGAGCGCTGAACTCTCTCTGTAGTCTGCTGGCTGCTGAGACGCTATGACAGATATGTGAGCTGTCACACTTCAAGCCATCTCTGGAAAAGGCGCACACCTTCACCTACAAGCTGAATCCAGCCAGGAAACTAGTCTGCTCTATGCGCCATTGTTGACTGACTGTTGGCCGCAACTTTTTTTCATTCATCAGAAGGCTGAGGAACTTCGTCCGTGGTCTCCGCTACCCCGTCAGAGGCTTAAGGACCTTCGTCAGAAGCTTGAGGAACTTCGGCAGAAGCTTGAGGAACTTCGTCAGTTTTGGCAGAAGCCTGTGGATTAAGATTATGCTTTCGCTGAAACTCTTTCCACTGAGGGTCCTTGTCTGGGATGCTCTTCATCTGGTACTTCTCACAGAAGACCCACCTTCCCCATGAGATCCTAGCATCGTACTTGCGAGTGGGCTTGATGAGGTAGTCCTGGTAGTTATCTGCTGGGAATTCCAGAAATACTTCCAGATCACTGGCCAACCTCCAGCGCCCTTCTTCGTTGAAGATGTGCTCAACAGCCCCCTTGCAGCCAACAGTGACCCCCTCCTGTGTACCTTCTGCATGACCAGAGTCATGGCCCTTCGCTACAGCGGCACTGAACTCCATCCTGAGGGAGTTATTTGCCCCAGACTGGATTCTATACAGCATTTCTCACTCTTCCTGGCTATGGAAGCTAAATACGGCAGCCCACTTCCCGACCATTAGTAGATCTTTGGGTTCGACACAACAGGACTGTTGGTTGGGGCCACAGGTAGGTTGGGCAATACCTTGCCCTGGGTGCTGTCAAACTTCCGGTAGAGTATCCGAGTCAAGAGTTCTTTTGTACTACGAGCTGGTGCTCCTTCCTCTATGGCGGCATCAGACGGAGGTGTGACCTTGGCTCGCTCATGGATAATGTTGATGTCACGAAGCAGTTCTCGGACCCTGTCACAGCGGGACAGTGCACGCCATGTCTGTGACTGTCATGCCAACTTGTACTGCTGCCAATAGACAATCTGCTGGAGAACTTTACCAAACATGGCAGCCATTTAAAACCTCTATATACCAAGACCATAAACATGCTGCAGTATGTGCATCATCCAGATGGGGCCATTGAACCCGCAACATCGCACCGCACTGATCCTCGGAAGGACTACCTGATGGTCATTCGACCCAGTGTACACGATGAGAACCCGTTGTCTGCTGCTGAGCAGTACATTGACTTTGCATTCTCGGCACAGATCCACGAGATCAAGAGCATAGCACTCGAGTTCAAGCTTCAGAGCACAATAGAACAGACGGTAGAGCTCCTGCAGGTTCTGAACAGGTGGGAGATCGTGCAGAGCAACAACACCATGGACACCACCTATGTGAACCATGAGTACTGAGTCCTAGGTCCGCTGGCTCGTGGACCAACCTTCTATGCAAAGGGAAAGGGGTACTACGCTGTGGGGTGCAATGAGGGGTTCACAGAATTTGAACTACGGGCAAGTGTTGAGAAGCCCGTGGCAGTTCCACTCTTAACCCTCCTCGAGAACACATGTGAATCTGACTGCCATGCAGGAAGGGCTGTTCCTCCGGATGTACACTGAGCAGCTCGCAAATGCGATGATAAATGCTCCAAGACTTCATGTCTGGCATGACGAAAATGACCAGGAGCTGATGCAAACGGGTTCCAAACAGCGGATCGTCCATGTGGAGCGAGAACACCAGCAGGTCCAGGCCACAGCTAACCAACGGGTAGAGCTGACATTGCATTGTGGTGCATCTGACTATGTCGCTGTTGCGGTCCTGGTTCAGAAGGGAGGAGCCATCCAGGAGGTGGATAACCTAGACGACTTCAAGCTTGTGGTTGCTGGGCCCAATGTTCTTGGTGACGTATGTGAGCTGGCTGATTGCCAACTCTACAGACAGAAAACTAAGTCATATATGCTTCTGCGACTAACCAGTGGAAGCGATGACCTAGAGTCGAAACTTGAGGGCCGTCACCACCTCAGGGGCAGGAACATCCCACCTAATCAGGGCAACCGGCTCAGCATCAACATCGGAAACCTCATAGCTGGGACTCGCTCATTAGGTGTGAGAGTACTTTACTTTGGCTTGCTAAGGTATGCATGTCGAACACATCAGGTATTCAGCTTGAGCGTGCATAGAGCACGACTCCTGTTGTCACAGCTGCAGCTGCCACCACTACTATAAGGTCTGCTGTCTTCTGACCTGTCGATGCTTCATAGTCGACCGTTGGCTCAGATATCGTTACAGCCTCATAGTACTCATCGAGACTCCCATCTGCCTCTTTGATGCTCTGGTTGGCCTGAGGTCGGAGTTGTCGTTGGCGTGCCTCCCTCTGGCGCATATGCTCGAGTGCTTTGCTGTACTCAAACTTCTCCTTAGACAGCTTCTCCATTGCCTGGTTATGACACTCATGCTCGACTTCTGCCACCTTGTCGGCGAAGCTGAGTCCCCAGTTCATGAGGGCAAACATGCCCAAATGCAAGATTGCGGATACCATGCTATAGACTACAGTTTAAAGCTACTATACAGCTGCCCCAGCGATGGATCCCCAGAGCGATGTATGAACCAGAGGCTGATCCAGTCGAAAATATAGATGACGAGGACTATGAAGAGGACTATGATGATAAGGATTATGATGCAGACTACGATGTCGGTGGTGAGTATGATGATGTAGAGCCTGAATCCCGCAAGCTAGTACACATAGCAAAAGGAATCTATCGCACTTACGTGAAAGGTTCTATCGGTCCACTGGCAGCAGTTGGGGCTCTGATCGCTCTGTTCACAATGAAGGCTGGCGAGACGGTCCGCAAGATCGCCAACAATGCTCTCCATGGGGTGGAGAAGCTTTCTGAAGCCATCCCAGCCATCGCCTCAGAAGTAGGTACGTTCTTCGGAGTTGCAGGCCTTTGGCTACAGTACGTTGCCATAGCGCTCGCGGCCATCTGGCCTGCCAAACATTTAAGCCATACTCTATAAGGATGGCATCTCTGTACGACCTGGTCAAGTCCCTTAACTTCCGAGGGTTGGTCTATAAACTACCGTTTACTGAGGATCCAGCAGAGATTAGACGCAAGTGTATGGAGGTGTTTGAGGAGGTCTTCAGTGATGGTCGAATGAATGATGGCCGTCTGTTCGTCTGTTTAGAGTTCACCCAGATCATGCGTGACAGGACAGAAGTGGATGTCAGTGATGAAATCCGTGAGTTTATCAACCATCTTTCTTGAGGAACTCTACTATCAGCCTGGTGGATATTGCCGTGAGCCCCCTCAACTACTTGAGGCTGCATGTCGCAAGGGCCACAACTTCACAATAGAGATAGTTAGCCAGTGGCTCAGCCGCCAGGTGATGTGGCCGATATACAGACCTCGTCCACAGCATATCACACATGCCCATTTCGAGGAAACTATCCCGAACAGAGTTCGCCTGGCAGATGTTCTATTCCTCCCACATGACTCGGTTGGTCGTAAGACCTACAAGTATGCCATCACCATCGTCGATGTCGCCAGCTGGTCTAAGGTGGCAGTACCGCTCACAGACAAGTCAGCTGGCCAGGTGGCCCAGGCATTCCAGGGTGTCTACGAGGCTTCGGAAAATCCCCTCCAGTGGCAGGAATTGTTGCAGGTGGATGAGGGTAAGGCGTTCAGAGGGAAGACTGCAGCCCTCATGCGGAAACACAGTGTGGCAGTTAGGCGAGGCAAGGTAGGGCATCACTGTGCCCAGCCTATCGTTGAGCGGTGGAATCAGACACTGGCAGAGAGACTGTTCCCACACCAATACGCCCAGAAAATGGCCACGCCGGTAGAGGCTATCAGACACTCTTCTAGTCACAGCTCTAGAGGAGCGAACAAGGGAGAGGAGTGTCTACTACCTGATGCTCTGGTTCGGTACCTGTATGAGCCTGGTGAACTGGAAGGTGGTGGATGGCGAGCAACTATCCTACCTGGTCCATAGATGTTCACCGGCTTGACAGGTATGTGGAGGCCATGGGGCGGCCTACATTGTAGTACCTGGCATGCCAACACAGAGTGCCTAGGTGACAATTGGTCATAGAAGAGCTTCAGCTAGTACCTGCAGACACACAGCTACCACCACCTAGGGTGCTAACATGATACTCGATGGGCTCGATATGGACACCATCTGGCAGCACATGGCACTTATCATAGTAAGTGGAGAGTCCAAGTTTTTCCTGCTCATACGTCACCATACCCTGGTTGTGCATGCGTAGGCCTCGATTTTAAGCTCTGTCCACTCCGCCATGTAGGGTGCTGTGGAACCTCTGCAAAGAGACCTCATTCTGCCCTTAGCCGAGCACTTACTTGCAGCTGTGCTCTCCATGTAGTAGCATTTGGAGCAGAGAGCGATACCACGAGAGCCTTCGAACTTGAGCTTGAACAGTCCCGGAGTCCGTCCAGTCCATTTGTCCCAAGCTAGACAGTCCCGCTTATGAGGCTGGTACTCTGCTCGCATCACAGGGCGAATGACGTCGTCGAGGTTGGAGCCTGATATAGCAATATACGTGGAGTCAGTGTCCATCTGCAGGTACTCAAAGCTGTCACGAGCTACGTAGCGATCGAGGAAGTCGTAGTAGAACTCCAGCATTCGCAGCTTCGCGAGCTCATAAACGGCTATGCCCAGCTGGAAGGGCGTTCGAATTGTGATTCTTGGCTTGAAACGCTGGAGCTCGTATGACTCACCGATCTCCTCGAGATCTTCGAACCATGTACTATGCAGGGCCTTGTCTACCACGCGTTCATCCTGCTGGTGTTGCTATGACGTTCTAGGGCCTCGATGAGCTTCCTGTAGGCACTGTTGTCAAGTAGTTTGAAGAGATCTGCCAAGAGCGCTTTGCTCTTATCTAGATCTCCCGAGCAGCGGGCCTCCATAACATTCTCCACGAACCACTCGAATGGGCGCTTGGCCTCATAGTCTATGGTGCGGTATACAGCAGTGATTTCCAGGCTATGGGTTATATACCACTTGAGTGGTGGGGCGTACAGCAGCCGCTTCTTGCCAGAGATGGCACCGACCAGCTTCTGGGTGGTGGGACGCTTCCTCCCTGTTCACCCTAGATATGCCAGCATCTCAGAAGAAATTGCCTCTTACCGGGATCTCGCAGTTATAGAAGAGAGGAGGCATTTACGCGAACTTTTCCCACAGAGCCTTTGGGACCTCTATATCCACCTCAACAAACCCAAACCAGCTGTCTGGTAGGAGAGTCTCCTTAAAGCTAGCTACACCACTAGCACCGGACCAATGGCGCACCATCTCCTTACCACATGGCATCTCTTTGGCCATTGTTGACAGGTATAGAGCATTTGCGTCATAGCCGAGTAGATGTTGGCAGACACGCTCACTCTGGCGGATTCGAGTCACACCGGCCTCATGGTATCTGGTGAACACGATGCTGGGACCTCCAGCAATAGCACCCTTCATCATCTCGTAGGCTTCCTTGCCTGCTGAATAGAGGCTAACATCCGGCATGTGCTAAGTGGTTCCACATGGGAGGTACTGCAGTGACACACCTGGGAGAGACACCGCATCTTTCAGATTTTCTATTTTTCTCTCTGTGTAGAACTCCCACATCCGCTCTAGGGCTTCGATGAATGGACTGACGTCCAGGTTGTTGTCGTATCGCAGCCAGTCAGCGAATGTCCGCATTCCATGCTCGCTGAATGTCTGGTTAGACTGTTCCCACTCTGATCATGTCAAGAGGTAGCCACCCTTGAGCTTAGATGTCCATGCTGAGTAGTCAGGAAGCCCTGGATGGTTGAGCTTCTCATGTGTGTCAAACCCTTCATATGGGAACCAGCTCTTCTGCTGTGTACACCCGTAAGCTTTGACCCATACCTCATACGAGACTCCTGGGCCGAGGTACATCGACAAAGTACTTCTTGATGAGGTTCAGGTTATACTATCCAGAGTTGAACCCCAGTACAGGCACTTGGTCACACCACTCATTGATCAGTCGCTGCTGTTGCTTTGGGAGCTTGTCCAGGTCTGTCAGTATGCACTGTGCTCTAACCCTTGTCCTGATTAGATATGCGCACTGTTGGATCACCAGCATGAACTCTGATCAGTTCTTTGAGGTCAGGATTGCAGAGGTGAGTGGGCTCACTCGTGGTGCCATCTAAGGAGCAGCCAACCGACACAGAGATAAGTATGTGAGTACTCTCGATCGTGAGAGTCTCCGTAGGATGAGTCTTGATACCATCTAGGAATGCTTCGAAGTTGTAAACTATGAAGTGTGGGTATGGGACAGTCCAAACTCGTTTAGCGACCCTTGGACCGCATTTTATACAGCACTCCCACTGTACCACAAGCATGCATCCATATGCTCTCAGCTTCTCCTCTCTCAGGACTGTCTTGCGGTATCTTTGTTCGGCATCCTCACCTCGCTGGTGTTGTGGACACCCGTGCCAGTGACAGCCATGGAGCTGGTAAACGGTGTTGGTGGTCTGATCATAACCATCTACGGGAGCCCCCTCGATCCAACGCTCGCCACCGTGCCCACACTCTACATGGTGCATGTGTACGCCTCTGTTTCTCAACTCATACTCAATCCAACGAGTGGCTGCTGAACTGGATGGTTGGGGCGGATAGAAGGCTTTCTCATACACAGACTGTGGCGCCTCAACCTTCTTGCCAGGACACACGATTGTTGTTTTGCCGCCGGTACAGTGATCAGTGTGGCGTTGAAGATTGCATGCCTGTGTAAACCTCTGCTGACAGTGACTTTAGACTAGTGTATGTGCCAGCTTGGAGATGTTCTTGATGTAGAAGGCGTGGTGGTCCCACAGTCCGATGGTCATGGTGTCACGGAGTGAGCCGCTTGCCTGATCAAGTGCCAGGTGCCCTCTTTTGTTGGTTCATACATGCGAATCCCAATCTTGGCGAAGAACTCTACCTTGTCCAGCTGCTCCAGTGAGGTCTTGCGGACATCAGGTACTGTCATTTTTTTGCCATAGAACTATGTGGCAAGCTCTCATGCAGGAGTTGTACTTCTATCAGCTCTCGCTCCTCGGTGGACTGCTAGACATCTCCAGAGACACATGTTGTCCCTGTAGGTGTCGAGGGCAGTCATACTCTTCTTCTGTCATAGCCAGTCTGGGAGGGGGCCTGTCCCAAGCAGAGGTTGGCGGTCGATGACAGCCCTGACCTCAACGTTGATTGATCAAATGAAAGCCCACTTGGTGTTGTGTTAATCGATATTGTCTGTGTCGAGGCGGGCTTGCACTCTGGCTGCCACCCAGTCATGAGCTGCTCCTATCGTGTTCAGCACGGGCTCCCTGGAGCATTCTTATGGAAGAGCATCACCCTACCGTCTTCGATGAGACGGATGCGATAGGTATGGGTGTAGCGGAGGTAGAAGGCATTCTGGACAGTCTGCTGGATCTTTTGCATGACCTGGCCTGTGACGTCTCCTTCTAGACCTCTGAAGAATGTCCATTGTACTGACCGGCATCCTCTATCCTCTGTCTCCCTTTCACCGAGACACTGGTCGAGAATGTGTTCGCCTTCTCGCCTCATGCGGTTCAGCCCTCAGCCCCCTCATCACTTGCTTAGTGATCCTGCATAGGGGAGGTAAGCGCTCCAGTGAATGGTCCGCCATCCACCTCGCTACAGTCTTGGCTCGCAAGCTAGCAGTCACCTCCTCATCCAACTGACGAAGCTCATGTATCTGCTGCGCTTTCTTGTAGGGATTCCAAGGATCATCTTTGGTAAGTGCTGGAAACCTTCCCATCTTCATTGCTCGGGAGAGTCACTTCTGCAACTCCTTGGCATGGGCCTGTCCAATCATCTGGAGCAGGTCGGCTTTCTTGACCTTAGAGTAGCCTCTAAGGCTGAATTGCTTTGCAATTGTGCGAAGCTGTTCAACAGTAATCATGGTGTATACCACTGTGGATGCCTGTCTCTAAATGGGCATTCAGATGTGTGTGGGGTTGATCACAAGGCGCTCAGGCCCATTGTGTGTAATATTGTTTGTAGATGAGCATTTACACGTAGTTGAGTGTTTACATGTAATGTATGGTTGTGCATTCACACTTGGTATACCATTATCGATGCTGTGTCTAATTGGGTGTTAACGCAAAGCAGGTAGGCTAAGTAAACTACTGTTCTTGACTTTGGCCCAGTCGAAGGTCTGTGGTCTGCAATCATGGGATTTATGTCACTGTGTGGGTAAAGAGAAATTGTAGACATGGAATCACGTGATCATGTGGCGCCGATCGGCCGGACGGGTACGTGTATAAAGCCCTATGAGAGCGGTATGGCTAGGTCCGTAAGAACGCGTAGCACGCATGCGCACGCCTCAGATCTTCCCTGGCAACATGTGTCAGTATTGTGAGAGAGTGTATGCTTATATTGTACCGAGTTGGTACTGGTGATCACTTCATTCTCGTCATTGGTACGGATCAGGACCGGAATGAAGCGAGAATTTCAAAACTGCTTACCATTTTAAAATCGGACCAGAAATGGCCGAGTTATCCACAAATGCTAATAGTGAGATTTGAACCTGTGATTTTAAGTTTGCTAATAACACAAAGCGAGGATTGAACCAACGCATTAACTTCATTCTCGTCATTGGTACAGATCAGGACCGGAATAAAGCGAGAATTTCAAAACTGCTTACCATTTTAAAATCGGACCAGAAATGACCGAGTTATCCACAAATGCTAATAGTGAGATTTGAACCTGTGATTTTAAGTTTGCTAATAACACAAAGCGAGGATTGAACCAACGCATTAACTACCTCGACCATGTATGCATTAGTAATTATAGCTGATAAGTTATGTGTTGTCATTGCTGTATTGCTGTGCTTATCAGTCCCTCTAGATCTTGATGTCACTTCGAGATAATGTATATATTACAGCCTGTAATTTTGTAGTAACCAGTGTGTTATCAGTCCAATTGATCTGTTTGCTATTATTGCACAACAATTAGTATCATTATTTGTAATCTAATTATCGGTTCTCCGTTGGCTCAGTTGATAACAGCGCTGAATTCTAATAAAAAAAACCATTGTTCAAATCTCTCAAAAAGCTAGATGGTACCAAGTTCGAAACGGTATGGAAAATAGAAGCAACGGGGAACCACCTAAAAACCCCTGCGGAGGTAGAGAGAGAGAGAGGCTAGCCAGACAGGGCCGGCAATAATGTGGGGTTCTCCCGAAGAGGTGGGGCACGGGATTATTTTTTTTTTGTTTCATGACAGTATTACTCTTTACCCATTACCCGAGAAGCATGACATCACGTCAAGACCTTGTCTCTTGTGTGGTAGTAATAGTGTCAGAATGATACTACCTCCCTCACTGCCTATGCGTTAGAGATTGAGAGGGCAGTGGGGGGCCCGGATCGCTGAATGGCGGCCAGTTGAGGGAGGTATCATTTTAATTCCGACACTACTACTACGGTTACATTATAATCTTTGTTAATATTTTACGTTAAGTTTTTGCGTTAAACAAAAGTTATTGCCTTATATCTCAGCAATACCTGATCTAATTTGAACCAAACTTGGGTACATGGTGATATACATTGAATGGAAGCATCCCACCCATAAAGCAGTCACGACGTCAAGGTTATCGGGTCAAAGGTCACAGTATAATCTTTGTTAATATTTTATGTTAAGTTTTTGCGTTAAACAAAAGTTATTGTCTTATATCTCAGCAATGCCCAATCCAATTGGAACCAAACTTGGATACATGGAGATATACATCGAAAGAAAGCAGCCGGCTGATGCAGGCATCATGCGTTCACAGTTATGGGGTCAAAGGTCATGGTTTAATCTTTCTTAATATTTTACGTTGTTTTTGCATTAAACAAAAGTTATTGTCTTATATCTCAACAATGCCTGATCCAATTGGAACCAACAAAGATTACGGTATATTCTTTGTTAATATTTTACATTAAGTTTTTGCATTAAACAAAGTTTATTGCCTTATATCTCAGCAATGCCTGATCCAGTTGCAACCAAACTTGGGTACATGGTGATCTACATCAAAAGGAAGCAGCATGCTGATGCGGACATCATGCGGTCACGGTTCATGGTATAATTTTTGTTAATATTTCACATTCAGTTTTTGCATTAAACAAAAATTATTGCCTTATATCTCAGCAATGCCTGATTCAATTGGAACCAAACTCGGGTACATGGTGATATACATTAAATGGATGCAGCCCACTGATAAAGCGGCCATGATGTCAAGGTTATGGGGTCAAAGGTCACAGTATAATCTTTGTTAATATTTTACATTAAGTTTTTGCGCTAAACAAAAGTTATTGTCTTATATCTCAACAACGCCAAATACAATTGGAATCACGGTTACCTATAATGAAAGGATGTAACATGATGATGTTGGGGTCAGAAGGTCAAAGGTCAATACTACTGTAACCTTGATATCTCAGCTTATATTTCAGGACTGGTTAAGCCTATTGCAACTACACTTGGATACATGGTTACCTATAGTGATTGGAAGCAGTGTGATGGTGTTGGCATCACAAGATCAAAGGTCAAGGTCAATGTGACATTAATACAGAACTCTGTTATTTCAACATGACGTTTTTGCATTTAGCAAAGTTTTTCACCTTATATTGCAGGATTGGTTAAGACTATTGCAACTAAACCTGGATACATGGTTACCTATAATATTAGGAAGCAGTATGATGATGTTGGTGTCAGAAGGTTAAATACAGATCAATATCACTGTGACTTTGATACAGAACTCTGCTTTTTCAGCATTAAGTTTTTGCGTTTAGCAAAGCGTCTCGACTTATATTTCAGGATTGGTTAAGCCTATTGCATCTAAACTTGCATACACGGTTACTTATAATGATAGGATGCAACATGATGATGTTGGGATCACAAGTTCAAAGGTCAAGGTCACTGTGCCCTTGATATAGAACTCTGCTATTTCAACATTAGGTTTTTGCGTTTAGCAAAACCTTTCCGCTTATATTTCAGCATTGGTTAAGGGTATTACAACTTGGAAACCTGGTTACCTATAATGTTACGAAGCAGCATGATAACATTGCGGGCAGAAGGTCAAAGGTCAAGGTAACTGATAAACAGGAGACAGGCCAGACATTTATATTGATTTTTAATCTATACTTTGTTTTTTTATTCTATTTTATATGGTTATTAGGAGCTAGTCCTGGGGTGTTAGTCCTGGATGTGCTAGTCCTGGTGTGTTAGTCCTGGATGCACTACTCCTGGGGTGTTAGTCCTGGATGCGTTAGTCATGGGGTGTTAGTAATGGAGCGTTAATCTTGGATGCGTGAGTCCTGGAGTAGTTGATCAATTGTAGATCATATTGGAATTTATAATGTTGGTTTGAAGTCACAGAAAGCGTCAGTCCTGACGTAAAAGAATGTAAGTCATATATATATCTGAGATAATGGCGCCAGCAAATATCTATCTAAAATGGCGGCTACACTCCAAGTTAGTTAAAGTGTCCATAAAGTAACAAATAGTCCTAAATTTAGCTAGGATATGTATCTTTTAAGAATAGATGAGAACTTTAAGATGAGTGAAATGGGCCTCGTATTAACAATTTGAGAATACGGGTGATTATATACACAAAAGGTGCCTTACCCTACGCTGTCTATGCAGCATAAGCAGGCTATCTCGAATGACGAGCATGCGTGATGCGCGTTCTTACGTTCTTGCGATCCACGCTACAATTGCTCATGCCATCAGGCCCAGCTGCACGTCCATTTATCAGGGATTTGAGTGCCTTCTTAACTTATGCTGTTTTAATTGGGGTTAGTAATGGCCTAGGGCCTCCTGAGAACGGGTGCACGGGCTTATCATCGTGGTCAGTGAACTGTTCCTTGAAGCATTCTCTAATTACACCGGCTTTACCCTGATCAGTCCCGATAAAGTTTCCTTCAGAGTTGTCTTTAGTGAGTGGTGATGTGTAGTCGGTAACACACAGGCCCGATACATTTTGAGACAGTCATCCATGGCAGTGATTTCATCTGATATTGGAATCTTCCTGTTGAATAGCAAGATGTTTTACGCGTTCGCTAATGTGGCGCAAAATGTTATTGGTTTCCCTGCTTAGTTTGTTGTGGTCTTCACTTTGATAGACGTGCTGCCGTAATGCTTTCTGCTCAGCTGATAGTTTTACTACTTCAGGGTCTTCAGTATACATTGTTCAGTTTTAAGTTGTAGTTGCTATGTTGTTTACAATGTTTCCCTTTCCTTAAAGCGATGCTAATATTATCTCAAGTGTTGTATTGCACCGATAGAATATGGTTTATAGATTCCATATCATTCATATCCGGTCACATTCCCTGATCTGTATCGCAATTATCGGTTTTGTAATATCGAGAAAATATTGAACAGTGATCGACACCATTTTGTCACCTCAAGATATTGTGTGAGATGTCATGTAAGCTCCAATGCATCACATTCGTTATTATGTAATGCTCATCCCATTGAATATTTTGAAACTAATTGGACTGGAAGTTGTTGCTGCCTATGGCAGCAACAACTTCCAATTAAATTGGTTTCAAAATATTCAACAGCTTACCTGTAGGATTGCTTTTATACCACTTTGCCAAACTATAGCTGGAGCCTCTATGACTGAGCGTATGTACCGAGGCGGACACACTAGGGTTTTTCTGATTGGTTGAAAAGTAAATCATGACAGCCATCATAGGGTGTAGAAATGTACCAACATTTAACTACTAAATCCTGAATATCTTTCCTTAGCGGCGTGATAAAATGATTAAAATTACCTGGATAGTTTATGACCGACGTGTTATATCGCCTGAAGAGCTATCAAGAGATGGGATTAGTTATCCTTTAATACTGGAGCTAGGATTCCTTGTTTTGTATCAGATGGAATGTAGCCTGTACTGAGTATATAGTTCATTAGCTGTGGACCGCTCATCTTTATTTAAATTACTAACGTATTTGTTTGGGTAATTGTGGGGACGGGAAGTTAAGTCATAGTCATTGCGTTCCTACCACATTATTACATTTATTTAGTCTGAATCGAGTGCACCGATGAGTGAGTTATTACTTTGCTTTTTCAATCACCCACATTCATTTAATAAACATTATATAAATTGATCCTCGTTTCTCTCTTCTAGTGTACAATCTATTTTAGCTCAATATAGGGACCATTCCTAGCTATGCCACGCCCATTTCTAGCTTATGTCCGCCCACTTTGTACGTATATTGGAATCGATTTGAAACTTTGAAACTTCAATTCGCAGAATTTCCAAGTCACGGTAACTGCACAGTTTAGCTGTTGAATACGTTGCAATTAATTTGACGGAGTGCAGTTTCTGCCTATGCCATTAAATTACAAATCTGGGTCACACGTATGCAACCATTGTTTGAAATACCTTGTACAAACACAGTTCACGCTAGTTTCTTACACACATCTCACAACATTGAATTAAAGTTTCCTCGTCTTTTATTTATTTTCCCCAACATTCCATCTAGAACTAACCACCCTGTTATTATCTGAACGAATGATTACTATTATTTGTTGAAAAAACCCTGAATATATTTTAACAAATACACTAATGATTTTGTAGACAAGTTAGGCACCAGCTAGTTCGCCAGTTTGTCATGGCGGGAACGAAGACTATTATGTATTTACATGGTATGCATACCGTGTAGTGCTGGTATGCTAACAGGTTCAGCCTGGTATGGTGGTGGCGGTTCATGTATGGCTCCTAGTCTGCCGCAATTAGAACAGCTACCATGAATGACATATATATGTGTTGCCACTGGCTCATTCTGACACAGTGATGTTTCCTGAGACATGATTCCAATCTGCCGGAATTAGCATATGGCGTCATGAAACATGATGTGTATAAATAAAAAAAATAAAAAATAAATAAATAAATACATTTAAAAAAAATGAATTTACAACTTAATAAACATTCTGTTGAATATCTAATTTGACTGTGGGTTGTTTCTACCAATCGCAGCATCAGCTCTCAATCAAATTAGTTGAGAAATATTCCACAGAATATGTAATATCTCTACCTGTATAATTACTTTCAAATTTGGATTCGGTGAATTCAGAATTCAAAGTATATACATCGATTCCAATCTGTATAAAAGTTGCGGAGCTTAACTAGAAATGGGTAGAGCATAGCTAGAAATAGATCACCTCATTCACGACAATGGATGGTTCCAGTTTTAGCTATGACCAGCCCATCTCTAGCTAAGCTCCACCTACAACTCGCTTGTGTTAGGATCGATTGATCAGAGAACTCCATGACTATCAATTTCCTGAAAACTATACAGGTAGGCTGTTGGAACTAATTTGACTGGGTGCCGTTGCTTCAAAATATTCAACAGCATCTTTATTAAATAGTAAAGACATACACTTCGTACAACAATGCTTAGTCCGTAACCAATTATGCGTTTGTGGCGTACGTATCTACGGCATTCATGAGGTCATTGATTGCGATGTCATCCTACACGTCACGTAGTTGATTGTGACGTCATATGATAGATGGATAACCTGGAAATGTTCATTCAATTTACTCATTTGTTTTGCGTCATATAGAGTTGTTAGCTGCTACTTACACGACAGATCTAGTTTCCTTGCATGTTATTTAGCCGATTGTTGATGTTTCTTGTATGTATCCGAAAAGAGAGGAAAACGTAAAAGCAGTGATTATCAGCAAATATCTGTGCATAGCAGCAGGTTATCTTCAAAGAATGTGATAACCTCTTTAATTGAAATGAATTGGATTGTCTTCAAACTGTTGTGTGCACTGCTCTGTGCATTTGCGTGCATTTTGATTCTTTATGAATTCTTTGTACACAGGAGTTTTATGTTGAGTTCGTACATTTCTGTAAATTTCAGGTGATATGTATAATCCTAGTCTATGTGGTAGCTCCCAATAGCTCAAGACTAGGAATAAAATGGTGATGTGTTATGAGAAAACACAATACCTTTGTCCCGGTTCCACTCAAACATTCATGGCTTTGCCTAAGTTAAAATTGCTACATATATTTCTACTTCACAACAATGTTTTTATTTTAACATTCTTCTATACAGTTCTGTATAGAGGTTGTCAGTCTCACTGATACAGATTGTTCCACATTGTCATATTACTTGGATAGTAGGAATCGCTGCATTTATTAAAACGGATACAAATGCGTTTCTCTTTCCATTCAAATGAAATTAAAAACAGTGCGAATAATCCGCAGGGTACGCTACTGCAACATGGAGTTGATAATGTTCATACAGTTTGCAAATGCTTCCATTAGATGTATGAACTTCATCATTTCAAGACGGAAGATCGGTGGCTCCATGTCTAAATCAGCAATATTTTCTTGTACCGCTTTCCTGAGTGTTCGAGTTTCACTACTGATCTTACCAGTAATGGGCCTTTCAATTTTTAGTTATGCCCCGCTCATCACTAGCTAAACTCCGCCAAGACTGCTCGTGTTGGGATCGATCGATCTCTGAACTCCCAGACTATCAATTTCCGGAAAACTATATAGGTAAGCTGTTGAATATGTTGAACTAATTTGACTGGGTGATATAGGCAGCAACAGCGCCCAGTCAAATCAGTTTCAGAATATTCAACAGCATGTTTATTAAATAGTAGAGACATACAATTTGTACAACGTGTCGGACTATTAAGAGTTAAAGACGGGCCGTATAGAATCATCTATGACGTAATGATTATGACGGCGTCCTACACGCCGCTTAGCTGATTATGACGTCATATCACGTCATTACTCTGGAAAGGACCATTATTACTGAGTATTCTCCAAGTTGTCTGAAGGTATACAGTATGTAGGCCTATATTCATCCCATTAGCATTTGTCAATCTTACTTAGGAGTGTTACTATGTAAACACGCAGCTAGGTAATACAGATTGATAGGTATTTTCACCTTTACTTTGAGAAAGTTAGTTAATGTGTGACGATCGCCAGATGTCAGCCTTGAAAGCTATGTTATTTTGCCTGTGTCCACTTCACCAATAAAGTGCTTAGCTTAGACTTACACTTAGTTTAATTAGACTATTACACCCAGGTTAGCTGGGACCAATTATATAACTAAAGGGATTATGCAGGACATAAGTCTCAAATTTTATGGAGAATGCACACAAAGTAGTGGCCAAGAGCAAATCTCTGCCATCATTCTGAAACATAATTACCAAAATGGATAATGCTCGTCGTATGACACTACCTCATATTGCGGACTTGGTCATTGACATCTTTATATTTGACAAGTGAATGTTGCATTATCATACAGTTCTCCAATTTACACTCAGTATTCGATTAGCATTCGAGAGGTTTTACTAACACAATCTTCTTTGATAGATCATCAGGATCATATTCATTATAATGCTATTGCTCAGATATCGTAGCTTCCTTTAATAAATAAATTTTCAATCATGAGCACTTTAGGATAACATATATGATAGTGTTATATAATGTTAACGTGGTCCTGTGACCGATATTTGGACAGACGGGCCCGTCAGTCTATCCACATATCTGTCATAGCACCGGTTCAGGGGCAGAGCAGACTTGGTGCATGCGGGGAATATTTGCTACTCTGCGCTGACGGACTATATCATTTTTAGAGAAACAATTATATATAATTTCCTACCTGTTCGCCTGTTGAACGTGCATCGAATATTTGATTCTTGTATGATGGTAGCCACAGCTTATCTAAGTTGTTAATTATCTCCCTTTCATAGGAACGACGCCTTTATAATTATGGTAATTAGTGGACCTTTCCAGTTTTAGCTATGCCCCGTCGATCTCTAGCTAAGCTCCACCCACGCCTGGCTTGCGTTGGGATCGATCGATCCGTGAACTCCCTGACTATCAATTTCCAATACACCGGCACCAATTATGCGATTTGATGAACTTATCTACGTCATTCACGCCATTTATGACGTCATCCTACACGTCACGCAGTTGATTATGACATCATATGACATCATATGATGCATGGATAAACTCGAAAGGTCCATTTGTATTTCAACCAGATCTAAATGAAAAATATGTCACAAAGGTAATTAATATGCTTACCCATTCAGGCAATCTTACAGGTTCACATACGTGTAAAAATAACGTGCGACAACGCTCATTTTGCTTCATAAAGCACGACAGTTTTGAGAGAAAAGTCCTAATATGCGTTGTACGCCATAAAATATACTTAATTTATATAAGAATGTAGGCCTACAAACTGATATTCACTACGGGCAGCCACTTTCTACTCAGGTAAATCCCCTGGTAATTCATAGCGCGATAGGTTAATATGCGTAAAGTTGACAACGTTATATGCCATGATGTTTTATTTCCGCGTACGCGATTAAGAATCGCGGTCAATCATCCGTGAATCTATCTCGCAAACATGTCTATTTACTATTCAGCCATCATTAGTGGTGTAGCAAGCCAGCTGGGAACCCCGGGTTGAAACTGGGGACGGATCCGGGAGGGTTGTCCACCCCCCCCCCCCCCCCCCCCCCCAGGAGGGTTATCCCCCTCCCACAGTGCTGGCGGGGGTGGTGTGCGTGCGTGCGTGCGTGCGTGCGTGCGTGCGTGCGTGCGTGCGTGCGTGCGTGCGTGCGTGCGTGCGTGCGTGCGTGCGTGCGTGCGTGCGTGCGTGCGTGCGTGCGTGTGTGTGTGTGAGGGGATGGGTGGGGTGTGGAGTGTGTGGGTGGGCGTTCTCCCATTTCGTGTTATTGTGGATGGCCGCGGGTTCAGATACCTCATGGGGCAGTGGGCTCGTTATGATTGTGACTTAAGTTATCTAACTCTTTTTATTTATTTATGAGATACTGCACATCTTCATAATGAAGTATCATAAACATAATGCATAGTCTCTCTCTCTCTCTCTCTCTCTCTCTCTCTCTCTCTCTCTCTCTCTCTCTCTCTCTCTCTCTCTCTCTCTAATTTTAATTAGTCATAATTTGATCCCATCATGACCTGGTTTTAACGGGATCAGGGGGAAAAGCCTGGAAATCCAAGTTCAAAACCAAATCGGGCCAGTAGATTTATAGTAGATGTTGTCTTCTTTAAAATACAGCGCCGGACACACATATTCACACGAATTCCGGACAAAATCGCACCGGACAAAATCGCACCGAACATAATCCCACTGGAAAAAATCCCACCGGACGTAATTCCACCGGACATAATACCATAGGACATAATCCCACCTCGACATTATCCCAACAGACAGAATGCCACCGGACATAATCCCACCAGACCAAATCTCACCCGTGCATAATAGCAATTTGTAAATCCCTACCATTAAATCATTATAGAACAGGTCAGACCACACGGATAACGATTCCGTTTTCAAGAACAGTCGATATCATTCAAATCGCTTTAGTAGTAGTAGTAGTAGTAGTAGTAGTAATAGTAGTAGTAGTAGTAGTAGTAGTAGTAGTAGTAGTAGTAGTAGTAGAAGTAGTAGTAGTAGTAGTAGTAGTAGTAGTAGGAGGAGGAGGAGGAGGAGGAGGAGGAGGTGTGGTGTAGTGTGGTGTGGTAGCGGTAGTAGTAGTAGTAGTAGTCGTAGTCGTAGTCGTAGTCGTAGTAGTAGTAGTAGTAGTAGTAGTAGTAGTAGTAGTAGTAGTGGTAGTAGTAGTAGTGGTGGTGTGATTGTGGTGGTGGTCGTAGTAGTAGCAGTAGCAGCAGCAGCAGCAGCAGCAGCAGCAGCAGCAGCAGCAGCAGTAGTAGTAGTAGTATAATATCGTTAACGCACTGGCTCAGTTTTTCAAAAGTGAAAATTTCTTGTTTATTTTATTACTTGAGACTTTGTTGATTTTGTCTCAATCATCGCTTATATTAGCTTTGTTCTAATATATTGTATATTATATAGTTTATATTTAGCGCACCGCAATAGTTTTCTTCTGTCTGCAGTCCAGCCTGTCTATAATCGTCACCTGCCTGTGGGAGCAGAGTGTAGTGGATCCCGAAGTTGGCTTGAAGGGTCACCACTCTGTAATCTCAAAAGCCACCAGCTGTATTAATTGACAACACTAAATGAACAGATTTCTTTAGCGACTTCTCTTTGACTGTGCTCAAAGTGGCCACTATAAACAGCTTACACTGTATTTTAATTATTGATCTTTACATAGTTTTGCTTTCACTCGGAGGCTGCGGAGATTAGAGTTTTTCTTAAAGGCAATAACGGGTCTGGACACAAAGGGTTCACGTAATTTGGTTTGTAATGTATTGTATTCCTCTGAAAATGTTCGCAACTTCAACATTTTTCCTATTGTATGTTAGGACAAAAGGGATTATCCCCCTTGTATCTGATAGGCCTGAGTCTACATTTAGGCCACAAGGCCATTTTGTCTGCAGACATTTTTAATCCAGAATGATTCTCTGAGAAGTCGGTATTTTTCCGTTTCTTTTTCTGTATCTAAAATTGTCGTCTGTTCAATTGGTAAGATTTCCAAATCACGGTGAATAAGATGCTCTGGCAGACTGAGATCCTCAGCTACACTAGTGTCCTAATTCAGGTATATGTCGGATATATGCCTAGTAGCACACACTCTGAATGGACCTTTTGTTTGCCCTACATATTGCTTTGACACAGCCTGCATGATAGTAAGTAAATTACATTTTCTGTGTCGCAATCTAGGCATGAGTGAATTTGGAACTTGTCTTTTGTCTGAAAGCTAGTAAAGTTATCTTAGTTCTTGAGAAATTTGTCTAATTTACACCTAGTTTTTCCACATTTCCTGGAGTGTCTCCTCCTAGGGACTGGTTGGTTATGGCTAATCTTAGTGGTGGTCTGATCTGTTGGGTTATATTGTTTATATGTTATCATCTGTAAGGTATCCGACTTGATTTTGCGAAGTTGGCGGGCGGAGTAGCCTCTTGTTTTCAGTGCATGAAATAAGGTTGAACATGCTGAATTTAGACTTTCTTTATCGCTATTTCCTATGAAATTGAATGATTCGTGATTTTACTAGTCCTTCGAAAGTGTGTGGAGGGTGTAAAGATTTTTTTGTGGAGTAGCTGGTGTGAATCCGTGGGCTTGAAATAAACCTTATGATGTAAACAACTGGATGCATTGAATTTAGTGCCTTTGTATACCGTTAGGTCTAAGAACTCAACTGATCTATCACTGATATCTGCCTTAAGTTTGATATTGGGATCATGAATATTTAGAGTGAGTAAGAACCCTGTGAACTCCTCTTTGGAGTGTGGCCAAATAAAGAAGATGTCATCCAGATACCTGTTAAAGTTAAGAGGGCTTTTATTGCACTTTTTAAGGGCTGCGTCTTCCCATTCTGCCATGTAGATATTTGCGAAACTTGGGTTGAAACGTTTTCCCATGGCGCAACCACTAATCTGTTTGTAGATATCTCCATAGAGCTCAAAATCATTGCCTTTTAGACTAAGTTCTAATGGGGACAAGATCTCTGTATCAGGACGTTGAATATCTGGGTATTTCTTAAAGTCCCGTCGGACTGAGTTCACACCCTTTTCAATATCAATGTTTGTGTACATTGAATCTACATCTAGAGTTACTAGGAATGCATTCGGTGGGACTTTGATTTGGGCCAGTTTTGCTGGGAAATCTTCATATTAGCAATGGGCTGTAGATGATAATCGATAAACTCGCTGATCCTGTATGATTCAGAGCCACATTCTGAAATAATCGGCCTACGTGATGGTGCCATGGGATTCATCCAAGAGCAAATCGGTTTGTGAATTTTAGGCAGTATGTAGAATATACGTGTCTTGGAATCATATTTGGCAGACAAGTACTTAAATTGTTTTTAGTGATCTTATCCTTTTTTAGTAATGCCTCGAGAATTTCATTAAATATGGGATAGTTGTGTAGCCAAATAGCTTCATCCAATCTTTTGTAGTGCTTAACGTTATTCCCATGTCTCAGAGCTTCCTGTATGTCTTTTGTCATTACTACTGTAGCAGACACCTTATCTGCTGGTTTTATGATAATATTATTATTGTTGCGTAAACATTTTAGTTCCTGGCGTTCCTGTGCAGATAGATTTTGCTTATCTGATGTGGCTACTAGCCCACCTATTCGATCGTTTTTTTACACTGTGACTGATGGCTGGACCAACAAGTTCCAGTTTCGGTTCCCAGCCTGTTTTATCTACAAAAGGGAGAAAATCACTTGAAGTATTACCAAAAACGTCTGCTAATTTAATTTGGCGCTTAAATTCCTCAATTTCCCATGTACCATTATCCAGTAGGGCGTCTAGCCCAGTTTTAGGTTTAGGTGCTGGAACAAAGGTTAGTCCGTAATTTAGAATGATCTTTATGATTCACTTAATGGCGAGCCAGTGATGTTAACAATACTAGTACCTAAGCCAGTGTCTGGGCGATTATGACCTTGACCCGAATTTAGTTTAAACCTTCGCAATGCAGCCAGTGGGTGTATAGTTTGTTTGCTGTTTCATCTGTCCAGTGAATATTATCAGAGCCCACTCTGAATTGGGCTGCATGGATTGCTGGTATCGTTTTGATACTGGACCTAGAAGATAGGGCTGCTGAGTTTATCTCCCTGATGGTTGTTTGCTGTGCAGAGTCTAGCTTGTTTGAATAATTTAGGAGGCCAAAGAATATTTATGCCTTAGAGAATTTCAGGCGGATGTCGCTGGACAAAAGTTGTAATCGTGATTTCGCGATGTTAAGATTTGGATCTTTATCATTAATCCCCATGTTAATGATGATTTTCTCAGGTTGATGTGCACCTGTAGTAGTAGTAGTAGTAGTAGTAGTAGTAGTAGTAGTAGTAGTAGTAGTAGTAGTAGTAGTAGTCCACCTGCAGCTTGCGGCAGCAGCATAACAGCTCTATTTTTAGATTGCTGGATATCTCATAATTATTATCTTCATGCGCGTGATTCATGGCGAGTTCTCTTATTTGTTCTGGTCCGACTGTAATAGAGTTTGCTCGGCGATGACTGCTTAATTATTTTAATAAACAGCCAACGGAACTCCAAATAACTACTCTAAATAAGTACTCTTCTTTTGCTGGAGGACTGCGTACAAAACATGTTTATCATTCCTTCTGCAGATGAAAGTACTCAAGCACACGCCCACTCGCAGCGTCTCTTATATGTCCACTTTAGCACTCTATCAAACTGACCACAGATGGCTTCTTGCGGTGATCGTGAGAAATGTCCATTTGCATTAGCTACTCGCCGGAGAACTTGTTTTGAAAGTTTACCACAGGAATGACTGGTTGGATAACCAATCCTATAATTCAAGTAGTAAATTGCAAAAGAAAAACCACAATGGTCTCTTGGACGGCAATTAGACATAGGACATTTTCTATGATAATGGATTTTTCTGTATATGACGTCATAATTATTTAGGTCAGATGTGGCTGGACGTCACAATCAAAATGTGTAATGAATGACGTATCTATCGTTCCACCAGGAACATTGAATAGCCAGTCAAGTATGCGAATTGCACGTCTTTACTATTTAATCAACATGCTGTTGAATATTTTGAAACTAATTTGACTAGACGCCGTTCGAATTGTATGTCTTTGCTATTTATTCAACAGTCATTTTCTATGATATTGGCTGGTCATGAACATTAAATAGTCCGGCAAGTGTACGAATTGTATGTCTTTACTGTTTAATCAACATCGTGTTGAATATTTTGAAACTAATTTGACCTGGCGTTGTTGCGGCCAGAGGCAGCACACCTTTAAAAGCACCCAGTCAAATTAGTTTTAAAATAGTCATCAGCTTACCTGTATAGTTACCTTGAAATTGGAAGTCTGGGAATTCATTATTCAGCGTGTATATATATATATATATATATATATATATATATATATATATATATATATATATATATATATATATATATATATATATATACATAGATTCCAACACGCAAAAAGGGGTGGAGCTTAGCTAGAAATAGGCGTGGCATACATAGACATGGATCTCTCTATTGAAATTGTCATGAGCAAATTGAGCATTAAATGGCTAATACCACTTGGTAATGCGTGGCCCACACAATATGGACCAATTGTATTAAGCGACCACCCATATTTATAGGTCACATATTTTAACAAGGCCAATCATAGATTGTTGCCCTGAATACAATGTACTCGTCCTCTGACGGAGGGAGGATAATTAATACCACTTGCTAATTGGCATTTTCATGTTGTCTATCCATCATATTACGTCATATGATATCATAATCAACGACGTGACGTAGAGGACGGGACCCAGTCTATCTCCGTAGCAGACTGTAAAAGCAACACTGTGGATCGAGAAATCACTACGTCAATGGCTACTCAATAGGCCCCTACATACGATATACATTTCTCGATCTCGTACCGAAAGAGAACTCGCGGAATACGAATGAATAATGAATGTGTGATTATCAGTAGTATCCTTTTGTCTTTAATCCATCCGTGGGAATAAATCCATGTAGGGCCAATGCAATTATGTAGCAGTATTGATAGACTACCAATGTTCCAAATTTCCAGTCAAAACTGCTGTTAATAATATTGTAGCAGATTGTTGAATACAGAAATCAACCGAAAGTGTAGGCCTATGCATGTGCTAAGTTAAGAACGTCTACAGGAAATTCGGCCACAGAATTCCAACCGTATAGTTAGATAAGTATATCAATACGCTAGTGAAGTAATGGATTGAGGTTAAAAAAATCTTTACCATGAAGTAATCTCGTAGGGCACAATTTCATGCCGAAAATTTGCTAAATCTCCGGTGATTCACAGTTTTCAGTGCCCTATTGTCTGTAGTATATTTAGCCCTATAATTTCACCTACATAGACTTGAGCCTTAATATACTAGGTATATTCCGAATCTAACAAATTCTAGATGAAATAATTTTATTAGGCAAAAATTGGCTTAAATGTTGGTTTTTTCGTGCTTTTCGGTGCCCTACAGTCTGTATGTAATATGGTCGGCTCCAGAACTTCGCTCACATAGACGTAGAGGGATCTGAATACGATAGTTATATTGGGAATTTAAAAAAAGAAGTAATTTCGTAGTATACGGTTTCATCGCGTAAATTTGTTTCAATTTTGGCAGATATGCGGGTTTTCAATGCCCTACTACTACGTGTCTGCAATAGGTTTGGCCACATAATTTCACCGATATGGTTAGATAGCTATATGAACACGGTAATGAATCCTGAGTTTTCTACCACGTAGTAATTTCGTAATATTCAATTTAGTAGCCACGGACAGTTGTCAAATGCCAACAATTTACTATAATCTGCATCAGAATGTCTGTTCTCGATTTATAATAATTTTTTTAATATATGGATGTACATAACTCAATATGAGCTAGTGCTTTTGCACAATTCTACCATAAAGTAATCTCATGGTAGGTAGTTACATATTCGCCGTATGGCCCCATTATAATATGGTTGGTTCACATTCACCACATTCCGGTAGGTGTCAGTATGTCCTGGCATAGCGTTCATAATGGTTTCGGCCCCAGAATGTCACCCATATGTTTAGATAGGTATAGGCATACGCTTACGGAGTAGTGAGATTTAAAACTATCTACCATGAAATAATTTCGGCTCAAATTTAGGCCGATTCATGGTTATCGTTGCACCCAGTCAAATTAGTTTCAAAATAGTCATCAGCTTACCTGAATAGTTACCTTGAAATTGGAAGTCCGGGAATTCATTATTCAACGTATATATAGACATCGATTCCAACACGCAAAAAAGGGGTGAAGCTTAGCTAGAAATAGGTGTGGCATACCTAGAAATGGATCCCTCTATTGAAATTGGCATGAGCAGATTGAGCATTACAGGGCTAATACCACTTGTTAATGCGTGGTCCACACAATATGGACCACCTGTATTAAGAGAGCGCCCGTATTTATAGGTCACATATTTTAACAAGGCCAATCATAGATTGTAGACCATTGCCATCCCGAACGCTCATAGACCCGAATACAATACACTCGTGCTCTGACGGAGCGAGGGTAATTAATATCGCTTGCTAATGGGCCTTTTCAGGTTGTCTATCCATCATATTACGTCATATGACGTCGTAATTAATTAAGTGACGCGTAGGATAACGTCATAATAATGACGTCATGACTTACTCGATTTAGTCCATCTTAAATGCTTAATAATCTGACAGGTTGTACGAATTGTATGTTTTTGTTATTTAATAAAAATGCAGCAACAGGACCCAGTCAATTTAGTGTCAAAATATTCCACGGCTTACCTGTATAGTTTTCTTGAAATTTATCGTCTAGTAGTTCAGAAATCCATCGATCCCAACTCGAGAGTGGTATGGGTGGAGTTTAGCTAGAGATGGGCAGGGCATAGCCAAACTGGAAAGGTTCATTGTATTAATAAACCACCACAGTTTTCAGTGCCCTATTGTCTGTAGTATGTTCAGCCCCATAATTTACCCCACATTGACTTGAGCTTTAATAAGCTAGTTATATTCCGAATCTAACAAATTCTAGATGAAGTAATTTTAATACGCAAAATTTAGCTTAAATGATGGTGTATTCGTGGTTTTCGGTTCCCTACTTTCCGTAATATGGTCGGCTCCAGAACTTCGCTCATATAGACGCATAGGAGTTTGAATATGCTAGTTACATTGGGAATTTAAAAGAATTCGAACGTGAAGTATTTTCGTAGTATGCGATTTCATCGCATAAATTTGTTTCAATGTTGGCAGATCTGTGGTTTTCAATACCCTACCGTCTGCAATATGTGTGGCTACATAATTTCACCCATATGGTTAGATAGGGATATAAATACGCTAATGAATCTTGAGATTTCTACCACGTAGTAATTTCGTAATAATCAATTTAGTAGCCACGGACAGTTGTCAAATGCCAACAATTTACTATATTCAGTATTAGAATCTCAGTTCTCGGTTTGTAATACTTTTTTTTACATAAAGCTGTATATAACTGGATATATACTACTGCTTTTGCACGATTCTACCATCAAGTAATTTGGTAATATGTAGTTACATATTCGCCATATAGCCCCATTGTAATATGGTTGCTTCACATTCACCACATTCAGATAGGTGTCGATATGTCCTGACATATCGCTCATAATGGGTTTGGCCCAGAATATCACCCATATGTTTAGATAGGTATAGGCATAAGCTTACGACGTAGTGAGATTTAAGTTTCATAACGTAAATAAGCTCAAACTTAGGATAATTCATGGTTTTCATTGCAATACGTTCACCCCCAGAATTTCACCCCCAAATACTTATAGGAAATATGCTAGTTGTATTTCGAATTTAAAAAATTCTACAGGAACGTAATTTCATAGTACACAATTCCATACCGAAAATTGGCGCAAATTCTGTCAGATCAACGATTTTCTGTACCACACTGTTTGCAATAGGTTCGACCCCAGAAGTTCACCCATATGGTTAGATACGTATATGAATACGCTAATAAAGTATCAAAGGTTTAAAATGTTTACTATACAGTAATTTCGTCATATGCGATTTAGTAGTGGCACACCATTGTCAAATTCCAATAATGTACTATATTCGGTACCAGAATATCTCTGCATGCCTTGTAGCCAGTTTTCGAACATAAGGCCATGTAGAACTCACTATGTTCTCGTGCTGTGCGAAATATTGTAATAATTCTACCACCAAATATTTATTGTAGTAATGTGAACATATTTCTATATATCCCATATTATTAGCCGCGTGTACTGGTAGAACCTGACTTATCAGGCTAATACCATAACATTTGCACATATGGTCAAGAAGATCGTCATCATTACAGCGGTTGAGGCCGACTATGGCCTTTTTGTCGAGCAACAATAGGCTATTTGGTTTAAAAGTTTGTCACTGTTTCCAGTAAAGATATCGTTTAATAGGTGACATAGATATGATAGCTAAATGAAACAGATCACGATGTCGTGGCTGTTTCCCACTGGGTCTTCAGTCAGAATGTTTTCTACTATATCATTTTCGTTGGAGAAAACTAGGTTCACGGTATTGGTTCTATCCTGGCCACTTAACTTTGTTGTAAAGGTTATCTGTCGGTACAGATCCGGGTCCTGTATTGCATAAAAAATATACTTGCTTTGTGCATTTCACTAGCATTGCAGTGTATATTTCACCAATATATTTCCGGGTAATAAGCTCTTCACATCTGTTTAAGAAGGTATCAAGAATTAGGTTTAAAATATTCTTTACAGTTTTTCTTTAATATGTTTGAATGGGTGTCAGGATCTGTACTACTTCTTGCACTGATTTTCTACTGACTGGGTTGCCAGTTCTGTTGATTTCTTTATCTTTACAAGTTGTTGATACCTAATGACCCAAATTTGATCTGTTACGCTCTGTTGATGCAGTAGTGCAATTTTTTCATCACTGGCTGCTCTTAATTTTGTCTGTTCCTCTCTCTGTTAAGGAGTTTGGCATGGAGAAAAAGGATGGATGGAAAAATTGTTGGACTGACCAAAGATATAAGCTGCTTTTCCTAGCCCATAGCTAATACTACCCATATCCTTTTGCAAGAAATATTCCTTCTTTTGTGTTTATTGTCCGCATATATTTTTGTCATAAGTGGCTTGTATGCCTTTATATAACTTCATTTTTTGATGAAACAGTTACAGAATTATAATAACCTCCGGGCACGCTATTTACCATTGATACCTTGCATCAATATGTGTACTTGTTGCATCTTTTACCGGGGCCTGCACCATTAACTGGTTGCGCCAGTCCAATAACGTTGTAAAATTTGTACCGACGTATCGCGTGCTCCTCGCTATTTGGGGAAATACAAACAAGTCCATAGTAACTATGACGTCAAAATGAAATGTCGCCCGCTAGAATTTTTAGATCGCGTTTATCCAGACACAAGCTACAAAAAACGGGAATTAATGCATGTCTGCCAGTAAATACATGAATGTGCATTCCATCCAGGTGCGAATCGCGTGGTACCCAGCCTTGAATTCCCTGCTATCGAAACCGGAAGCAAAAAAAAGCTCGCGACCGGAAACGAAGCTTTCTCAGTCGCATGGTATATGTCATAGATATCCATAGATTAGCATTCAATAATTTCATTACGTATAAATTAATATAATTTTTTTAAGTTGTGAAATTTGAATTAGCGACATGAGCCCCTAATTCATGCATTGTCTATCAAGTTAGTCCAAACATGTGCTGAGAATGAGATATCATTATATTCATGTCATTTATAGAAGAATGCAATGACTTCTCAGTACATGCTTGGAATCGCCTAGTGCATTGTCATAAATGACATTTCTGGATATGCAGCTTTTTATTTTTAATAGGCATACCCATATTTTGTTCTAAAGATAATGGCCTTTGTAACCATATTACTTTGACCACATGAATAACATATTACTATATAGAAATAGGACATTTTGATTAATGTGACAATAAATTTAAGAAAAATTGCATTACTTTGCATGGGCCTGTAGAGAGAAAATTGGCATAGTCTAACATTACAGATGCTACATTAAACAGGCGATCGTTTATACTTTAAGCTACATGGGATGAAATGTATAACTTCTCAACATTAAGGGTTGTTAGAGGGCCATTTGTGTCATTTCAGTCAGTCACAGAAACACATGACGCATCTCTATTAGGTGATGTAGAATTTTTCATGTAGGGCCTAGCTGGGATTTCCTAACTTTAACTAGTTTCCGACTAATTCGCATTTCCTCTGTTGTGATAAGCAAACAGCTAATCGTTTAGATGTGTATATTTTGAATTCTTACCTCTTGAAGACGCTCAGTTGGATTCTAGCGAAAACGTAACTATCCAACAGGAGGATTCCCACACAACTGTCCCGTTTCCAACAGCTGTTGACATGCGCAGTGTCCAATCTATGGATATCTATGGTCGGGAGCCTGTCGATGATTGTCTCCCTTGTGACAATGAAAAAAAGGCTATCTTGCACGTCGTTCTTATATCTGTAAGCTTTAGTCTTACATTTTTGTAAAAACTATTTGAGGAATCCTAACGTCCATCGTACCAAGCGATGCAGCTAATCAGCAGCTATTTCCAGATACCTGAGTAATTAAAATCGGCGCATGGACACTGGCGATATTAGCACCTATATATTTACACGAGGAAAGTGTCTGTCAGATATACCGCCCGATTAACGATTACAACGTCATTCACCACCAGTCACACGGGAAAATACCACACAGATCTATGGGGAATGCCTAAAACATTGCGAGATGATATATTGTGACGTAAACGATGACGTCATTATGTCAATGACGTCATGTGACATCACAAAGGCGCTGTTGGTGGTGCTGTTGGACGATTTTGTCACGCGATTTGTGCTTCAGTGGCCAATCCAGTTAGTGTATAGATCAATGGTATATGTATTTTAGCCTGGTTCCCTGTCTCAGTTTCTGTTGATTTTTCCTCATTACACGTACGTACATGTTATTTATATACGCAACTTCGTTCGCTATTATTTATGATAGAAAGACTGATGAATTTTTTGAAAGTCTCTTCTTTTGACTTTAGTTTATGGTGTAAATGTAATGTGTAATTCTGAGTCTTTTATATATTTTTGGATATTGAAGGTTTTCCGCACGATCCATTGATCGTGTCATCAAAAAAAGAGAAAAAAGTAGTAGTAGTAGTAGTAGTAGTAGTAGTAGTAGTAGTAGTAGTAGTAGTAGTAGCAGGCCTAGTAGTAGTAGTAGTAGTAGTAGTAGTAGTAGTAGTAGTAGTAGTAGTAGTAGTAGTAGTAGTAGTAGTAGTACGAAAGCGGTGAAATCCTAGTGTAACGCCATGGCCTTTCTTGTTTTGCAATTTGAGCCAAATCAGATCAGTACTTTCCGCGATATCCACAACTTCGGAATTTGATCAGATTTGGATATCTCTTTTTAAATCGGGATCAGAGTCAACATCTGGAAACCTCGTTCAAGACAACGTCTTTGCTGCGTTGAAATATGAGGCAAATTCGATTAGTAGAAAGACAGACATGGCTGGAATTATATATAGGGGCATATATATATATATATATATATATATATATATATATATATATATATATATATATATATATATATATATATATATATATATATATATATATATATAGACGTTTCATTCTATGATCCGAATATAATATCGTCTTCCACTTACGTGGCGAGGGTAATTAAAATCATTTTCGTAATAGCATGTGATTGAAACTACATATTTCGACACGGGGATCGAAGGTTACTATAGGGCATGGGTGCAAGAAAAAAAAAGATCATTTGTTTGCGGAGTTTTGATTGTGTTTAGGGGTCTGTTCGGTGAAACATAGCTTTATTTTGCGTGAGGGTTAAAAGAGATCCATGTTCAAAGCAAGAACAAGAAATTTAGGACATTCTGACATAATTCATATTGCTCAGTTTTCCAAGGACATAGACGCGGTTCTTTTTTGGGAAGGGGTGGTTGCCGGAAGTGCGCGCCTCTAATGCTGACAACTATTGGATTGATATTACTGTGCACTGCAACAAGCCAAGTGTCTGCTTCCTGGTGTATCGCTTCCAGCACGTTCTAGAACATTGCCAGCTTGTTAGGCCTGCTTTAACCCCGCTTGTGTTAACTTAGCTCTTTAATGGTCAATACGGACTATGTAGTGGTCTTGAGGAATGTGCATTTTTTCTATTCAAGAGAATATGATTTTTGAAAATTTTACCACTGGAATGACTGGCTCAGTAACCGAGCCAGTCACTCCAGTGGTACATTTTCAAAAATAATCTCCCAGCTGGAAAATAGACATTAGCTGAGTCAAATCCGTATTTTCTTGACCATTTTCTTGGTCAAGCCGGCCAAAAACAGCACCTGTAGTGGTCTTGATTAAAATCTATTTGCACGACAACAGAAAGCTATTTTTGTAAATTTTACTGTAAAAATTATTATCTTCTTGAAAAATCTTGACCATTAATCCTTTAGTGAAGATACCGGCCAAAACCGGCCTCCTTAGTGGTCTACAGGAATTCCCATTTGCAGACCAAGAGGCTGGCGATAACCGGGCCAGTCATTCCAGTGGTACATTTTCAAAAATAGTCTTCTCTTGGCCTGCAAATGGACATTCAAAAAGCAAATATTTTAATTTTCATGAACAAATCTCGTCACTAAAGCGTTAAAGGGTTAATTGATATAAGTAGAATTGTGTGTGTTTTGAGGCGCTGTTGACACACGGGGGGGTTACACATTCAGTGTGTTTGTTTTTAAAATTCTTTCTTGACATCATGCAGGTTGTTGAATGCTTGATCCTTATTCTTTCTGATCTGATCATACGATTTGATGGAAGTGGCTCTATCATATCCTATCTCGTTGGATAGCCTCGAATGTATCCAAATGATCCTGTCATATGTCAGAAGGGTTCCTCCATTTTGTTGCTTGCTTCTCCAAGACTACCTTATCTACATCTAAGCAATTCTCTACTATCAGCAGATGCCTGAAATCTCAATAAGTATCCGATACACCATCATTGCTAGCGAGGTGAGTACCCGTGTTACCTCTTATGCATGGTTCCCTTTCCAGTGACATTCAGCTATTCTTGGACCTCGTTGAGATCAATTTGCAAACTTTCTAAGTTGGGAGTTGGTCCATCAAGACAATGTGTATGGGTCACCATCGTGATGAGAGTAGATCATGTGCGCGAGTAAATAGGCAGGTCCCATTTGAATTTACGCTTTCTCCGTGGTAGCATCGGGAAGACATCGATGAGTTCCATACAAGTGCAGTAATTGAGATTATTATTGTCAACAAGGGAATTTTAATGAAGAGTGAAAGCGCTCTCTGGAAGTGGCCAGCTTGAACAAACTGCCCATCCTCCTGGATATGATTTGTACAACTCTACGGCACGTTTCTTCGCATTCTCGGCAAATCGTGGCATCAATAGCCATGCATTTAAGTGTTATGTTACTATGAACAGACATGGCTTTGTTGTGTGACTCGCCAGGCAATGTTGTCTCAGCAGACTGTGGTTCAAGCAAACCAGCCTCTACACAAGCCTCAACCGGTCAGGGCCATGTTCCCGAAGATGTCGTTAATTAGGCCGTGTAGCGATATCGTTACCAGGGTTTACGACACTGTAACGACAATGTCTACGACAGTTAGGCAAAGCTGTCGGTTTCTGTTCGTTAAGACGTCGTCTAACTTCTGTCGGTATAAAGAGAATCCCGATGTCGTTGATATGACATCGACAAATCTTGTGTAGATTTCACTCTCGCCCACTTGTGTTTTATCTGTATAATTCATGGACTGCCTGTATAAATCGGGAAGTTATTTTCGCTATGTCTGACATAGAGCTGCCTAAACGAAGGCCCAAATTTACATGTGACGATTTAGAAGCTCTAGTAGATTCTGTTGCCAGTCGGCATGAGATAATTTTTAAAAAGTTTGGCGATAGCATTACGAACAAGGCAAAACAAAAGGCGTGGCATGCCGTTATGAACAGCGTCAATGCTGTCGCACCTGTACATCACAGCATTGACGAAATACGACGCAAATGGAGACGGGTCTTCTGTAGTAAAGATGAAGGAGCAAAATCGTAGGAAGATCCAAAAGAAAACTGGCGGAGGTGGTAAAATTATAGTTCTTACCCCGAGTGAAACCAAGCGCATTGATATACTAGGTGAGACAGCACTTAGTGGTATTGACAGTGGCATAGACATCCTATCCTCAAGACTAAAGAGTTCGGCTTCAGCATCCGCATCACCATCAACATCGCCAGCAACATCGACATTAGCTTCAACATCGACATTAGCTTCAACATCGACATTAGCTTCAACATCATCCGTAGCAATGCCAATGCATCCAGCGAAGAAACATCCAAAGTGATAGACAAATCGCAAATCGGAATGCGATAGCCATTCGCCCACAGTCGTCAGCAGCAAACCCGCAAATACTGACGGAGACAGCAGCAGAGGTAGCAGCCCTAAGTCATCTGGCAGGTAATTAAGTGTACACTACATCAGTTGTTGATGGTTACTAAGCAATAAAAATAAATTGTTGCTCTATGTGTTAAGGTATGGTATCGTGATGAGCAATCACTCGTAATGTAGGCTACCCAATTATAAGAGACATACACGGTTAATAAATCAAACAAAAATATAACTAACAAAGGATTGTGGTTGTTTCAGAGGCCAGCATATTTACATGCACATTCTATCATGAGGAAGGCATATTGTCATCTGATTATGATGTTATGGTGTAATGATAAATCGGATCCATGTGTTGTTTATCCGTATTGAGCATCGCCATAATAACCCTTTGAACCGGAAAGGGCAAATACGAAAGATTATTTATAAGTTATAAGTTGAACATTTTCAAACTAATTTTACTGGTAGGTGTTGATGTCTACTATTAAACAGCTTATCTGTGTGATTGTCTTGAAATTAAGATTTTGAGATTTCAAGGCTCAAGGTTTTGACTGTGCTTGGGCGATTACGTGATTAAATCGAAAATCGTGATTATTTTTTTAATCGTGAATTTATACGATTAAATTTTAAATAATCGAAAAATCGTGACCATTCTCTACTGCATATAATAGTTCAAAGCCAATCTTAATGATGCGACCTGCCATGAAGGTTCAAATTGTTATCAGTGTATGTCCATTTCCGGGCCAAGAGAAGGCTATTTTTGAAAATGTTTCACTGGAATGCCTGGCTCGATTCTCGAGTCAGTCATTCCATTGATAAATTTTCAAAAACAGTCTACTCTGGGCCTAGAAATGGACAATTCTAAAGCATCACTGTAGCGATCACTCAAAGCAATAATAGCACAAGCCTGGTTTTGAGGACATAAGGTGTTATAAACATGGCTAAATGAACGTGTGTATGTTTTATTTTTCTACATCTTGCAGCAAGCGTAAACCAGCCGCAGTAAGTGAATCAGCGACAGATGTAAGTTTTGAGCTGCTGGAAATAGAGAGAAAGCGACTTCGTGTTGATGAAGAACGTCTGGAAGTAGAAAAACAGAGGCTTGACATCGCGAAGCGAAAGCTGTCATTGCCAGAAGACTTCGTAAAGCAATTCACTAGCGGTGCCATGCGCTATGCTAAAAAAAAAAAAAAAAAAAAAAAAAAAAAAAATAATAATAATGCCGATGGAATTGTATATAATTTGTTGCAACACCTAGACAAGTAAAGAAGCATCCAAATAATATTCAATTTTGTTATTAAATGTTATATTGTATTTTAATACCAACATTTACTTGGAATTATGTTCTTCACTTCAACCAAGTGATGTGCCTTATTGATTGGTGGTGGAGGGGTGGGGTTTATTTCCACTATGCCACCACTTCCGTCCAAGAGTCATAGGTCTCCTATTCACTGGCAATACAAATCTTGCTGTGCCCCTCCTATTCACCTGAGGCTCGCTGTCCTCGTGTTCTATCTGTCGTTATCATTCTATTTGGTGTGTATATGAAAATCTATCCTGCATGTATGTGCATTAATGTTGTTGCTGCTGTAATTGGTATAAAACTGCACGACTGTGTAATAAATGGTATTAAGAACTTGAAAGATCTAGCAAAACGTGCCAGTTATAGTATCTTACTCAATTATTTCAGTTTGATAACAAGAGCATTCGGGGATTGTAAACCCTTACCCCCTGTGTGCCCATGTGAAATTGCCTGAGTACGCATATACGTGTATACACGTCGCTCCATGTGTGCGCGTGTGTCTTATTGACAGACAGATTGAATAAATAACTGACACACATAGCCGATCACTAAACCGCGCAGTACTCCTCTAGGGAAAGGGTAATTGTGAATGGTGTTAAGATTTAAAAGGTAAGAGAAGTCACTATCATGGTCACAAACACATATTCAATATTTAGACCCCCGCCATCCCCACAAACCCAATTCTTTTAAAACAATTCTGCGGTAAAACAGCGCTTTAGAACCATTTTGAAACTTCAGCAACGCCCCCACCCCTCCCCAAGCCCCACGGCAAAAGAAATAATTTGGTGTTTGTTCCACTGGTCACTATACCTTTAATTGGTGAAATGATTTTGTATCAGCTGAACTCTAGTTCTCCGACCATCTTCACGGAGTGGATTCCCATCGTCAATTTCTTCCTCGCCCGACTCTTCATCTTCATCAATTTGAACGTCCGGAACTTGGAGATGTCTTTCTTTACAAATGTTTTCTAACACAGCTGTAGCAGTTATCATATTTACACAACGTTCGGGCACAAACATCATACAGCCACCGGATTTATGTAAGCATCTCCACCGAGCTTTCCAAACGCCGAACACTCTTTCACATGACGATCGTGTGATCTTGTGAGATTTGTTATAGGCCCTTTCCGGTCTTGTCGTGGGTGTTTGAATAGGCGTTAACAACCATGGTAATAGGGGATAGCCTGAGTCTCCTAATAGCCATCCTCCTGCGATATTGCCCTCCTCAAACTGATTGGACAATTCGCAGTTTGGCCAAATAGGCGCATCATGAGTCGCACCTCGCCATCTGGCCACAACGTCAAGAAAGCGCCCATCTGAGGCTAAAACACACTGAACATTAATGGCATGGTAGCCTTTATGGCTAAAGTACAGGTGTCCATCCTGGGATGGTCCTTTAATTGGAATAAGTGTTCCATCCAATGCACCGTACACATTCGGAAAATTGGCTAGATTATAAACACCTTCCTTTGTTGCCTGAATGTCTGCCTGGTCCAAAGGAAATTTGATATGGGTATCAGCTATTCGATTCACGATTGACATGGCCACAGTGTGCACGCAACGGGAAACTGAAAAGCTGCTGATTCCATGAACATCCCCTGTCATAGCTTGAAAACTACCAGTGGCAAAATATCTCAATGCAGCCACTACTTGCAGAGAAACTGGCAATGCTGCTGACTGACGTGTAGGTCGCTGCAGGTCTTCGTGTAGCTGATCACACAAATAGAATATCGAAGTCTTTCCAATCTATACCTTTCTATTATAAGGCCATTCGGCATAAAATCCATAGGATTCTGTCTATCCCTAAATACTCTAGGGATTTGCTGTAATCGACGCCGTCTAAAATCTTGTTGAATATGAAAAAATGCTAGTGCCATGACTATTAATTGTATTTTGTTAGGTTCTAGTGATATGAACACGTGATACCAAACATGCAAATGCACGATTTCTCCTTTAACGACAAGAACATGCGTAAACGACAAGCTACCGACGGGGTAGCGGCTGTCGGTAAAACAAGACCGTCGTTTACAAAAAATAATTTTAACGACATCATCCAGCACATCAAGATTTCTCTAACGACAAGCTAACTACATCGTTATACCTAACGACATCTTCGGGAACATGGCCCCCCGGCTGCACACTCCAATCTTAGCAATGACACCTTCTTCAAGGACAACGCAAAATATTAATTAACAAATAAATTTGCATTGGTATATAAGAAAGAAATCGTATGTAAGCGAATGGTTCAGATCTTTATTTGCTCATACAAATAAAGTTATGTTTGCAACCATGTACGGCGTTTCTATAGGATAAGTAGTACTATGCTCACCTATTACTAGAACATACAATACATGATTGCAAACGCAACCTGCTGCCATAAACATGCTGAATGAATGTAAAATTCAACATCCTAAGAGCAGCTTTAAATTCATTCCTATTTGTTTTGAAAATAAATAGTAGCCTTCTTGACAGTTACTATTCAACAATGATTACAATCTAGTTTTTTAGCATTCCCCCTTGCAAAATTACAAAGGTAATTTCACATGATCAAATCAATTTTACAACACGTTGCTTTGGACATGCAAACATGTAGTTGCATTATAGATGCGTGGTCAAAATGTACATTGTCTTAAAAAACAAATTCCAGAATGGTTATTAAGCAGTAAAAACATACAATTTATATACACGACAGACTAATAAGAGTTCTTGACGGACTTAGATACGCCATTCATGACGTACGTATTTTAATTGTGACGTCAGCCTACCTGTGACGTATTTTATTATGACGTCATATACTTGACTGACAGATTTGATTACTCTGATTTTGATCAATATGATTCTCAATCACTGCTCGCCAGAGGTATTGTATATTATATCAGTAAATGCACGTGGTAAATACATTAAGTTGTATTGATTTCGAAGTCACGTTTTAATAGTAGGATCCATTTCTATTCATGCCCAGCCCATTTCTAGCTAAGTTTTGAGTGTCTTGGGATCGATTTATATACTTTGAATCCTGATTTCCAAGAATCCTATTTTAAAGATAACTATACTGAACCAAAAAGGTTTAGCAACACTGAGAATATTACTGTATAAATGTTATTTAACAAAAACAATAAATTGATTCAAATATATTATTTAATTGATAGGTCATTTTCCAATTTGAACAACAGTCTCTTGTTACTGTAATGCTAGCATCGCGCCTTTAACACGGCATCATTCAACGGAAGGGCCCAATTTAAAAAATGACACTGAGCTGTCAATACCGGTTGTGACCTCCGCGCGCATTAACCACCGCCGTACATCGCGTTCTCATGCTTCGAATTAAGCACCTGATGTCACGAAGAGGAATCGCATCCCATTCCTGGAGCAGTGCAGCTTCCAGCTCCCGCACGTTGTGAAGATGTGGATGGTTCTCACGCACCATACGGCCAAGAATGTCCCACACGTGGTCGATAGGAGACAGGTCCGGTGATCGCGCTGGCCAGTCCAACACCGGAACGTTGTTAGCCTCAAGGAAATCACGGGTGACCCTAGCTGAATGAGGACGGGCGTTGTCTTGCTGGAACATAGTCTGCATGATGCTGCATAAAAGGGATGACAACAGGGGCGACAACTTCTTCACAGTAACGTTGAGCCGTTAAATTTCCGCGAATCACAATAAGATCTGTTTTGCCATTTTCATTGATTCCAACCCACACGATGACACTGCCGCCACCGAATCTGTCGTGCTGAATGATGTTGGCTGCATCATACCGTTCTCCTAGACGCCGCCAAACCCGTTGCCTACCATCCGCCACATCCACACAAAACCTCGACTCATCACTGAACAAAACGTGGCTCCATTGTTGGGCACGCCATCGCTGATGAGTTCTCGATGTGACGCTCTGTAAGCGGAACAGCAACAAGTGGACGACGGGCATGCAGTCCAGCACCATGGAGTCTGTTTCGCGCAGTTTGTGCATGCACTGTAGTGCCGGTAGCGGTGTGCAAATTACGGGACAGCCGCGGCGCAGTCTCAAACCTGTGACGCAGTGATGACGTCACTAAGTAGCGGTCTTCTCGTGGTTTTGTTGCTCTCGGTCTGCCAGATCGTGGTCGGTCATTAACATGTCCAGTTTCCTGCTCACGTTGGCAGAGACGGGAAATGGTTGAGGCGTGAACATTAAAATGTCGAGCAACAGCGCGAACGCTCTGCCCAGCAGCGAGTCTTCCCATTGCTTCATGGCGCTGATTTTCAGGTAGCTTTGGGCGGCGGCCCATGTTCGGTAGAGTACACTTTTAAGCATTTTCTGTTAACGTTCGTTATCTGCTTTTGCAATATGGTGAATTTTTGCCTTCGCTACCCGCCAATGTGGGCCAGTGCATGAAAAATGCATTTTCACATGCAGTAAGCGTGCGGCCGAGAAATGCAAGAAATGATTTGCATTTCTTCATGATCAGCGAGACATTACATTGACGAAACATGCCTGCAAATTTGGTTATAAATGGACGCATAGTTTTAATACAACAAACCAAACTTCACTGTTGCTATACTTTTGGCTCAGTATATAAGGTAAGGTGCTGAATATTTTGAAACTAATTTGCCTAGGTGCTGTTGCTGCCTATGACAGCAAGAGCGCCAAGTAAAATCAGTTTAAAAATAGTCAATATAATGTTTCTTAAATAGTAAATCCAGCAAGGACATACACTTCGTACACTTCATGACGGACTATTCAATTGACCGATCCCGTTTTAGCTATGCCCCGACCATCTCTAGCTAATCTCCACCCACACCTCACTCATGTTGGGATCGATCGATCCCTGAATTCTCTGACTATCAATTTCCACAAAACTATACTGGTAAGCTGTTACATATTTTGAAGCTAATTTGACTTGGTGCTGTTGCTGCCTATGGCAGCCACAGCGCCCAGTCAAATTAGTTTCAAAATATTCAACTGAATGTTTATTAAATGGTAAAGACATACAATTCGTACGTGTCGGACTATTAAGTATTAAAGACAGACTAACTATATCGAGTCATTCATGGCGTCATGATTATGACGTCATCACACACGTCACGTAGCCGATTATGATGTCATATGACGTCATATGATGGATGGATAAATTTGGAATGGTCCATTTTCATGATGGAGTTATAATTGTGACGTCAGTTCAGTTCAGTTCAGTTAGTTGATTTAGTTGGCCGCTCACACCTAGATGTATTTGAGCCATGACATTCTGCGAGTTGCTTCCCCGAAGGGTTGCGTTGTTTCCCCGAAGGGTTGCGTTGCTTCCCCGAAGGGTTACGTAAATGAAATAATAAGAACTTATGATGTTGCTAGGGGTGTATGCATTGCCTGTGGCTGCCTAATGAGCTGTTGTTGGCGGTTGTCAGCGTTGTATGCCGTGTAAAGGAGTGTGGGTGGGGAAATTACTTTATTCCTCTAGGAGGTGGGATGGCCGTGCGGAGTAGTCTGTGAAACTAAATCTAAAAATGGAAATTAGGAGAAAATTTTGAAATAAAAAATATAGAGAGATGAATCTGAAAGATAATACTATCAAGAGCCATAACATAGGCCTATATCGCTTTACTAGTCCCGTGATTGTAGTTTAATAGGTTTGTTCGGTTAATCGCTATTTCATCGATAGTCGATTATCTTTCCTGGCGATTATATATATAATCGAGTGTAAAATAAAATAATCGAAAAATCGAAAAAATCGATTTAATTGAGCAAAAATCACAGTGGTTATATGCGATTGATGTTGCTATCCTTTATGCATATCCGAGTTAGTACACTTGTGATAAAACTATGCTGAATAGCAGGATATCTGCATGAGTTAAAAGGTAACCTGAATCATTCATATATCTGGTTGTGGTTTGTAACCATTTATCACACATGTCTATTTGAAGCCACACACAATAATGAATTTGCTTTGTTCATATATTTCACTCTCACCAGATTCCCGGTGGAATATAAACACTGTTTGTACACGCGACACTAATGAATTAATAGACCATATGCGATGTTCAAACAGAGATACAAATTTGCTGAGGTTGGCGTTGATACCGTATGAGGTAGTTTATGTAATTTTGGTGGTAGGCGAATATATATTCCAAAGCCATATGCGGCATAAATTTTTAATAGTATTACTATTATCGTTGGACATCGTCATCATCGCAATAATAATAATAATAATAATAATAATAATAATAATAATAGTAGTAGTAGTAGTAGTAGTAGTAGTAGTAGTAGTAGTAGTAGTAGTAGTAGTAGTAGTAGTAGTAGTAGTAGTAGTAGTAGTAGTAGTAGTAGTAGTAGTAGTAGTAGTAGTAGTAGTAGTAGTAGTTGTTGTTGTACTAGTAGTAGTAGGAACAGCAGCACTGCAGCTGCTGCCGTTTTCTTCAGATGATGTATAAAAAGATAATTTTCAAAGATTGTACATTTTTGTCCTCTTATATGAAAGGTTTTTGCTTATATTGGCTTAGAAAAATGACGACTCGTTTTTCCCCCACTATTACTGATAGCATGCTATTTTCAATCAATACAGTACTGCGGAGTGACTGTTACATCAGCATATAGAAGAATTAAAGGACGGTGATAATAACGAGACTGCACAATATGGTATACATGTTTTGCTAGCACAGATAGCAACAACAATCATTCTGTTTGCTTTTATCCGGAAATATCCACTGGTGATGGTGTCTCTGCCAGTGTATTATAGAAGTGTATGTCTTGCGCGACATTCTCACAAACGACTGTAGTGACCGACTTCCTGGTGGCAGCAGGGACATGTGTGTATCACATCTTTGCAGCTGTCCACGCAGAATGGAATCAGCCCAAATATACCACTGCAATTAAAAATATGACAATGTTAATAACACAATTAAGATGGAATAACTACTGTCATAGTTTTCTGGAAATTGATAGTCAAGAAGCTGTGGGCCGAGATTAAGTAAGGATGGCCATGGCATAGCTAAAACGGGGAAGGTCTATAACAGAGGCATCCTTTTCTAGCTATGCCTCGATCATTTCTAGTTAATCTCTGCCAACTTTGTATGTGCATTTGAATCGATGTTATTACTTTGAACAAGGAATTAACAGAATCACAATTTCAAGGTAATTATCCAGGTAGGCGCAGTGTTGGATATTTTGAAATTATTTTGATTGGGACAGCCCTCAGTGAAATATTCAGCAGAATGTTTATTAAATCTTAAACTCATCAAAGACGTACAATTCGGACACTTACTCTTGTATATTTACCCTGTTCGTACACCATTTTATTGTGAAGTAAAGTTTTAAGAAAATTTGAATTATAACGTCAGATACTTACTTAAGTGACAGATCGGTTCCCCCCGAGGTATTCACAATAATTACCTAAGCTCGTCAATTAATAGCACCAATCCCATTCATATGGCTTATGCTATCAGTGTTACATGCTCCTATAATGAAGGTCTTTGATTCAACAATTCGACAAAAACAACAACAACAACAACAACAACAACAGTAACAGCAACAAAACCAGCAGCAGCAGCAGCAGCAGCAGCAGCAGCAGCAGCAGCAGCAGCAACAACAACAACAAAACAACAACAACAACAACAACAACAACAACAACAACAACAACAGCAGCAGCTGGATATTGATTTGCCGTGTATATCGAATGTAGGGTCTGGGTTGGTACACTGCCTATTTTGATGCAGACATTCCCTTTCAAAATGGTAAACTGTCCACTCATAACTCAAGCAGAGCACGCTGAAGCGTCACGTTACACGCGAAAGTGAAAGTGATAGCATAACGTCTAACATGTATGTACCAACTGACTCGAATTGAATATGAATTATTCTCTCAATGACTCGATGGTCAAAAGAAGCCATAATAGAGGCACTCAAGTCCATCTTGTCTATAGCGGTACTCAACCATAAACCCTTGACATTAAAGAAGGCAAACGAGTTTCACTTTGTTTTTTTGTCAAAATGTACTTACCAAACAAGGATGTTCTGAATTCAATGGGTACACGACATCCATCAGCCGTGAACAACATTAGCATACCTCCAACCAACTCAAACAATATGATGGTGGTATTGATATGGTACAACAGCTCACACATAAAAATGAAACATGTCAATATTGTGTGATGTTCACATGTGACATACAACTACATGGCATGGCCCTGCATGTGAGCTTATTGATACCATTTCCCAATCCCACCATGCGGCTACGAGGTCTATCCTCTCTTATGAGCTTTGTCAGCTCAATTGTTGCCTTGAATCCATGATGACAGAAAGCAGCATTTGGAGAAATGCCAAAGAGGTGGATCGGTAAAAGGTATACTTAGAATATGACAACCGGGTGTAATGCTACATATGAGATAGTAATGCAAATAATGCAAGGTAACCTAATTAATCATCATCATCGCCGCCGCCGCCGCCACCGCCGCCACCGCCGTTACCACCACCATCATCATCATGGCTGGCCAGAGAGATGGAGATTCGCCACTCTGGAAGCCTTCGGTCACATTGTAATGCGCTTCTTTGCAGCGGTTCATGCTCACTATGTGTGGTATGGCTTATGCTACTGCCAATACATTAAATTCCTCGCTGTCAATGTGTCTGGGTATTCTTTGGAGGATGGGAATGTTTTGCGACATGTACCAGTCATTTGGATTGGAATCTGGAACGGCATGTACATGCGATGTCAATTTTATGAAATATGGCCATGGTCAAGGTGGCATATAATTATGATGTACAGGATATAGAGGGAGCAACACAACTCTGGAAATATGCATTGATAATCTTGATTCAGAGAAGCACAGCGATGATATAGTGGGCATTATGATTTCAAGACAACGGTCAATCCTGTTCTTGTAGTTGAACATTATCCACTACGAAAAAAATGAGGACCTTTTTGCGTCATTGTCACAAGGTGAAAAGTTTTCGAAAATCGATCTTTCTGAAGCTTATCTGCAGCTTGAAGTATCTAAAGACAGTCGTGAGCTTCTAACTGTAAACACTATCCATGGTCTTTTTCAGTACAACATAATGATATACGGTATCTCTTCAGCTCCTGCTATCTGGCAGAGAACAATGGATCAAGTGCTTGAGGGCTTATCTCAAGTGCAATGCTATCTTGATGACATCATTGTCACAGGTAGTACCAATGATGAACATTTGTCAAACTTAAACCATGTGTTAATGTGGCTTGAATAATATGGCATGAAGGCAAATCGTTAAAAGTGTGAATTCTTTCGGGACCAAATCGAATATTGTGGTCATGTGATTAACAAAAATGGACTGCATAAATTCGAGAAGATTAGCACGGTGAAAGATGCTCCTCATCCCGAGAACATTTCACAATTATGCTATCTGCTAGGTTTTGTGAACTATTATCATAAATTCCTGCCGAATCTCTCTACCATTTTGCAACCACTACACATGTTACTTCAGTCTGATCAGAAATGGCACTGGGGTCAGGAACAGAATTCATTAGAAGAAGTGAAACAGTTAATCTCGTCAGATTTGGTACTGACTCATTACGATGTGAATCGACAAGTGCATTTGGCGACCGATGCATCATGCAAATCTTGATATGCTCAAGAGTGACCGTGTCGAACGTGTCGACCGGCATTTTCTGAATGTTTGTATCATAGTGTTATTAAATCTGCAGGAAAAATACTAGACAAAATAACATTGTTTAGCGAAAAAGGTTGACATATCCCCTGGAGTAATAATGTTGTTTTCAGTAAATCTGAGCTAGGAAAGGCATGTAGATTTAGAGCGGATTTGAGAAGGAATTCGACAACATGAATGTCGTGAATGCTGACAACATGAATGTCACGAATGCCGTCCTGACTGCAGACAGCGGGATGCCTATTAAAACTATGTCACTTTGAATCCCCCAAAAGTATGGCTAATCGCCTACTGTTCATTATATGCTGGGCCTGTGGTAACTGAACTAATAGAGATTCACAGATTCAAAGCTTCAAAAGTTATTCATTTCGTAATTAATAAATATGATTGACATTTGACTATGAGCAGTCCATTGAAAGCCAGTCCTATAATTGATGGATCCCCTACATTAAATGACATTATAAACAGAGGCAGACAATAATATTAGAATATTAGATGACTACACCAGGTCTGAGTCGGTATACCTAGATACAAGACAACTTATGATGGTGATGTCACATCCCCAGATCTGACTGGGTAAAATCCTTGAATGTAGACGAAGCTCTCAAGGTGTGTTCTGTTTTAAATCTGTAAGTAGAAATAAATACGGTTTGCTCGTGCCATCTTTATAAACTACTTATAAGTAGTGGCAATTACTAGGAAACATTTGTCTAGTGAGTTTGCACATATCAGAGGCATCATATGGAGTTTTAAATAGCACAAAGTAATGACAATAGCCGATTTGCATGTCGGCCATAGTGTATTCTGGGAATATGAGTTCACTCGCAGAAATGTTGCACTATCGGTGTTATTAAAATCGGTGTTGTTAAAGATGTTAACACGTGCTCATACTACCGCAGTCATAATACTTTTTAACTCTACATATATTGAGTCAGTGATTGTGCATCGTAAGTTTCAACCAATGTTTTTGTACGCTGTGTGTATAATAAACGTTGTTTAACAGCAGCATATCATTACAGTCGCATAAAGTAAAGTACGAAAACTGGTGACTGAAAATACATAAATGAAAACTTCGCATGTTAAACAGAAAGTAACTAGTAACTTCTTTCAATGAACTCGTATTTTATTTGATCCATTGTCAAATTTTCTAAGAATGTTTGCCATTCAAATGGCAGCTTATTTATGTGTCTGAATCTGAATATTTTGCAGTTTTATTCTATAGGCCTGATAGTCACACTGATAGAGTCTGACAGGCTAAATTTATTTAAATAAGATGGCTTTGTGTTAGTGAGCCACTCATCCCAGTTGTAAAGATTTAAATAGTCTTAGATCTCTTCTTCTGCAAATGGGCATTATTCTCAAGATTATTGTGCTCCTTTTAGGAACAGAAGAGCATTCACGAATGGATTTTTTGAAAACAAATCAACTTAGTTTGACAGTTCACCCGATCAGCCACATGTAAGGTCATACTCTTTCATTAACCCCACCGACAAATCTTGAAAATATATTACAATATTATGATATAAAAATAATTTTGTTAAATATTTTGAAATTAATTTGATTGAAAGTCATTTATGCCTCAGACAGCAATGGCTTCCATTCAAATTAATTTCAAAAAGTTGAACAGGTTTTCTGTATGGGTACATTGTAAATGAGATATGGGGAGGTCCCCGGAGAAAGTGTTAATTACTAAATTTATTCACGAATATCAAAATATTGGCTTACTGAATGTCCATTTTCAGGCCAAAAGTATACTATTTGGAATGACTGGGCTGGTTGTCGAGCTAGGCATTCCAGAGATAAATTTTCATAAGTAGTCTCCTTTTGGGCTGAAAATGGACATTGTTCAAGACCATCGCAGTGGCCGGTGTTGGCCAGGTTTGTCATGAAAGGAATAATTTGTTGAGGAAGGTCGTCTTAACACTTTACCCCTAGAATGTGTTCAAGAAAATTTATATTTCTTAGAAAACGTCCATTTGCAGACCAAGAATAGTGCAGAAACCTTTTTTTGGCTAATATGATTGTGAAAGGGGTAATCTAACTTGACTGTAAAAGATGTGATCAACACTGGGCAAAGCGATGGCAGGATTTATGTGTTGTTGGCCTGGATGTTTAAAAAAATAATAAATGTGAGCGTCATTTAAGATTTTACAACTTTCCAAAAGACCAGCTGTCTCGAAATCTATGGATAAAAATATTGGCATGGCTGGAAGCAAAGGCAAGTTTAGTCAGTTTAAACTGACATGTGGTCATCGTGTATGTAGTGACTAGTGAGCATTTTGAAGGTGGTGAAAAGACGTACATGATACGTGTACCAACACATTTTCCATTAAAGGATGTAGTATGTGTCAAACCATGTATACCTATTATCAGAGAAAATCTTTCAATGGGCTGCAGCCAACAATCTGTGAGTGCATCGGACGTGTTACCCAATGATGAAGATATAAATTGTGTCACTAGCAGTTCTGAATATGTGTCCGAGCATACATATTCATTGTCAGAAACAAATCTTGATTATCTTTTGGAAGTTATTAAAGAAACGTGTACATTTATTGATAGTAAGGAAATGAGAATATCTCGGGTAGAAGCTGAATTCACCGAAACAAAGCTGCACCTGGAACAATGTAAATCGGATATGACAAAGACAAGGCGACACGCATCTGAAACTCTAGGATGGAAACGCAAATACTACCTGACAAAGACAAAATTGGACCTAGTAAACAGACAGCAACTGAACAAAACATTTTGTGTTTCCGCTCTAAGGAAAATGCCAGAAGCCATTAAGTTTTATACAGGCTTCAAATCATAGCAAGAATTCAAGTTAGTGTATCGCTTCCTTGAACCGAATATTAAGCATATCAAATATTGGGGATCATTTAAGAAATCTGATGCACCAAGTATGGGCGCTACCAGAACACTGACCACTGAAAATGAGCTATTTCTGGTGTTAGCTAGGCTGAGAGCTGGATTGTTATCATAAGATCTCTCGCTTACAGGTAAGTCTAGTACAAACATTGACATCATCCGTGTCATTTTGAAAATATACAATGGATTATATTTCAGACACTCATATATATATATATATATATATATATATATATATATATATATATATATATATATATATATATATATATATATATATATATATATATATATATATACAGTTTACAATACGACACTATACAACATAAACAACATATACATAGTCAAACCTGTTTGAATGATAGTATATTATTACAATTTATAGGGCGGGGTTAGGGGCGGAAGGGGTGGGTGGGGAGGAGCTCAACGCTGTAATATGTTGTTAAATCTATCTTCTTTTGTTAATGTGATCAAATTAGTATCTGTGATTACTGAAATATATGATCTGATGTTGGTGGTAGTAGTAGTAGTAGTAGTAGTAGTAGTAGTAGTAGTAGTAGTAGTAGTAGTAGTAGTACCAGCAGCAGCAGCAGCAGCAGCAGTAGTAGTAGTAGTAGTAGTAGTAGTAGTAGTAGTAGTAGTAGTTGTGGTGTAGTGAGTAATAGTGGTAGTGATAGCAGTAGTTGAGATGACAGTGGTGTTAGAGGTTGTGATAGCAGTGGCAATTATTATAGTTTTTATCAGTACCTGTGGGCAATTCCACAGTAAAGTTCCCCATGGTGTACATTTTTCTTTCTATTTATACAGCAGAATATCTATATTTTCTATATCTATAAGTATTTCCAGTTTGTTTACTTGTATATGTTGTTCATTTTCTTTATCGCAGAGGGGACAGATTTATCAAAGATTTCCGACTTCTTATCCTTTAGCAATGGAGGGTCGAATTTTTATTCATTGATGGGTTGCAAGTAGTTAGTAGTATGATATAGCACATGATTTGAAATTGTTTCAGGAAATGATTAGGAATGACCAACTTGAATGATGTACAAAGCATGTAGCAAATGTCCCCTCCGTGACATTTTGCTAATTATCCCCCACCCCATTTTGTTAAAATTAAACATCTTTAATCATAGGTCTTTAACCTACTTTTTGAGAAAAACTTGCTGAATAAACTGTTGCTTTCATAGAAATCATGTCTAAATGTTGAACACTAGGTTTACTTTAGCTCCTGTTTCCATAATTATGAATTATAGATATGGCTGGAGTGTCACTTTCCGCTATATTTCTTGCACACATGTTTTAGGGATCAAATTAGTACCCAGTACTGCAACACTGTGACTCGTAATTTGCCATTTATAAGAACCTGGTACACTCTTTCAAAACTCTGTTTCTAATGTGAATTGGCAGGCAACTATATGTGTTACCTGTTGGCTGGATGATGACATGGGATAATACTTATAATAAAACTGGCAGTAATATACTTACACGAAAAAGCAAAGAATAACGCAGATAAGCCAAGTGAATCCTCCCACTTCGAATACCGTCGCAGTTATAATATCCGCCTGGCAGAAAGGACAGTGCATATGTATAGGTGTATCACGGAATGTCTGTATAATTGTTGTGTTCGGCTGCGATACGACTATGGTTGCTGCAACAGAAAATGGGGAATAGATGGGGTCATTTAGCGAACTTCGTGAACCATTCTGCTTCCACTATTAAGGTACTGCATTATGGTATCATGTAGGCCTACGCTTTCCAAATAGTAACTAAATTTGTGTTAAATTTGGAAATTAATTAGGAATTCGCTTGAAATCCTCTATTTGTATAATAACTGCTTGGATTACTGATATAGAAGACCATATTATCCACACCTGATTTAAATAAAAAAGAATACCAAAAGCATAGGTTCCCGGAGCATCCGAACATATATGCACGTAATACCTTGTTGTTGGCCATACATTGGTTGTCCATATGCCCCTCCTGAAGGAGGATACTGCCCAGGCGGAGGTCCTGGCTGCATACCATAACCTGCAACAAAGATCAAGAATACACAGTGCGGATATGAGGTATGCTTTACATGCCCCGTTTAGTAGAATCTGACAGCATCCAAAAGAAATTTTATATTGATGAGAAATGACACGTTATTGCATTGCAAGTCTTGGCGTCTACAAAGAACTTATTCTATTCATAACCCTGAGAGATATGAATTCTCAGAATCTCAATTTCAAGGTTTAAACCATACGTGTAAGCTGTTGAATATGTTGACACTAATTTAACATAACCATATTGCTGCATCATCAAAGTACGCCACTCGTTAGCGGACGGCACAATCAAATGGCGTAGGCATATGAAATTGGGAAAGGTCCGCCAGTAACAGTATGTCTTTGGTGAATTTATAATTTCTAGTCAGGTTCCCTATCTCCTGATTTAGAGATGCGTTAATAATTTGGGAGATCTGTGAACCTATGCATTTTTGGAAAAGTTGAAGTGTCCTGAATCCAAAAACTAATAATGCCATTTGATTGAACAATTTTATGATGGTCATTTTGAATTTCCAGCAGCTGGTGTTAGAGGATAAACCTTCATTTTCAGAGACAAGGAATCTAATGAAACTAGTTTGAAACTGTCTTGACATTGATATATTGGGATTCATTGATCTGGTCCATATTATAAAGCAGCACCGAAATGGAGACGCCGCCGATGTATGATTCTTTGACACCATTTACACGATTGTCCACATATCCGTTACAAAAACATCAGTGCTTCTTTTGATAAATATGTGGCAGCCGGCAGTTATACACAGTCAGAGATGAAAATACAGGTAATACTCCCTGGTCTATATTACAAAGCAGATAATTATTAGCATAAATACAGTACTTCATACGACAAGGTATGGAAAAATCAGATGGTAGGAATCTTGAGTCAATAAGCTCTAACCTGGGTAATATTGGAAGAAGGCCATCACTGGGAGAATCCACATGTTGGTCTTGCAGTTACGATGCGAAGAAGAGTGACATGGCTCTACAATGCGAAAACTGTGATACGTGGTACCAAGAGATAACAAACACAGACTATAAAGTACTGCAGAAAAGGAATCTTGGACTGATTTGGTACTGGGCACACTGTAGGGATGGCATGGCATGGCAAACAAAAATAAACATGAAGACAGAATCACCAAGCGAGAGAGAAAAATAGACCTGATGTTGGAAATGCTGGAGTGGCAGGTTACCATACCAATGACTAGCTAACATGTATAAATGAGAAAATACAGAAAACAGTGGAAAGCAAAGTCAAATAAAATTTCTATGAATTAGTAGATCATCAGACAATAAAACAAAATGTAATCATGACCAACATTGAAGAAAACAACCAAGAGAATGATGCAGCTTCCTCTTGTATATAAATCTAAAGTAGATCGGGTAGCATAGGTGATTACAGTGGTGGACCCAAGCGAAATTAAATCCTGCTACCGGTTAGGCAAAAGGGAGACACGCCTAGGCAAATCGATGTGGTATTGGAGGCCCAGGAGATCATGTGAGACACAACTACTAGAAATCCTAACCTAAACTTTAGATGCCTATCAACCAATTGACGTAATCTACCTAGATTTCAAAAAGCATTCGACACGGTATCGCATATAATACTACTTACCAAACTATAGGCCTATGGACTGAGTAGCCACATAGTAAACTGGTTTCGTGATTTCCTCACCAACATAAAGCAAAGAGTACAACTGGGATGAATTAAATCTGATTATAAGGAGGTAACAAGAGATGTGTCGTGGGGCAGTGTCGTGGGCCCTGTAGATTGTGTCCTCTTTATAAATGAATTGCCTGATGTTACTGACTGTATCTGAAGAATGATTGCAGGTCGCACGAAGTTAGTCGAGAATCATGTAGCAACAGACATACAGAAAACATCTGTCAGACATGACAGTTGTCACATGGCTGGCAGCTTAGATTCAATCCGACAAAAATGCATGTTCTCCACCTGGGAAAAAGTAACCAACAAATACAGGACAACATGACAGATACTCCAATTGCCACACCAATAGCCATAACGGATTGTGTGCCCGGATGCCAAATCATTGTTACTGCTTTTCAAAGCATTAGTCATACCTATATTGGAACATTGCAACTCGGTGTTGACGCCCCAACCTTCTGAGACAGTCACGGGTACGAGGGAGGGAGGGAGGGAGGGAGGGGTGGGGGGGGGGGGGGGGAGAGAGAGCGAGTGAGTACAGCGCCGAGCAACCTAGCTAATCCCCGACATACAACACCTCAGTTATGAAAGGAGGATAAGATAATTAAAGTTGTTCTCTTTGAAATATCGCGGAACACGTGAGGGCCTGATAGAGGTGTACACACTGACGAGAAACACCTACAACGTTGTTTCATCCAATCCCTTCACAGAACTCTCCACAAGCATCACCCGTTGTAATAGCTTGAAACCAGGAATCGAAAGATGTAACACTAACTCAAGAAAGTACTTCTTTACTAAACGTACCTACCAGCACACGTCGTGGAAGACAAGAACTTAGACGAATTCAAGGCCAAACTGGACTCTTATATGACAAACACTGCATATTTCGTCGGAAATTATGACGACATGTTAACGAAATTGAACCACAACTAGCTTCTCTGCATACAGACAAATACAATATATTAGACACAGAAATTTTAGGTCAAATTGGGAGCGTAAGCTGGTTTTTAAGTGTAAATGGCACACCGCAGCTGATGGCTCATGGACATGTACATCCCTTGAAAATAACTAGCAAATGCTAATATACAATATCTAGAATTAAATGTAAAGAACATAAAAATGTCAAACCTCTCTTATTTGTATACATGTCAAGATATCGATGGAACTAGAAGAAAAGCATATGGCTTAAGTCCTGAGAAAATGATGATGATGATGATGATGATGATGATATGGCCTGACATGTGCTGAAAACACGACTGTACAACTCTATCTCACTATGTGATGCACATGCAATAGATATCAGGTATCACAAACCATATTGGACTCAAGTTGTGCTCCATGTTTTGCGAGATAAACACCCAAAGCAAGTATACACCAAGATCTATGTTTATAAACGGCAAGCCTCATTGAACTAATCAACAAAATTGATGAACTAACCCAGAATCAAGGTTATCTCTTGATAACATTGAGACTACATGTAAATATGCTTGGTGCTGCTGAGGCTTTGGAGAACTACTCAGCGGCATTCAGGAAAAGATGACTGAACGATAATCGTATTACCGTATTGCCAATGTAACTACTGTCCTCTATACTCTTTCAATGCACGCCTGGTCCACTACGGCGTTGCAAGAAATGATAACACCTTGAACAACATGAAGAGTGTTGACTCGTTTCAACGGACTATATGTTCCACCACTCTTGAAGTCATAATGACAGCTTTGTGTTTTTGGTGAAGACACTCCTGATGGGAAAGGAACCACTCCTGGAACCATTACTGCAGTGTATCAGAAGGCTGATGCCCATTGAGAGAACCTAACACCACGTATAAATATAATTGATGTGCATAGTCTCTCAGTGGCTTCATATCACGTATCTATGATGCAATGTAGTAAGTAAAAACCACAACCTGTCGCTGGATAAGTTCATTAAAAAGACAAGACATGCGTCTCTGGAGTGCATCAGCTGATAAACCTGCGATGGTTTGTTGCTTCCATTATCAGCAGGATAAATGAGTGAGGTTATGCCAGCAAGATTCCAAGCTGGACAGGCTACAACTCACAGTTGTCCACACTGCACGCAGTAACACTTGTCGGTGCATCGCCTCTACCCCAAGAGGTCGCACATGAGTGATTAATACTACTCACACACGCAAAGAACAGCTCAAGAACATGGCTGGTGATGCGCGTCCTACTATTATTTCATTCGACATGTCCCTGTATGAGAAGGTGGTTGTGTAACATCTATATTGCAAGCCAGATTTGAAGCAAATATGTGTACCCAGACCTTGTGAACACCATGGCATCATTGCCATTGCAACTCTTTGAGATCGCCCTGTCTCCGTAGAGGACTCTGGCATAGATGCCGCATGGGTGGAGGCTGATGGCTATGGTCCTCCACGACAATACAGATGATCACCAAGTGTACACACTACAAACACACTCTCTGCGCCCACGTGTATTTATGCGTGACACTATATGAAATGGCCATGCGAGAGTTCTTCAAGGAGAAAACGCATCTGAACTAAGTTTTTCTAGAAGGCAAATGCGTAAGTAGAAGCACTTTGCTCTCAAGTGAGTAAATCTGTGAAGGCAGAATCTGTGAACCACGCCAACACCACTCTCCTACAAGCCTTGCCGTCGGCTGATGTGATTAATACCGTCGATGTAACGAACAGCAGCCCAAGAATGCTGTGTTCCAATCCATGACGAATTATCTACATCGTGTGGAGATGATTCTGCTCTTTGTGACGACATCACACAATGATGATCGACTGCTCCACATTGAAATAGGAGAAGCACTGAACAAACAGTTCTTTGCAATGGACCAGATCAAGTGAAATGCGCCTTTGGCCACGATACATATCAGACATGTATGCTCTAACGCCCACTCAACGAGAGACACGGAAGGACCTTGAAGCAGGCAACATATCTGGTAACAAAAATAACTTTATATTTTTACCAATCGGTGCAGACCATACATGCGAACATCTCAACAAGTAGATGAATATTCACTCTTAACTTGTTAGCATTTTAAACAACACCGATTCTAGACACAGAGATTCATCTGGTCGACACCAGAACTATTACGTCTGTCCAGAGAGCTTAAGAGTCAGTTTGAGATTGAATCAGATAATGCAATAGAGCATCGCGGTCCTGGCTCAAATTATAGGGAGGAGCGGGCATGGTACAATTGTGAAAATCAGGGCTTCCATTCTGAGCCATTCCAGTTCATTTGCTGTTGACAGTGGCAAGCTATTAAATGTGATGTCCCATGCGTCTGTCCCAGATGAACCTCCTGATCATGGATGCTGATGGTCAAACGCTGTAGATGAAACATATTGTGGATATCGCGTATGTGGATATCGGATTGTCTTACGGGGAGTCATGACCCCGGGGACATCTTATATTTGCAGGATAAGACCCCAGTGAAATTATTGTATTTGAATACCAGATGAGCTAATGAACGGATAACTGGATGCATCAACAGGGGCATCAGTCGATGCGAAACTGACGCGAAACTATAGCCGAAACATTGAGTGAAATTGGATAGAATGGAGAAGGACCTAGGGTTGTGAGTTGATGGTATCTGGCGGTAATTAAAAGATGAAAGTTGCTGCTGTAGCAGCGGCACAACCTTTTATCATTTTCAGCGGAAGTTATGACCAATAGCTTTCTAAATATTCAAGCAGGAGCGTCGATAGGGTACTACGGACATAGTACAGGTAGTATAGTATGGATGACTCATAGAAATGACGTAGAGACCGACTTACCGTGGGACCGTGATAACGGTAACCGAGTTTCTGTAAAAGCGACCAACAACACCAGATGCTGGTGAGTCAGGCGGGCCACATGGTCACTACGTCATCGCTACGTCACAGCACCCTTGTAAAATGCAGGTGCAAGCCTAATGAGCAAGGGGCCGGACAAGGACGTAGTAACGTCCGGCGCCAGGTAGAGTAGAACACGAGACGAAAAACTGACAGAGGGCGTCCGTCAAGTAAGCTATTAAGCTTAAGATTAGAAATGGTTGCCAAAGCAATATCCATCATTGAAGCCGAAATCCGACAGATCCCATCACTCAAGAACCAGCTGATACGGCTTTGCCAATGTTCGGGGCTATCCTCGGAGTACGGAAATGGCCGAAATGGATTGGTCAAAAGTTTTGTAAGAGTAGTAAGCAAAACGAGGCAAAGTGGGGGCTCCAGGGGTAGGGTGTAACAACCCGAACATGACCGTGACATGGCGAAGCAGTACATAAGCGGAACTTTCAAATTTGATGTGAAGTCCGAAAATTATTGCGCTTAGGTAAACCTAGCCTCGAGTCCGTATAGTTCTGTGGAACTGAAATTGTCGAAATTCAAACAAGTTCTTGGTGAATGGCTTTAAGTAGCCAAGAACAGTTTTGACGAAAATGATTTAGCGAATCGTGAAACGCAACTTTGGAATGATAGAATAACCAGTATTCGTATTGTATAAAAATCAAGTACTTCTATAGACGCGAGTGACGGTAAAAGTTACTCAAAGTATCTGGTGGTAGTATAAGCCACCCATAATTGATAGAGATTGGTGGTAGTATAAGCCACCCATAATTGTTAGGGAAATGCATATAGTAAAGATGTTAGTAAAATAAAATTATCACTTCGATATCCTCGAAGCAAGAGTTTGGGTTGTTGCTAAGCAATTCTGGAATCGACGGAAGACCACCGTCACGAACCACCGACTTCCACACCAGTCAGATCAGGCCCAGATACGAACATAAATATCGTGACTTCCATCTATACACGAGGCGAGCTCGTATCGATCACTTTCTTCGTCGGTAAGACCGGTTGTCGCAGCAACCATACATACAGGCCTTACCGCCGTGGGAAGCGAAGCGTTAATAAGTAAGAAGAATAGGCATCAGAAAACTTCAATATGTTGCAGAGCGGATCAATGGGGGTCACCCTAGGGGCACTGGTGAATAAATAAACTTAACAACAAAGAATCGTATGTCTGTTAACAGAATGATGGTTATGAAGTCTCGAGAAAAGACCGTAGATCTGAAGGAGACAAAGGAATTGTATGAAAGGCTAATAGCTCTTGCGAGGTCAGGTAGAGATATCGATCAGAAACATGCTATCAGAAACTACGAAGGCCGTCATTGAGCCGGTTGATTCTCGGTGCAACGTGGACGGTGCATCGCGAAGGTGTTCATGCCAATCAGCAAATCTTTCATCGAGACCACCCTGAGCGACAACGACGAGGACACTCGCATACCCGCAAATTGACTTTCGAATTTGAGTTATCGCACATAATTCCTCAATTTACCGACAGTGCTAATTTCCCAATCCCGTACATTTTCGATAAACTGCCGAGGCCTTTGGAACATCAGTTTACCGTGACAACACATAGACCGGTATTCTAACACAGCTACTGGGACGGGATTACCATTCGTTTGTGTGTCCACTCACCCACCCAAACTCAAATGATTTCAAAGTATTCAGCAGGTATTGTCTTGCGTATTTCGAAAACATTATGACTGAAAGTTGTTGTTATCTCCGTCAACAATGACAGGATTAACAAGTACCCATGACTTGTTCAATGGGCGTGAGAAATGTTCTTCTGCTGACCAAGAGAAGACGACTTTTAGAAGTTTGCAGCTAAACTGAACAAACCATACCGCCAAATAAGCGCATGAGCGCTGAGAATTTGTCTCCATTGTTGAGCATGATGGCAGCATAATGACTAATGGGAGTGACGGTGATATGTGACGCTTATACGGACATGTTATGTGCCGAGAGATATTAATAAATTTAAACATATAGATAACTTAAAGAACTGTTATATCCTAATGTAAATGATAATGATAAATAGAAGCATTAACCGGGACACTTAACCATAGCGGCATAGATGGGGACAACATAGCGTGTGCGGACATGAAAATGGCACTAGTCACAGACTCAATTTGCCTCTTTCTCATTGTCTAATCCTGTTTAACTATTTCGTATACTATGCAGGTTAATATATAGCCGATATATTGGCTTGCATTCACACTGCTGGAAGATAGGCCCGGACTGGACGGTGGCGCTATACATGGAGGACAGCGAGATAACATGGTGACCGTGGCGCTACCTGGCAGACAATGAGAGAAAATGCTGACGTTAGTCCTACCTGGAGGATTTTGACGAAATATGCTGCGTTCACGTAGGGAAGCAATAGCGATATATCGGAAGATAAACCGCCGATTTTGTGGGATTAAATTTCGAAATAAATGACGTATTTATTCCGGTACAAGAACCAGTTCACTGCGAACGCTAGCCGATATACCTGCTATTTGGCGAAATAGTGGCTGTATAAGAACACGGCCTGTGATTACCTTATGATAAATTCGATTGCTCATGGCCGCGAATTATTGACTGAATCTAATCAAACACCATCTGAGTGGTGGATTATTGATTTATATTTTACGAGTTTACCGTCACTTTCCTATTTGAGAAGATACTGATAAGTAAAATGTGCTAGAAAGACTGGCTGCTTAACTAAATAATTACCAATAAATTGCAATGAGCCTTTAATTTTCTTTATATACATATATGGTCGACTGTAGTTAATTTGAACTGGAGGATATAGAATGTTAGCAGAAGTCTATAATACTAGTGTTAACAACAAGGGGAATAATTGGAAGACTCTCTCTCCTTGCTCAGTGACTGGACCTGGTATGTGTCAGCGATATGTGAACCTGAGGAGGACAATTTAAGAAGACTCATTATATTTTATAACTGTGTGCAATTTTAACAATAAATGGACCATCATCTATCAGGGAGCAATGATGATGAGCAACATGCATCAACCGATAACTTAATTGACCTTTCCAGTTTATCCATCAATCATATGACGTCATGAATGCCAGAAACGCTTAACTAATTTGACTGGGGTGCAGCACCCAGTCAAATTAGTTTCAAAATATTCAACAGCGTACCGTATAGTTTTCAGGAAAACCAACACAGTGTGGGTGGAGCTTAGCTAAAGATGGGCGGGGCATAGCTAAAACTGGATTCCTTCATTCGGGTCATAGGGACTAATAGTGGCCTGCCAGCTTTTAGTCAGGTTTCGTAAGGGGTTTCACACAATTTCTACATTTGTGAAACTATACATTTTGAAACCTTATATCTACAGGTTTACGGACCTTGAAGTGTATGTATACCAAATGTATAGCCCTATCACACATAGAAGCCCAAATCCAAGTTCACCAATAACCTGCTCTAGCGAAAAAACCCCAGAGATATGCTCTGCTGACTCAAAACCATGGCAGCCATCGGGGGGGGGGGGGGGGAGAATTATAGGCATACCTTGTGGTGCTGCAATGACCTTAGTCTCAGCCTGATACGGCGGTGGTGGTTGAGACATGTCTTCTAATGCGTTACAATTAGAGCAGGATCCTCTAATTGCTCAGTCAAAATATCCAAGAACCTGAAACATATAATAAATGATACAGTTAATTTCGTTATCAGCTTTAATATTTGAATTGCTAGTTTAAATAAGGACGATAACACCAGTGTTCATTTTACAATTTGTGTTGTTAAAAACTGTCGTAATAGCTATCATCAAAACCATTGTCATAATATCTAGCAACCAACCTCTCATTTCAATAAACGTTTAGGCCTACCTTTTCTAACAAAATAATTTGATGTAAAGTAGCTTAGAGTTAGTTGAGATGACGCAACGGCGATGACAGACTATGAAAATACCCTATAGTTTATTTACTGGTTCAACCAGTTTTGAGATTTGCCTATATCAGCATATAATAACTGAACTGGGGTGGGGTGGGGTGGGGTGGGGTGATATCGGTCCATATTTTTATCACGACAAGACGAAACAAATATCTACGTCATAAAGGATAACAGCTATCAGAGGTCGGATTGTAAGGTAACCTAGATTTATGCGCAATTTGAAAGTGTAGCGGTAACCTCCTTTATCGTATATAGATGGAGAGCTCGCTCAAGTTCAATTGCACTACCGCGTACAAAAGATGTGATGACTGCTATATATAGGAGTGACCACAATAACAATGGAAACTCATTTCATAAGTGTCACATTCCTGGCGTTAGTGGGGTACCACACAATTCCCAAAAAATCACATTCAATTACACTCAAATGACGTACAACTCTAAAAATCATTTTATGTAACCTCATATTATCAGTGATTAAAAAATACAGCTTAAAAAATTAAATTGTCTCGTGATGTCAGGGAAGGGTGAAATGGCGGGAGCGGGAGGGGTTGTTATACTTAATTTTGCAAACCTGGCCCCACTCCTCGATTCTCTTTCGTTTTTCGCGGAATCGAGAACGGACGAAAGGTTACTCGTGACTGCTGGACAAATGATGCGGATAAAGATTATTACATTCATATGTCGATGTTTAACTAAATTATTTTTAATTGCTTTTTTATGGTGGCAGGAGGAGGTTGTGTGTGTGCGTGCGTGCGTGCGTGCGTGCGTGGGGGTGGGGGGGGGGTGTTGTGGGTCGCTCTCGCTAATTGAATTGCCACATTGTTTCCGGATGCCGCCATCCATACTTATAAACAACGAGAAGCCACCCAGCATGACGCCGATGGACGAGTAGGTGACTGGCCACTGAGTGGGAATGTGGGTGGGCGCGTAACTGACACGATGTGGCGAATAGATATATAATATACAGATATTATTATAATGAGCAGTGTATAATAATAAAAATAATAATAATAATAATAATAATAATAATAATAATAATAATAATAATAATAATAATAATAATAATAATAATAATAATTGTTGTTGTTGTTGTTGTTGTTGTTGTTGTTGTTGTTATTATTATGATAATATAATGAAGTAGTTGTGGTTGTGGTATTGTATTATGCTCGTATTATGTCTGTTCACATGTACATATGTTTATATGTTCCCCCACATACTTGTAAAAGTCTGGGTGTAATAAATGAAACGAATGAATGATATCGCGATATGTGCAATTTACATATATGGACCAGTTTCCGGATTCGGATAAAATATGGATGTGTGCATGTAATCCCATTTGCTTCGAACCTTAACACAATAGCTTAATCACGTAGCGTAGGATTCTCATAAAAAAAAAATCTGAAAAACCACTAAATGTGGAGGCTTTGCACTCGCTGATTGGCCTTGTTTATTTCGCTATTACTGAAGCATCAATGGCCACAAATATGAGCCTATGCGCTCGCGCGCACATACACAACTGAAAATTGTATAACTGCGATTGACTTTTTCAGCAATTAAAACCTTTTTTCTCAATTCCATGGCAACCATATAGGAAACCTGGTGAATGTTTTGAAAATTATTTGATTGGAAGCCAGTGCTGCTTGAGGCAGCAATGGCTTCCAGGTAAACTAATTTCAAAATATTCAACTGAGTATTACTTTCATCGCAAAGAATGTGTTATTGCCACTTTGTGTCATTGAAAGCGTTAATATATCATAGACAATTTTAAGCCTTTAAGGGCAATTTGACCCGTCTAATCTGAAAATGTCATGAATAAAAATCTTGTATTAATGGATCTTTATATATTACACAGGATATTACAATTTCTGGCAAAAATATTCATTGTACGTAAAAGTGTAATTGAAACCAGCTTACTTGATCATTAGTATTTGAAAATGCTAAGTAGGGGGGCCTATGGGAATTTCTTAAGAATGATTTAGATTTGTATTACATTGAATGTGATAATTATACAGCCAAAAGCTGCCCTTGTATGATAAAAAGGGTAACTGAAGCACCTGTTGAGCCATCAAGGGCTATTTAACCCTTCTTTCTCTGAAAATTCCAGGAACGAAAATGTCTTAAGAACGATTTTTGTTTATATTACATTGGATGAAGTAATTACAGCCAGAAATCTTCCATGTACACAAAAGTGTAACAGAAACGGGGTTTTGTGTCCTTAAAGCGCCTTCTTAAATAAAAATATCAGAAAAATGTAATTTCTTAAGTTGTATTTTTAACATCACTGATAGTATGCATATTTATAAACTGGTTTTCAGAGACGACAGGAATGAAAATTTGTTAAATGATTTTTGTTTATATTACATTGGATGAAGTACATGTAATTATAGCCAAAATTTGTATTGTATGCAAAATTGTAAGTGAAACCATTTTGAGCTCATAAAAGAGCCCTTCTTAAATAACAATACCAGGCAATTTAATTTCTTAAGTTTCATTTTTTAAATCATTGGTAATATGAGGTTACATAAAATGATTGTTAGAGATGTAGGCCATGCCAACGTGTAATTGAAAGTCATTTTGGGGGTGGGTGGGGGTATTGTTGGGTACATACCCCCTTAACGCCAGGAATGTGACACCTAAGAAATAGGGGTTCCATTGATATTCTGGTCACTCCTATAGATAGCGTTCATCAAACCTTTTGTATTGACCAATTGAGGTTGAGCAAGCTCTCTAACTAATAGGTCTTATACGTCTAGGCCATCAATACAATATGTCACATAATCATTAGGTATGATGTATTTTTAGCTTGTTATCATGATGTCAAAGAAATATATCATACTTTACAATGTAAATGTTGATACATTGCGTCATGGGAAACCTAGGCTGCATGATACCCGAATCCTCATTCCTTCGTTGGCGATTCTATGGCCACTATTGTGATTGTGAGCAATTGGAGTCGGGTACCAGCTTACAGGAAACATTGCCGGCAAGTCCTTTGTGAAACTGTGGATCTGTTGATCACGGATCACTCCAAAAACAAACAAACTGTGGCGCTGGCGGTATCCCGCAATTCCGCAGTTCGTGTTTCGCGGCTGCCGAACTAGCTGATTCCCGCCGTTTCTACGGACGCCCGGGAGTCGTACCTTGGAACTTGAACTGCGCACATCTGCCGCTGGTTCCACGGGCCGACTCGAGACCTCTGTTGGGTGAGTAACCTTTTATACGTAGCTAAGTTACTACAAATGGTGTCAGGAGTACGTTGGGCCCTAAATTAAAAATTAGTTATTTCTAAATTCTACTCACGATTTTGCTGTTAAAAAGATAGAATTCTCGGAAATATAAAGACTACTCTAGTCCTGCCCGAACGTCAATTTTACAGACTCTGGCCGCCATTTTGATTATTTGATAGTTGTTTTTGTATGATTTAACAATCACAGATGATAGGTGAGTTATAGTTAAATATATATTATTTATTTATACTATAGCATGCAAATGTCGGGTATATAGATTAATATACCTTACATACATACGTCATATACGTCATAAATTCAAGATTCAATGTTATTTATTTGAACTGTAATGAATTGAGGTATATTTTCGTGCTAAGTTTCTATCATCTATGTCAGTATTCCGTGGAATGACAACCCTATAGTTTCTGGATTGTTATTGTTAGTTGTCTTCAGCGTCATATGTACGCGATTCTGAGCTGTAATTTAACGGTCGGTTTTTGGATATTTCTTTATACTTTAATTACAGTTCAATTTCCTTGTTTATTTCAGAATTATTTGAAATAAAGAAGTGATATAAATCACTGTTGTTGTTATTATTATCATTATTATTAACTTTTTGAACATTAGAGGGTAATCTCCCTTCTAATCAACAAATATGTTTCAATTGTAATATTAGGTTTACTAATTACGCTGAACACTATTTGTTTTGGTATTTTTTCTTGTTATTATTAATTCAAAAAGTTCATAATCACATTGCTAGTTACTCCGTTAAAACACTACTCAGCTTATGCCTTCTGTTCAAGTGAAATCTGACGAGTTTTTGGCTCGCACCCAGTTTTCATTGGATCAATCCTTTACCCACAAAGCAATTTTGTTGGGTACAAGTAAAGGTTTCATTTTGGAAAAGAGCTGATCAAACTGGGTTTGTTGAGTATTGGTGTAAAAGCGCTGGTACTACACAAGACTTGGTTAATATTTTGCAGTCGAGAATAGCCAGCGCCGTTCAGAAATTTCACCGTATCGTTCTCTATATCTGGGCCGGAACGTGCGACCTTACCGAGAAACGAGGCGACGGTTTTGTCTATTTAAGGACGGCCGATGATGAACTCGCGGTAGATCGCATTTGCCAACACTATCAACGTGCGATAGACGTAGTAAGGCATTACGGCCAAACGGTGAAATTTATCGATATCCCGGCGTATTCTCTGGTCCTGTATAATGAGCAACTTCACCATTTGAATCCCTGTTCCTTCAAAGACCAAGAGCTGCAACTGCATGGCCAACTCTCTCTTCTCAATGATAGAATTGAGAAAATTAATGCAGATATTGGTGTACACACCATCAAATGCAGTGTAGAGTTAATACTCCGTAAAAAATCTAGTGCACGTAAACGCGTCCGTTATCATTATACTTTCGAGTTTTTGAAGGATGGTTTGCATGCAGGTACGCTACTGAATCTGGTTTGGCTTCGGAAGATTCATTTAGACGTTCTCCGGAGTTGCACCACCATCACTACTCAGTGAGTTATACTTTTCAGTAAGCATACGCTTACGACTTATTTCAGTAGGTGATATTACTTTTTTAGCGACTATTAATTTCGCTTCCTTGGTATAAATCAACAGGTGACCCATAATGACGAAACCTTTGTGTATTAACACTGCAACCGTGGAGGAACTTACTACACTCCATAATATTGGTAAAATTCAAGCTGCTGGCATAGTAAGTTTTCGTGAGTCCAGAGGAGGTTCTATGTCCCTGGCCGACATTAAGGCAGATGCTGATCTGCCTGCCACAGCTACAGTCCTTGCACAATTGCTCCATGCTGGGGACGTCGTATTCGACATCAATGATGAAGGCGCTGTTGGTGGGGTCGACTCGCACCCAAGGGAAGAATCCCTGGAAGAGAAAGTAGCTAGACTGAACATGGAACTGCTAGCTCAAGGTATCAAATACAAGGCACTCTTTAACTCAACTAGTCAACAAAGGGGTGATCATACTCTAGTTGATAACCTGGCTCCTAGGGGGGTATATACCCCTAGAGAACCTAAGAGGGAGTCGCGATCAGTTTCTCACCATGACACTAGGAAGTCATCACCAGTTCGTAGAGCTTACTTGGATGGCTCTTTGTACAATGACTCTAGAATGTCATCACCCGGTCGTAGAAGCTACTCTGATGGTCCTCCTCCACCTAAAAAGTCAACTTTTGATGGAAAATGTGAGTGGAAACCATTTTTCATACAGTTTGAGCATACTGCTGCAAGGTACCGTTGGTCTGATACATATAAATTAGACATGCTCATCTCAGCTTTAAGGGACAAGGCCTTAAAGTTTTACTGCTTCTGTTCTGTGCAAGTCCAGAATGATTACTTTAGTTTATGTGACAAATTAAAGTTGCGATTCGGGAAGAAAGATCTGCCCCACATCATCAGAAAAAAGATGCAAGATATTCGACAAGAGGGTAACTCTTTAGAAGAATTTGCAGATATCATTCAGGAGCTCACTTTAGATGGTTACCCTGATGCCTCAGAGAGTTTGGGCGAGACAATTGCCATTGATTCATTCAAACGGGGTGTTGAGCATAAACGAGCCGCTCTGATAGCTATGGATAAAGATCCGAGCACCCTGGAGGAGGCTGTACAAATGGTCAATGCAGCTATCCATAATCAAAGATTGATCATGGGTTCCAGAAGACCTGAGGTTCGAAAGGTCCGTTTTCCGGACGATGCTTCTGGTTTGATGGAGGCAGATAATCCTGAGCAGTTGAGAGGCATAACGGCTCCACGCAGGATAGATAAATTGGAGAAAGATGTCGAAGGACTTAGGAAGGATATGGCGGAGATGAAGGTAGATGTTGCTAAGATTTTGAATCTTATATCTGGTCAATTCGGCCGAGGTCGGTCTCCTCCAAGAGGTAAGGTCGTTCCATCGCGTTCCCCTTCTCCTCCTCTCAGATCGGGAAAGTGCTTTAATTGCAATTTAGAGGGGCATTTTTCCCGTGAGTGTCCAGAGCCGAGGCGTACACGGTCGCCATCACCTTCTGCTTCACCGAGATCTTCGCCTGTGCGATCATAAGATGTTCGCATGTATGAGTTTAATCGTGACCCTATGACACTAGTCATTCCCATTAAAGTAAATGGTGTTTCCGTTGATACAGTGGTGGACACTGCGGCACAAGTGACAGTAATTGGCAATTTCTTTGCAAATAAATTACCTTACCCTGTAAAGAAGTTGGAGTCTATTACATTGAAAGAGATCATGATTTACCTCTCTGGATATTGCGAATGAGACGTGCTATAAGCTCTGAAGATCATGGCGATGATGATGACTTATTATCCTCCGATAATGGCCTTAGGTTATCTGATGATAACCGTGCTTCCATTTTTGAAGAGAATTCGGATGAAACCATTCCATATGGTATTGATCCATCCTCATCAATTCTGCATAATGATCTAGATGCTGTTTTGACAGGTGACCTGGATATCGACTCTGTTTTACCAGTCCCACAAACACAGCATCACTCTCCTAGGTGCATGAGGTGTCAGGTCCGAGGAGAAACGCATAACACTTCCCCTAGGCGCATGAGGTGTCAGGTCCGAGGGGAACCGCATCACACTTTTTCCCATAGGCGCATGAGGTGTCAGGTCCGAGGGGAAATACATCACACATCTCCTAGAGATGACCAACTCCAAACTCACACCATTCAGAGTCGAACAGGAAGGAAGTGCCGTCTTCCCAACAGGTTCCTAGATTATGAAATGTATTAGAATGATCTTTAAGCATTCGTGAATTAGACTATGTAAGTCTTCATGGACCCTACTTGTCCACCTGAATAAACGTTCCTCTGGTTTCGTCTTATTACGGATTCATTTGGTCATGGTATTGTTGCGGACTGCAGTTAGCTTTTCGGTCGTAGTACAGTACTACAATAGTAATGTGATAATGTCCAATGGTAACAGTAATTCAACATTAAAAGAATTACTGTAATCCAGATGATATGGAATTATGACGTCAAATTTTAACATTCTGCATGACACTGAAGACATTCAACTTGTCCGGAAAACATTTATAATCATTGGCGTATGTTCCGTTTCCATCTTAGCTTTAGTTTCAGCAACAGCAAAATCGTGATGTTCTATTCTTTGTAAGTTTTTGGGAAACTAAATTAGTTGGACACATAAGCACATTGCTTTTGTGAAAATGAGACTGATATGATGTCAAATCCCAGCAATAATACTCCTTGAGATACCAAAAACCAACAGGGGTCCATCGCTGTATGACTCACAGAACGCGTTATTATAATTACGCGTTTTTCAAATGACGCGTGAATAATTGCGCGTAGTAATGCGTGGTTATATTTACGCATTTCTTGATCACACATTACAAATATGCGTTGTCAAATGATGTGTAAATTGTTACACATTAATCATACGCATTGTATTGTTAACTGTATTTATTGTCCGTCATGACGTGTGGTCATAATAATGCTCTCTGTTTATGTGTATATGGATTAAATCCATGTACACGCTTTTATAAGTATATGCATCATATATTATGATGCAAACTCATCTATGTATAGTGAAATTCAGTATAGGTTAGCTATTTAATGCCAGTTCTACATTTGTCAGCTCAGATATTTTATAGGGTAGCTCAAATATATTATATATAGTTCTATTAGGTCAGCACAGATATTTTATAGGATAGCCCAGATATATTAATTCTACATAGGTCAGTTCAGATATTTTATATTAGGCCAACATATTATATACTGCCATACCTAGGTATCTCATTTATTAAACGTGTAGCAATTACATGTTAAAATGATGCCAATGATGCATTATTACTCTATAATGCATAACTCAGGCATATTTATAATGTGCATTACTCTATAATGCAGAAGTCTTGCATATGACAGCATATTTATAATATGCATTTAGCAAAGACTGCATAAATCGTACAGATGCATTTCTTGCGCTTACCATTTCATAATGCGCGAAGTAATTGGCGCGTTAGTTCTAGCGCAAATTCATATGTTTCTTTCTTCTGCTGTATTATCCATTCCGTTTAGCTTCATTCAGATATCTTTATTGTGATAGGGATAGTGGTTTTCCGGATTTCCTAAATTTGTGGATTCAGATCCGTTTCAATTATATAAGAGGTATACCATAAATGTTAAGGTTAAAAATATTCACTAAATTAAAAAATATGCAATATTCATAGGTTTTCCTCGAATCTCACATAAGTTAATTTCAGATAACACTCCAACTAAATTCATGTGAGATTATTTTTATTACTTCTTTATCAATTCGGCAATTCCGTCAATTCTGTCAGTTTTCTGCTGTGGTGGAAAACCACTGTCCTTAATTTTAGTTAGGATGCTATGCTATTTTAAAATCTGTGACAATGGCCCTCGTCCGGCAGCTGTTGATCTATCCATCTGTTTTATTATTAACAGCTCCTTCCTTCTAGATGGATCGACACCTTTTTTTTTTTAATTTGTAAATGCTAATTCTACCTTTAGCAGTTGAGCGTCAATGCCTGTTTTTATGGTGTGCAAATTTTTAAAAAAGTTGATTTTTAGATACAATTTTTAATTAAGTAACCATGTTTTTATAAACGGGGGAGAGTGTGGTGCTGGCGGTATCCCGCAATTCCGCAGTTCGTGTTTCGCGGCTGCCGGGCTAGCTGATTCCCGCCGTTTCTACGGACGCCCGCAGTCGTACCTTGGAACTTGAACTGCGCACATCTGCCGCTGGTTCCACGGGCCGATTCGAGACCTCTGTTGGGTGAGTAACCTTTTATACGTAGCTAAGTTACTACAAAACAAACAAAACAAACCACGCTTGCATGACGCGCCCTCAACCTAAAAATAGAGTCGCGGCTTCATGCTGAGAATATGCCTCTAACGTAATGACCAGCCACTTTGTCACGTCATCATATCGACTAACCTGTAATTATGCCCCTCTCACACCAATCCAAGACCAGTACGAGGTCACTTCGGAAGTGCAATTTTTTCAACAGTATCCGTGGTCTCCGTTTTTTTGTCCGTTTTTTTTATGCAGCACGTTTTTATTTCGTGGTACCCGTTTTTACTTCGGGAGTAACCCGTGGCCACCACGGAAACACAACGGGACCAACCCATGCTCATGTCCGTTTCCTGGAATTCACGGACTGCACTCCGGCGACATCTCATGGCCATCGCGATTGCATCACATGTTGACTTTGGCGCCAGCCCGAGACTACTACGCGTTGTCAGTAGTGACTACGACGCCAGCTCGAAAGTACTACGTGTAGCCTGTGAGCACTTCGTGGCCAACTCGTGGACACTTCGTGGACTCCGGAGCTGATTCTGCCGAAATAAAAACGAGGCTCACGGACGTGTAGCTTCATTCGAGCGCTGATTTTTGACGAGGAAAGACATCTATAATAATAGATAAGACGAATTTTTGGAACTTTTGCAAGATGCCACCAAGAAAGACAAAGGCAAAGACAAAGACAGAGACAGCACCGAAGAGGAAGAAGGGCCAGCAGCCAGACACACAGGCAGAGGACAGACCTCCTGCACCAGCCGTGGCAGAAAAAGAACAAGCAGACAGACTAGCGACATCTGCCTCTTCTCCTGCCTCTTCTGGCCATTCAACAGATGGCGATGGGGATGAGGAGCAGCAGCAGTAGCAGGACTCAGTACCCCGGGGCAAGCCACGCGGGAAGGGCAAGAAAGTTCTTCTGCTTGAGCTGACCGCAGTTGAAGATTTGGGCATCACTGCAGGCGCCGTTACATCCTACATCAACCCACAAGAACTTGTAGTCAGCGTCCACCATGGCAAATATGAAGATGGAGAAAAACTTCTTATAGTTGAAGTAATGAGAACCCGACTTTGGCGGCTTGGTAATGGCCACATGCTTTCCATCAATAGCGCCCAACGCGTTTTGAAAATTCCAACGGTAAGCAAACTCTTGGGCCTTTTCCATCCACTCAGCCTCGGTGGTTGGGCATTGGATAAGATGGTTGTACTCGTCAATGATGGCCTGGCATACTTCTTGGATGGCAAGGGAAATGGTATTGTCTGGTACCCTAAAGCCATGCATGAGTGTCTTGTACATGTCCCCACCTTGAGGCCTGCAGGTAGGGCAAGTCGGTAGTTGGTGTCATTCTTCCTTATCCGAGGTTCTAGTCTCTGGACGACTTCATGGAACATTGCCGGTTCCATCCTCATCATGTTGGTGAAGGTCCGGGGGTCTTCTGCTTCGAGCTCCACCATAAGGTTTTCGTACCAGCCATAGTCCTTTCTGCGGGTAATCCAATCCCGAACCCACAGTCTGATGGGCCCCTCTTCCCGTCGTTCATGTCGTTCTTCTTCCTCCACGTGTCGCTGGGCCTCTGCCACTGCCACGTCCATCTCAGCATTGGCCACCTCGAAACCCATAGCCACGCCTAGCAGCATCATGTCTTCCTCTTCAGCAGCCATCCCATACTTGTGGATGTTGTAGATGAAGATGATCGTAGAGATGTTCTCTCCTCAGCAGCAAGATGCAAAATGGGAGATGTCGGTGAAGATCGGGCTTTTTATAGCAAAAACGGACACCACGGATGGACCCGAGGGGCCAAAAACGAGATAACCACGAGAAGAGCACGTAATTGAAACGACGACGACGGGGACCACGTTATGACCACGACATTAAAACGTAATAAACCGTAATAAAAAAGTACAGGTCGATGTGAGAACGTTTCCCACGTGATGAAAAACGGTGAGCACGCAATGAAATCGTAGTTGTCCCGAAGGGGACACGAGATAAAAACGTAATAGACGTACTGAGGTCGAAGTTGGACAGTCCGTGGTAGCTTTTTCCCGAAGTGGAAACGACATGTTGACGTAGTTGCCACGAGATAAACCTGTAGTACCATCGAGTACCGTGTAATGAAAACGGCCGTAAAACAGGCAACAATCAATCCGGGGCCATCCCGTTAAATCCGATGTAACTTCAGCCCAACCTCGAGAACACTACGAGAGTACTTCGAATAAGCCGTATTGAACACGTTTCCAATTCGGCAATAAATTTCCGAAGTGCACACGTTTCAGTTTTTCAACATGTCCAAAAACTTTTTGATCCGTGCAGCATCCGTGAGAATTGGCCCACGGAAGGAATCGACACGTCCTTAATTCGTGGTTAGTTCGTGGCAACCCGTGAGATCCGATTCCATATCGTTGTTACTTCGATTTTTAAACTTTTGCGCCCACGGACACGTCGAAGTGGCCACGAAATGGCTTCACGGATTGGTGTGAGAGGGGCATTATACAGACTCAACTTCGGAGACCAGATTGGTCGGGACCCAGTCTATCTCCGTAGTGAATTGAAAAGCATCACTGTGGATCGTGTTGCTTTTGATATCATCTTAACCCCTGTATCACTAGCTTGATACAGACATTAAAATCAACACAATCCACCCAATGGCCCCATGTGGTATCAGTATCTATGCAACTACAGCCAATTTTAGTCATCATTTTGTGTGCGACCTATTTGAATTTTACTACGAATTAAGAGGGACTATTTTTCGGCTAGCTATTTTTCATATTTTATACCATCAAGTTTTGGATGAAATAATTTTGTTTGGTATGTATAGCTTATTGTCTGGTATGTATCGTGCCCTTTTAAGTTTCAGTTCTCTTTATTGCCAAATTCTGGCGAGAATTACTACGCTAATGGCCACTCAATACCCACGCGATTCGTTTCTCGATCTCGTATCGAAGGAGATCTCGCGAGACACGAATGGACGCGCCCAGTGTATCACTGATTATGTATAGCTGTAGCAGCTGGGCAGCTCCGAAGTCAGATCTAGATAAGCTTGATGCCGACCACCTCAGACACCTTCATACTATAACCCAACATCGCCGGACAGTATCATCTCCACCGACACATTATACATTATAATTATGTGCAATACAGTCCCACCGTTATAGCGAAAGTGGCGCAACAAAGCGGGTCTATGTTTGGCCATGCTCTGCGAATCCCACAACACACACATACACCCGCCCGCCCGCCCGCCCGCCCGCCCGCCCGCCCGCCCGCCCGCCCGCCCGCCCGCCCGCCCGCCCGCCCGCACGCACGCACGCACGCACGCACGCACGCACGCACGCACTCACGCACGCACAGAAAACCTTGGAATTTTCTGTACTCGGTTCAGACATCTACAAAGCTCGTAGAGGAAGACGCTACACAAACCTGCCACGTACCGATATAAAAGAATCTTGATTGGGTACACGGCCAGGAAGTCCTCGGGAAAGCTAAGGACACTCACTGAGGACAAGAAACCGTGGCAAACGAAGAAGAACTGATTGTAGTTCTGCAGTTGCGTACGTATTCACGAAGGGTCCTTAAGTACGAAAAAATGCGTAAATAGGACGTAAGTTCAGAAAACGACAAAGTTTGTATTCGCCTACATTAGATGAATATTTATCCTTCGCGATTACGACGTAGTCGGGTCTTCTAAATAGGTGCGGACGGTTAGGTGGGTACGTAAGTTAGGAAATCTGCGTGAGTACCACAATAGGCAGTTACTGATCAGAAACATTTCAAATCAAAAGTTCACAGATGGATAACAATTTATTGTAAATCAAAGATGGCCACGGTCACCGGAAAATGTGACCAATCATGTAGGCTATATAGTTTCTGAAGCCTACTACCTAGGATCTCTTCAGTCAAGTCTGCTTAAATTCGAGCTATTTCAAAGGAATACACATTTCTCACATTGTCGTCATTAACCCGGGATTCCCCTAAATCAATGCTCAGAGCACAACTGCTGGCTGATAACGCTGCCAACAAGCAGCTGACCCGGCATTGAGTTATTATTGTACTAAAAAATACACCATAATTTAAGCTGTTCCTATGATAAACTAAAATGACTATACTTAAAGGAAAACTAAACTGATCTTACAACCAATCAAAAAGGTTTCGCTTTCGGAATTCCAATGATGTATGACTTCAATAATATTATGAACCCAGTTCTTAATATAAACTGCTAAAAGTGCGTCGTATTTGATTCCGATAGTAAAGTAATGTTGTTTGCACGTCGGATATCGCGTTTACTCACGAGAAGTGGTACGCACAATGCATTCTGAGCGGGTATTAAAGGTGCATATTCACAGTAAAATTTCTGAAAATAAAATTGTTTAAATTATACACTTTTAGAGGCTCAAACTGTGAGCGTATATGTAATGAAACGAATATTATAAACTTAACATATGATGAATCCGTTCCATATTAATTAATAAAAAATTTAAAGTTACGAAATTGAAATAGAGGTAACACGGTAAATTTCGTTTCATTACACATAGGCACATAATTTAAGCTTATAAAATGATGCCATTTTAACAATTTAATTTTTAATAATTCTGGTGTGAATATGCACATTTAATGTGGGAAAGGTCTATTGACCAAATAAATTTCTGCATGCAAACTCTAAAGCCTACCGCTCCATGGTGATTCCATCCAAAATTCCTTAAAATTCGGCAAGCGGTTAATGAAGGGATGTATGTTTTAAAACAAAACCTGATTGCCAAGTGTTATCATGGATGGAGGGACGACAAATGGGTCGAGTGATGAATTGATTATGAATGGTCGCCATGCCAAAGGGCCATATAACCAAAATGTTAAATTCACTGCGACCAAATATATAATAAATGAGAAATGGGACGAAATAGGTGAAATAGAAGGGGTTAAAGCAAACAACATTGACTTTTGACGGTTTAAATTCCACATGTTCAGGTAAATCAAAATACCAATACTGTCATGTTTCCTGGCCAATTTACTGCATTTTCCTTTCTTTCAACCGTGAGAGATTTTTTTGTATCATAAATGTCGTTAAATTACACGGACGAGTGTTACATATAGGGCCTACGCAGTGACAAAGCTTTGGACCATCACGGTCATAATATTTAACTCTGAACTTGTCTATATTTTATTTATGTATGTATGATTACTGCATTCTGCGGCTGTAGTATTAGAAACATCCTACAGCTGCAATAAGTCCGTCTTCACTTTTGCCCACTCAGCCAAAATCCTTAACTTCCTTAGGTCCATTCTTGATAAATATTTTATTTACAAGACACGCATATAGGTAACCAATTAACAAGGCATTACTGTTACGTAATAATGTTTCCTGCTTTGTATAACACATTAGCCCAAACGTAGCCATACAATGAATGAATCCAATCCGTCACTCAAGTATGTGACGTCGTAATCAATCACGTTACATGTAGGCTGGCGTCACACTCATAATTGACAGAAATACTCCGTCATGAAGCTGGAATAGTCCGTCAACTGTACGAATTGTATGTTTCTGATGGATTTACTATTTAATTATGAAACAAATTTGCCTGGGCGCAACAGCACCCAGACAAATTACTTTCAAACGGTTCAACAGCTTACCTATATAGTTACCGTACCCTGATATTGAGATTCTGGGAATTCAGGGTTCAATCGATCCTATTCCTAACACAGGCGAAGAGTGGGTGGATCTTAGCTGGAAATGGACGGGGCATACCTAGAAATAGACCCGTCTATACTAATAGAAGTTTATTTAGTAATATTAATCTTCATTTATTTAGCCATTACTATTCTGATCTCGAATATTCAATTGTAAAGATGTTGTGTAAGAGAGGCTAATTTACATTCTCAGACAACGCGATTGTAAGCTAACTGTTATTTAATACAGCAAAACTAGCTGTCACCAAAGTTAATTTGTTTAAATATATACGTTCTTCTTATATTTGCTTAGTAAATATTTGATAAAGGAATGATAATATTTATTTTTACATTTATTTATTTACTAAATTTTCCATCTTTTCCCAAATATCCGTTAGTGTGAATGCATAACACCCATGGTTGTAGTACTAACTGTAGTAGAGCACAGAAACTGGATCTGTACAAAGACACTAACCATTGATTGAATTCACCTTTCCATTTTATCCATCCATCACATGACGTCATAATCAACTAACTGACGTGCAGGCTGATGTCATAATCATGACGTCATGAATGATATAGCCCGTCTTTAACGCTTAATACTCGGACACATTGTACGAGTTGTACGACCTTGCTATTTAATAAACGTGCTGTTGAATATTTTGAAACTAATTTGACTGGGCGCTGTTGCTGCCATAGGCAGCAACAGCACCCAGTCGACTTAGTTTCAAAATATTCAACAACTTACATGCATAGTTTTCTGGAAATAGATAGTCAGGGAGTTCAGAGATCGATCGATCCCAACGCGGGTAAAGTGTGGGTGGAGCTTAGCTAGAGATTGGCGGAGCATAGCTAAAACTGGAAAGGTCCATTACCAAGGTCATGGTGGGTCTCTAGGTCAGCAACCAAATTTAGAATCGTATGCAACATGTACCAGTCACATTAGTTTCAAAATATTCTATTGATATTCAACAGAATGCGTACTAAATTGTAAATTCGCCCAAGACATACAAATCAGAGAACAATTGGCGGACATTTGCTCTTTTAGTAGTGTCCTACATCATTTTATTGTGATGTCAGCTAATAAGTGTCGTTTTGATTATGACGTCAGATACTTCAGTGACATATTCAAAGATAATGTGACAGAATAAACCAAAACTGAAGCCATTCACATTTGATGTGTTCTAACCCGAAGCTGCGAGTTAAAGCCAATTCCTTGTGAATGTGAAAGATATGAGTTGACTATTAACAATGCCACTTGCATATGAGACCTTTCCCTCAGCACAATTGACTATCATACCAACAGCATCAACCAGAAATCAACATTCAGACAGTGGGTTCAGCAGTATCTAGGAGAGATACACCAATCATACCGCTTGAAGAAGCAACTTTCCCGTTAAAACTAATCTGCAGATCTACATTCAACCATATGGTCAGACTATGATTCTCTAATTGCCACAATGTGTGCTTTGACTGAAGTGGGACCAGCTAAGTTATTAGATCAGGCTAAAAGCCAAGCGATTTGGTGATGTTGTAGTAGGCCCGAGCAGAACTGAAAAAACCCGTTATCACCTTTAATATACACCTCTTGTATTTGAGAACCAAATAACTCCTGGTATCTAGGAATGGCTGCAAAGGGAATGGGCATCCTCGCAGCGGTGCACACATTAATGGCAGCCATGATGATGGTTGTAGCCTTCATAGGTGATGCATCGATTGAGAAATATGTGGACCTATAACTGACAGTTATGAAATCTAAGCATGGAAACTGAAAGAAAATACAAATTTCGGATGTTTCGAATTTTCCCGATTTTCTTTATTGGTTCTACGGAATATGACCAACTTGGTGGAATATTAATGTAGGCTCGCAACTTTTCTTGTATTAAAATTGGAGTCAATTTGGAGCAAAGGTTTTGGTAGATACTTCTCCGAACTCAGCGCACGTACAGACACAAACACATAAACCGAATACATACATACAGACAGATCCGAATGCAATAACCCTTTAGCTTGCGGAGAGAGGGTAGCTAGTGCAAACGGATGTTTAAATTATAATTTACTCACTGTAAAAGGGCTCTGTCGCTCTAAATAAGCTTATCAAAATACGACTAGTCAAACGCTAACTGCGATCATCTGTATGGGTTCAAAATATGCCTATCTATGCTATTAATTAGAAAAGATTTGAACTAACGTCCTAGATGAGTCAGATGGTTATGATGTTGCAGCTGCGTCACGCGGCATGTAGATAATGAACTATGCGTTAGCCTGACAACACTCATAATAAGTGATAAGAAACTAAAGATTAGGCTAATAATGCAGCCCGTGTCCATCATTAGAAGGAACAATCATTGCTATTTGGATGGAGGAGTGGAGGAGGTACCACTGTATTTGTTAGATGCATTTCATCCCTGAACTGCTATTGGGCATCAAGTGCTCTGGGCACCGTCTTCTCATAGTCGAGTTTTGACTCTGATTTTACGGGCTTCTCTTCTTCGTCCATTTGCTGATCTGCCTCGGGTAAATTAACTGTGACAGCATCTCGTTCAACTCTAAGTAATTTCTCCTATTCAGAATTCTCCAGAGATACGATTGGGTATGATCGGTTTGTAACGTGCTTTGATGCAGCACGAAAGGTCAAGTACAAAGTATTGCAGTGTTTTGTCTTAGGCTCAGGATAGAATCAAAGGCAGGCAGATGTGGCTATGCTTATATATTCGAAGTGTAGAGAATAGGGGTCACTATGTATCAACAATAAATGGCATACAGGTACATCTAAACAGCAGGTGCCTCCTCTTTCTTAGCTAACTTCCTTGTTGAATGAGCATTGCCATGCTCCACGTGATGATTGGCAGAACGGTCGAGAATTGTCGTCTTGACGGCTTTTGATGAATCTCACGACAACAGGCAGGTAGGATCTGTACATCAGACATAGGGATTAACGGATACAAGTAATGTGTTGTACACAGAATTTAAATACACTGGGAGAGCTTCGGAGATTCGTCGCCTTTCTAGTGATGCTAATATAAGCCATTAATGTATTCATGCGATGCACCGCTGTGCGCAGTTGCACTCAGCTCGACCAATCAGCGTTATTGCCAACACATACCTGTAGTTTTAGTCACCTCTGCCATTTCCATAAACCGACAATTTTGACTTTCAAGACAGGGATACGCTATTACGTTCCAATCAGCAGTGTAGTTATTTACAAGTATCAACATTTCCTACTGAAATCTCAGCTTGCAAGTTTTATAAGATAGTATAAAGACCTTAGCCACAGAATCATTCCTTAATGGTTTTAAAATAAATAAATCAACTCGCCTCCTAAAATAGGATAACATTAGCTGTAAACAACCAGTAGCTGAGTTCACATTTTATAGCGCCACGTAGTTGAAGGTCCAATCAGTCCAAGCCAGTCGTGAGTAAGTTCTGTCAAATGGAATTTATAGAAAAACGGAGAGATGTGAGCAGCGCTGAGACTGAGACAGACGGTGCTCACAGGTCCGACATCCATTTCTCCAACGCTATACACCTACATTTAATTACTCAACATACGACAATGCTGGAGGAATAGCAGGCTGAAAGCATGTGGCTGTGACGTCACACGACCTTCACCCTTCATCCTGTTGGCACATGCGCGAAGCAAGGCTACACCAACTTAGAAGAATTATATTACCAGATTTTTATTTACTGATGTCTCATCCATTTCTTGTCCGATTATAATTCTGTAAATGTATTCCTGTTAGTAGTAAACGGACTCGCTGTCTGCTATTGTTCTAAATCACTCATGCTTGACAATGCTAATTAATGCATAACTAATTTGATTAATGGGATTTTAATTGGTTTTGAGAGGTGTAATGCGTAATGAGGTCGTGTAGGTCATGTGTGCGTTTGTTTGGTATTGTTCTGTTGTCAGAATGATTGGTGTGTATATGTCAGGAGGTCAAGTGCAATTGTTCAGTTGTCCGAATGATTGATGTGTATCTGTCAGGTTGTGACGAGTTGATCAATACAAGAACAATGGCCGACAGCACGCACCTAGTGTAACATTATTGGTGTAGGCTGTGCGTTAGTGTCGCACATTGTACGTCATCGTTGATGAATAATGATGTCCCGTGCACCCTTGTCATGTTTAACATATTAATTAGGTGGGCAGCGTGCCACCCCCCCCCCCACACTCGTGGTTGAAGGGTATTAAAAAGTAGAATATTTTGAAACTAAGCATAATTGTGGCTTCCTATGCCATTCAACCAGACTTTTGAATAATGGCATGAATGGTGCATGCATGATTCGAGTGTTAATGAATCTATCAATAGCATTCATCACATGCTATTGAACGTTTTATCATGCACTTTTTGAAGAATAACGTTTATCCGCATGAACAATTGTGACCACCTGCATGAACAATAATGCACAGTGGCCACTTTTGAACAATAATGTACAGCACCAACTTATGAACAATAGTGTGCAGCAGACACTTTATGAACAATAGCGGCCACCTGCATGAACAATAGCATTCAGCGGCCACCTGCATGAACAAAACGTGTTCCCAGTCATTTAATTTTCAAAAAAATCAGCGCGAAGTACAGCGTTACATGGGTAATATATAGGTAAACTTATCGATGTTGTATGTATAATATTATATAGATAATAATCATGTATCTGTCGTATTTAAGGAGATATATGTCTTTAAAGTGGCAGTCATTTAATTATTAAATTTTTTTTAAATGTTGTGGTCGCAATTTTAAACAGGCTGCTGCACATTTACACATGCAGCAACATGTGTATGTACATGCCCGGACACAGTTATGTTCTTAATCAAAATTAGGACAGTATAGTTGACTGTAATCTATTGTTTGGTTTAAACAGATCCATGCTTGTGGACGCCAAGTCTACTGACCCCACCTAGCTGGACTGTATTTTCCAGGTGGGCAGACTGCCAAGCATCCTCCTCTGTAGGTAGGACTAGTCTCACCACACCGAGACGAAACTTAACTATTACAGTACAACTAAGAAAGTGAGTGCCTCAGTTGTACAGTTTACAATACCGTCGTATGTAGATTGTGAAGCAGTGATCTGTGTCTGTGTCTCTGTCATGTTGGTGAAGTTGATTGAATCATGTGGCTGTTTATCTGCGGATGAATCTTGTGCTGTCGTGAAGTGTCAAAAGGTTTATTGCAGTTAAGGAGGGAGGGGGACTGCCGTGATTTCGGTGACATCTTTATCGGACATGGAATGTGTTCTCTCTGTAATGGCCGAGCCTTTTAACAGGCGGGACAGAGGTACTTAGAGTGAGAATGACCAATACTGGAGCTGTCGTAACTTGAATCAGACCATTGTCGAATTTCACGTTCTGTGCCTATCTCGTACTAGCTACCGACGACAGACTGCGGCCATCCAACTCTCTCAATAAAGAAATCTGTTATTACGTGTGAATGAGATGTTTGTTTTTAGCTATTCCGTATATCACTTCCAAGAGGTGAGGGTGTCTTTGTGGCAAGTGCTGTTGATGGATGCGATGTCTCACTCTTCACCGTATGATTAGTTTTCCATATACCGCGGTGGGGTGGGGGTTGGGGGTTGGTGAACCTTGCGGAAAATGTTGACTTGTTCTGATGAGGGTAGTGTTCTGTTGTGGTGAAGTCGGGGGTAATGTGTGATGCTGGCATAGTGTGCAGTGGGCACATCCAAGTTTCCAAACTGGGGAATGGCGAGTCTGTTGCTTTGCAGAAATGTAAGGTTTGCAGTGGGTGGTGAGCTCATCGCATTCGTGCGGTAGGGAATGTTGCGGGAAAACGTGTCTCTAACTTTTTCTGTTACAAAAGTCAGGTGCATGCTGCTATATTGTTGGCAACGTACATAGTTGGTGACGCCTATGTTGCTCGTTGTATTGAGATGTAGAATGCCTCCGCTATATCTCCTATAACTGGATGTGTATGTAGTATTTGCGCATTGAACAATTGACGTATCCAGCCTTGAGAGCAAATGTGTTCCTGGTGCATCTGGCTTTCTGTGCCTTGGTGTGATGTTCTGACTGCTCACAGGGGCCTTGGTAGGGCAGTTGTGGTCGGGGTTGCACTTTTTTCCCATTACACGACGGTTGGTACTCTGTCATAGTTTTTAAGTACCGGGAATATTTGAGCCGAGAGTCTATTGAACAGGCTGCTTCCCCGCCCACCACCAGCTGGAGGGTAAGTGGCTGTGGTGCGGGATGCTCCCTCCTCTGAAGCAGCAGACTCTCTCATATCTGAAGATTGACAGTCAGCAGACAACGAGTGGATTGTAAAAAGGATGGGACTTGTGATGTCTGAACATGGTGCGGAGATGAGGGATGCCAGTTGGAGTGGAGGTGGTGTTGCTAATGGATGGGGTGCAACTTGGAGTGGGGGGGGGGTCCGGCGATTTGATGGTTTGGAGGGGAAGTGCAATGAGTTGTGCGGTTTTATTGTTGTCGAGAACAGCGCAAGGTCTCAGCTAACCTCTTCATTTCCATGCTATTTATTATATGTTCCACCCCACAGGAGACATGGCCCAGGACAGCCTCAGCCTCCGTTTGTGGCAACTCTATAATTGGGGTAATAGCATGAAGTGGGTGGGAATGGGAAGATGTCAGAGGAAAAACTTTTCTATCCTTCCCTTTGGACAGCACAAATGGAAAAGTCTTCAGAAACGACTTCTCATATTGTTTTGAGCCGCTCTGAGGCGGGAGAGCATGAGTACGTAGCTCACCATCATCATCAGCATTAGTTATATGTTCACCGGACTCCTGGCTTGGTAGGAGAGGGGCTGAACTGGCACCACAGTGCTCGGGACTAACGTCGGGAATACATGTTTCTGTAGAGACATCTGTCTGGGTACCGGTGTTATGTAAAACGCCCAGCCCGAGCTCTGGCACTGGGCCATCATTAACACAAGGTTTAAGTCGATCGAAGTGGATGGCTGAGGTCAGGCTATTCGAGGCATGGATATGGTAGGTCACGTCCGACTTCTTACCTACTACCACATAGGGGCCTTTCCACTGGTAACTCAGTTTACTCAGCACGTATGCAGAACATCACGTTTCGTGAACCCAAACCATTTTCCCCACCTCATACGGGTCTCCATGTACTCGCTGGTCATGCCATGTTTTCTGACGCCGGTGTGCAGGGGATAGAGATTCCCTTACTAACTTATGGGTTTGTTCTATCCTCTGCCGCATGAGCTCTATGTAAAGAGAGGGTGAATTTTCTCCCCTGGAATTCTGGGCATGGACAGATCCAAGGGTAAGGCTAATTCACGGCCTAACATTAACCGAGCAGGGGTATAACCCGTGCTGAAATGTATAAAAGTGCGGTATGCCTAGAGCACACATGGGAGTCGTAGATCCCAATCGCGACAATCAAGGTGTGTTTCCTAAGTCAACGTCACTGAGAGAGTTCTGTTGAACCTCTCTACCATCCAATCTCCACGTAGATGATATGGTGTGGTTCTTGTTTTGACTATGTGAAACAATTTGCAGAGCTCGGAGATCATCCGGCTCTCAAAATTACTTCCTTGGTCGGAGTGCAATTCATAGGGCATGCCGAAGTGGAAGAACACATTGCCAGACAGGACCTCCGCTACTGTGGATGCCTCTTGGTCCGGTAAAGTGAATGCTTCTACCCACTTCATAAAATAGTCTTGTAATACGAGGATGTAGTTGTTTCCTTCATCCGTCATATTCAAGGGTCCGAGCTCATCAACAGCCACTCACTCCCATGGTGCACCAACAATTTTAATCTGAAGCGGTGCGGTGTGGTGCTGGCCAACATTTGGTGACCCATGCCTTTACACTATCGCATATCCCGATCCAGTGGAATCTTTGTTTGATACATTCTGCTGTCCTTTCGATGGCTAAATGTCCAGTGCAGTCATGAAGTTGTTCAAGAACCATGACTCTATAGCACTCAGGAATTACTCTCCGGTTGTTAATGTAAATGATGCCATTATGGATATGGCACTCCTCAAACCTCTGATAATAATATTTAGCTGTTGCGGATGATGGGCTGATAGATTCCTTAGGAGGATGTACCAACTCCTGGATCCACGCATATATTTGTCGTGTTAGCGCGTTGGTTGCCTGTTTGTGAGCGGCTTTCTCCGCATCCCACTCTGCACATTTTAGCTCAGGGAATACGGGAGATGGCCGTGTTCATCCTTGAGCCTGATGCTGCTCAAGGCATCAGCATTTCCATGCAGCTTGCCGGGTCTGTGAACAACATTGAAGTTGAAGGCTTGCAGGGATTCCTGCCACCATGCTACCTGGCCCTCCAGATTTTTTAGGTTTCTGAGCCAGCGTAGTGGAGCATAATCTGTATGGAGTGTAAATGGGTGGCTGTACATAAAGTGTTTGTAGTATTTGACAAAATACACCGCAGCTAATAATTCTCACTTCGTGGTTGCATAACGTTTCTCTGTTTTGTTCAGTGTACGCGAACCATAACCAGTACCTGCTCCATTTCATTTTCTGTGACTGCAGCTATTGCATAAGCAGATGCATCAGTGTCTAAGATGAAATTGAGGTTAGGGTCAGGATAAGCAAGAATTGGTGTGGTTGTCAAATGTTCCTTCAACGCCCTGAAGGAACCTTCACACTCACTCGTCCACTCGAAGGGTCGATCTTTCTCGGTGATCTGGAATAACGGGGATGCAATCTCACTAAAGTGACAGATGTATTGTCGATACTACCAGCAGGGACTGAGGAAACTTCCCGTATCTCTTACTGAAGTGTGTGGTCTGCCATTCTGCTACTGCCTTCATTTTGGAAGGTTGCCTGGCCACTCCATCAGCGGCAATTACGTGAGCCAGGAAGTCTATGCTCTGTCTGAATAGGTAACACTTCTTGGGTTTGAGCTTGAGGTTTGCGCTATTGAGCCGCATCAAAACCTTGTCCGAATTGGACAGGGTCTGCTCAAACGAAGAGTCCAAGATGATTATGTCGTCGATGTAACAGAGACATATTTTCAATTGCATGTTAGTTAATACCTGCTCAATGAGACGTTCGAATATACCGGTAGCATTGCACAAATCATAGGGCATTTTGCGGAATTTGAAAAGACCGACAAAATCGGTCATCTTCCTGTCAGCCTCATCCATGGCTACCTGCCAGTATCCACTAGCCAAGTCCAGGGTACAACACCACTGGGCTCCAGACAAGGAATCCAAGGCCTGATCTATCTGCAGAAGTGGATACGCATCTTTGACGCTTAGATCATTAAGGCGGCGGAAGTCAATACAAAACCGCAAAGATCCATCCTTTTTGCCTCCTAGTACTATGGGACTGGTCCAGGGTGGGGTGGGGGTTGCTGAGGGTTCTATAATGCCTGTCTGCAACATGTCACTAGCTAGTTGGTATGCTTCCGCTTCCTTGTGAATGGCGAGATGTGGAACTGGCTGTCGTACTGGTCGATTGTTTCCGGTATTGATGGAGTGTCACACAAGGTTCTCCCAGGTCCATGTCTCTTGCGGAGAAACTCTCCCGATATTTAGGTAGAATCCAACGTATGTCACGTTTGTGCAAATAAAAGTCATGCAGGTGTTCGGGTAAATCATCCTCAGAAGCTGTTGCTGGTTTAAGTGCGGTGGGTGTCTCCAGTGATATCACATCCACCAAATGGCCACAACGAACACCTGGGACTAGTGTTATTGGGTCCGCTGTTCCATTGAATACCCGGAAGGGTAAGGGATCCTTGTTGGTGGTGTCTAGGAACATTCGTGGCCTGGCGCATTGAGTGGCAATCATGTATTCGGGGTCGGGTTCTAGCATGGCTGTGTGTGTGTGTGTGTGTTGCTTTCTAACTGTGGTATAGTGGCCCATAAGATCTCCTCCTGTCCTGGCTCAACCGTTGCTGTTGAAGCTAAAATCGCCGCACATGTATCGTACAGTGATGATTCCAGTACAAGGAGTATGTGATGGCCGTGTCTGTCTAGTTCCTGTTGTCTGCAATGTATGACGGCTTCACTGGCACTGAGGACGCCAGAGCCTAAAAGGGCATCGTTTCGAATAGGGGCAACTACAACTGGCTGGATGAATTGCAGTTCCTCTATTTGCATGATAAGGTTTACCGTACCAGCCACCAGAACATCGGCTCTGGTAGCTGTCTGTAAAAATATGTTAGTGGGCCTAAGGAGTGGCTTTCGATGAGGTGAGGTGCTCTCATACAATCGCCTGTTCAAAACGGTGACGGAAGCTCGAGTGTCTGCTATGGCACTGGTAGATACCCCACTGAACAAACAAGCACACTTATATATAATACTTTACGGTGTGTTTGCGGAACAGTTTCCAATGACACTGCTTGCAGAATTGCTTTAGGCGTAATGCCATCCCGTATGTAGTCAGTTTGTTTTTGTATAGCTTCTGTGAGTGCAATCGGTGGCTCAGTTGGGGTGTGTGTGTGTGTGTTGGGGGGGGGGGTTGGTGGAGTGGGGGGTGGTGGTGTTGGCAGTGCTGTGGATGCAGTGTGCAACGTGGGCACCGACTTATGTGAAGCCGCATGCGTGATGTCATGTACTGTTGTTGAGGTAGTCTTCTTAGTGTTTGTAAATATATCCACCTGACCTTTGTGTATGGAGACCGCAGTTGAGCTGGGTTGTAGGAGTGGGCACTTAGATGGCTCTGTAATCAGTGCCCATTTGTGTTTAATGGTGGCTCTGGCTGCGGTGTGATTCGGTCAGCTGTTAGAGTTGTGGAAGCAGGCCGGTCGGGACATCACTCGTTCCAGTGGCCCAGCTGACCACATCCGAAACATGCATTGGGTGTCTGTGTATGCTGATTTGTACTACTTGATGCTGGTCGTGTAGTCTGTTGTGTGACGACTGTGGTGCTGAGCATTGTAACTAGATTGGTGAGTGCCGAGATTTGTTTGGTTGTGTCTTCTAACCTATCATGCATGCCTATTTCTGTCATTGTGCTGGCTGGTTCCCGCATCCCTGGGCATTGTTGTGGCCTCCCCAGTGGGACTGACCATGCTCCCTTTCTCTGGGCACGTGATTCTGACTGGTGGGGTGTGCATCATGTGATGCGGTGTTGTTCAGGCCTGTTGCTGATGTGGATGCAGAGGCTGTGTCGGTCGCGATAAGGATGTGCGCATTATTCAACTCATTGATAGGATGTAATTGACGGTGATTGGCTTTTTCCTGCTCCAGGAAGATTTCTATTCTGACTGCTGTTGCAGTCAGGGACTGAAGATTGTTGTGTTCCAGGAGGAATAGTTTTTCTTTAAGAGTGGGCTCACCACTCAATGCGTCGATGAATGTGTCGAGATGAAGGTGCGTGACTCCCTCCCGATTCGTACTGGGGTAAGCATGTGTGACAAGTCACTGAATGCGACTGGCCAACTCTGGTAGGCTTTCTCAGCACGTCTCTGTAGATATTTTAGCTGAAGACGACTTGTTTCACCAAGGGCCATGCCCCCGAATCTTTCTGACAACGCGCTTTCCAGCTCTGTGTAGGTTGGCATGTTATCTGACCCCAAATCTGCCAGGATCTGAAGGGCCTTGCCTGACAGTTTTGCAGTCAGGTACTCTCCCATTTCTTGATCCATCCACTGATTGGTATGGCTAATGATTTCAAATTGGCATTTATAATTGGCCCAGTCACTCTCCCCAGTGAATTCTGGGGGTGTTGGGGGGGGGGAGAATGACTCAGCCAGGGCCGTGATATGGTGTTGCTGGTGCGAATCCTGGTGGCAGTGGGGGAGAGTGGTGTGAACGCGGATGCTGGTCTGTGTGTTGGTGGTGCTGATGGTGGTAGATCTCGTTCGTGTCATTGGTCCTGGTGCTGCGTCCATGATGACGATTCCCATTCAGGGCGATATAAATGTGTAGGTTCCACTGACTGCCTTATTGGAGTCGGTCGATAAACCGGAGGAGGCGTGTTATGTATATGTTGCAGAAGCTCTACTGGGCGCTGAGTCAGGCGTTTGTCATACAGGGGTGTCCAGGATACTGACGAGGGTGGTGTGTGCTGCGTGAATGTGTGTACCTTCTATTGTAGGATGGTAATGGTGATCCAGTATCCCAATGTTCATACCGTGGTACCGCCGGATAGCACAGAGATGAGGTTCTCATTGGGGGTGGGGGGCGTGGAGGGGGTTGATACGGGACACAGTGCATAAGGGGCAGGCCATTGGTCACCTTTTGATGGTGCTGGTGAGCGCATTGGGCATGAAGGTATGATGTGCCCCCATAGGGGTCTTTCTCATGGTCGACCGCGATCCGGCTGAAGTGTTAGTTGCGTACCGCAGATGCCCGACAAGGTAATGTAATGGGTACCCACCTGCGAGGCCTTGTGGAATGTCCCCTCGCTGATCGGCGAGTAGTCGTGTTGATACGGTGCTGGGAATTCCGCACCAGGGAAATTTTGGTCATAATCGGTAAGGACACATACGGCTCTCCTATCATAAGATGCTACCTCCACATCTAGGGAGTTTTGATCATCCGATAAATGAGACAGAAATGCACAGGTGTTGAGTGTGGGTGTGGGTTCGCTGTTCGTGTCACCGAACTAAATTGGTGTCTTGTTTATTGTGGGCTCATCAGAGGTACCTCGCCGATCTTAAAATCCGCGAAGTAACCATGCAAGGGAGGTTCCCAGCGTGGTCACTTGGAAGGCTTAATTTAAACCATTATACCCCTAACAAAATATTATTGTTGTGATAGGAAAATGCCTTGCGCGGGCTTCCGTCACAGGAAAATGCCATCAACGCTAAAGTGGAGGGAGAAATGCTTTGGGATTTAGCTAGTCGCATTCGTCGGCTAGTGACCTGCGTGTACCCTAGCACCAATCTTGAGGACATCACACATCTACATCTAGATACGTTCATTGACGCATTGAGTGGAGAACCCACCTGAAAAGAAAAACTGTTTCTCGCAAATCACGGCCAGCTTACAACAACTCGTGGTTTGAATAGAAAATATTTTAGAGTGGGAGAAAAACAATCACCACCAACTCCATCCAATTAACAAATGAATGACGTCAATCTCGCCACCACTACCGACAACACCACCACACCTACACAAGCATCAGCAACGGACCAACACGCACAACAAGAACACACAACCAGTCAGAATCATGCGCCTATAGGAAGGGGGCGTGGCCAGTCCCACCAGGGAGGCCACAACAATGCCATGGGATGCGGGAACCAGCACGACAACAACAACAACCGTCAAAACATGCATGCAGATCACTAAACAGATCTCCGCACTCATCAATCTAGTCACCGCTCTCAGTACAACTATTGCAACATTTAACACTCAACCTGCAACCACTTCCACAGCTTCTGCACCACCACCTAATACGTGTTTCAGATGTGGCCAGCCGGGCCACTGGAGCGAACAGTGTCCTAACCGACCTCCGTCAACAACTCCAAGAGCTGACCAATGAACCCCGTAGCCGGCAAATCTGTTAAACTAGTGAGGGAACCGATTAGAGAATCACTTCAGTGCCCATCCTCACAACCCAGCTCAACTGCGGCCTCAGTACAACAACGTCTGGTGGCCTACACTAATACTCAACCTCCGGTACTATCACACACCTACAAACACCCGGCTTCCAAAATGCCGGTACCAATGATGCATTCCGCATCCACAGCACCGACATCTCCCTCTAGCAGATGGTGTGACCCAGCGGTTTCCGCATATAACAAACCCTCTTTCCTATGTAAAACGGCAGTGGTAGGTTGTAGCATCTCCACTGAAACAACATTTCTTCAAGCACCACGTCCCGCCACCAAGGCATCAAATTCTTGGTGCCCGCTGGTGGTATGTAAAACACCGCCCTGTACAGCATCATCCTCTGCATCCACCAGCAGTGGCAGTGATTCGAAGGGCAGCATACATTCCGCATCATGGATCTGAAAAAGGAAGCACCACCGCAAGAATGAACGAATCCCGTGACATCACTGTTTCTTTTGTGCATCCACTAAACACCCGATGATGCACTGCAAGAAGTGGCTCGCACAAGTTGCGCTTATCCGTGATCATGACAATCCCATCTGCACTGCTGTCTACACCAACTCAGCATACACAGAGACAGCATCACCGGCATCACCACTGCCATGCCCCACTCCGTCTTCACCTAAGCAATCACAGCAGCAACGACAGCGGAATAGCCCTTTCCACACTCAGCCATCAACAACACTCAAGGAAGCTATTCGGAAACAAGCTGACTATATACAGAGTGATGCTGTACCTAAACCCCTTTCTCAGATGGTATCATTGGAGACTCTTCCGCAGGTGCACCGCATGGTAATCTATAAGTGTGCCTGTCTGTTTAGCGGTATTTCTACCAGTGCCATTGTTGACACCGAAGCTTCCATCACCGTTTCTAACAAGCCCTTATATGAGAGCATCCCACCTCATAACAAGCCACCCCTTAAGCCTACAAACATATTTTTGCAAACAGCTACTGGAGCCGATGTTCTCGTGGCTGGCGTAGTAAACCTCGTAATACAAAGAGAGGAGATGCAATTCATTCAGCGAGTTGTCATCGCCTCAATTCAAAATGATGCCCTGCTTGGTTCTGATTTTCTCAGTGCCAGCGAAGCCGTCATACACTGCAGACAACAGGAATTAGACATATACGGCCGACGGATACATCTTGGACCGGAATCATCACTGTACGATACATGTGCAGTGATATTGGCAACAACCACCACAGTTGAGCCGGGACAGGAGAAAATCTTGTGGGCCACCGCACCACAGTTAGGAAACAACACTCACACCACCATGCTGGAACCCGACCCCGAATACATGCTAGCCACACAATGGGCCAGTCCCTGCATGATCATGGACACCACCAATAAGGATCATATACCCTTTTGGGTATTAAATGGCACAGCGGACCCAATAACTCTTGAACCAGGAGTGCGTTGTGGTCATTTGGCGGATGTGATATCACTGGAAACATCACCCACCGCACCTACACCAGCTCCAGCTTCCGATGATTTGCCGGAACACCTACATGACCTATATTTGTGTGCCACAGTTGGCTTGATGCAATCCCAAAAACACCAAATACGGAAATTACTCTACAAATACTGTGATAGTTTCTCAGCCGGAGACATGGATCTGGGAGAAACTCACCTTGTTCGGCACTCCATCGACACCGGTAACAACAGACCTGTATTACAGCTGGTATGACGTCTTTCCATACATAAGGAAGCGGAAGCACACCAACAAGTGAACGACATGTTGCGGACGGGAATAATAGAGCCATCAGCATCACCCCTGGGCCAGTCCAATAGTACTAGCAGGCAAATAGGACGGATTTTTGCAGTTTTTTTATAGAGTACCGCCGCTTTATCCATCTTAGCGTCAAGGATGCCTATCCATTACCGTGAATAGATCAGGCCTTAGATTCCTTGTCCGAAGCCAAGTGGTTTTGTACCCTTGATTTAGCTAGTGGGTACTGGCAGGTGGCCATGGATGAGGCTGACATGGAGAAGACCGCATTCGTTTGCAGAGACGGTCTTTTCCGGTTCCACAAGATGCCCTATGGCTTGTGCAATGCTCCTGGAACATTCGAGCGTCTCATTGAGCAAGTATTGACCACCCTGCAATGGAAAATTTGTCTGTGTTACATTGACGACGTAATCGTCTTTGGTCCCTCATTTGAGCGAACCCTATCCAATTTAGACACCGTGCTTTCAAGATTCCGCACAGCTAACTTAAATCTCAAACCCAAGAAATGTCATCTCTTCAGACAGAGCGTCGAGTTCCTGAGACACGTCATATCCGGTGATGGAGTGGCCACTCAGCCATCAAAAACAAAAGCAGTGGTGGAGTGGCAGACACTGACATCTGTTACGGACACCCGGAGTTTCCTTGGACTCTGCCAATACTATCGCCGTTATATCCGTAATTTCACCCCTATTTCAGATCACCGAAAAAGATCGACCATTCGAGTGGATGAGTGAGTGTGAAGGTTCCTTCAGGGTGCTTAAAAAACTCTTAACGACTGCCCTGATTCTTGCTCATACGACCCCTAACCTCGATTTCATCTTAGACACTGATGCATCGGCTTATGCTATCAGTGCAGTTCTATCTCAGGTCATGGAAGATGGAACAGAGCAGGTACTGGGTTGTCGCTCACATACTCTTAACAAAACAGAGAAACGTTACGCAACTACTAAGTGAGAATTACTTGCGGCGGTCTATTTCATCAGGTATTATAAACACTTTCTGTATGGGTGCCCATTTACACTCCGTACAGACCACGCCTCACTACACTGGCTCAGAAACCTTAAAAATCTGGAAGGCCAGGTAGCGAGGTGGCAGGAATCCCCGCAGGCCTTTAACTTCAACGTTGTTCATAGACCCGGCAAACTGCATGGAAATGCCGATGCCTTGCGCAGAATCAAGCTCGAGGATGAAAGGGAAGTGGCCACTACCATGACATATTCTACACAGCCATCTCCGGAGTTCCCCAAATTGTTGTGCGCAGAGTGGAATGCGGAGACAGTCGCTCACCAACAAGCAACAGATGCGTAAACACGAAATATATATGCATGGATCCAGGAGGGGGTATGTTCTCCCAAGGAATCTGTTACATCATTATCCACAACAGCAAAATACTACTACCAGTGGTTCGAGGAATGGCACGTTCATAACGGTGTTCTTTACATTAACAACCACATTGTGATCCCCGTGCATTATCAAAATAGCATCCTTCAGCAACTTTCCGATAACGCAGGTCATTATGCTGTTGAGCGGACATTAACAAGGATAAAACAGATTCCACTGGATCGGGATTCGCGATAGCGTGAAGGCATGGTCGCCAAATGTGTCCCATGTCAAAGACGCGCTGTTGGCCAGCACCATTCCACACCACTTCAGATTAAGATTGTTGGTGCACCATGGGAGCAAGTGGCTATTGATGTGCTCGGACCCTTGAATATGACGGATGAAGGAAACAAGTACATCCTCGTATTACAAGATTATTTTTCGAAGTGGGTAGAAGCGTTTGCTTTGCCGGACCAAGAGACATCCACCGTAGTGGAGGTCTTGGCAAGCAACATGTTCTGCCTTATGAGCTGCACTCCGATCAAGGAAGTAATTTTCAGAACCGGCTAATTTCCGAGCTCTGCAAATTGTTTCATATTGTCAAGCCCCCATACGACTCTGTATCATCCGCGAAGCGACGGGATGGTGGAGAGATTTAATCGCCCTCTCACCAAAATGTTGACTAAGGAAACCCGCCTTGATTTTCGCGATTGGGATCTATGGCTCCCACATGTGCTCCTGGCATACCGTACTTCAGTACATTCCAGCATGGGTTATATGCCTGCATGGTTAACGTTAGGCTGTGAATTAGCCTTGCCCCTGGATCTGGCCATGCCCAGGATTCCGGAGGAGAAAGATTCATCATCTCTCTACGTAGAGCTCATGTGGCAGCGGAAAAAATAGACCCATGAGCTAGTGAGAGCTACCTTATCCACTGCACACCGGCATCAGAAAACATGGCATGACTGGCGAGTGCATGGAGATCCATATGAAGTGGGAAAGATGGTTTGGGTTCACAAGTCGCGACGTTCTGCAAACGTGCCGAGTAAACTGAGTTACCAGTGGAAAGGCCCCTATGTGGTAGTAGGCAAGAAGTCAGACGTGACCTACCATATCCGTGCTTCGGAGGGCCTGATCGCAGTCATCCACTTCGATCAACTTAAACCGTGTGTCAGTGATGGCCCAATGCCAGCGCTCGGGCTGAACGTGCCACATGACACTGGTACCCAGAAAGATGTCTCCATGGAAACAAGTATTCCCGACGGTAGTCCAGAGCACCACGGTGCTAGTTCGACGTCTCTCCTACCAAGCCAGGAGTCCGGTGAACAATTAACTAGAAGACGATGACAAGATACGTACTCGCCATCTCCCTCCTCAGTGCGGGTCTACTCGATCTGGGAAGTCGTATCTGAAGACTTTCTCATTTGTGTTGTCCAAGGGGAAGGACGGAAAAGTTGTTCTGCCAACCTCTTCCCACTCACACCCACTTCATGTTATACCCCGATTATAGAGTTACCACAAGCGGAAGCTGAGGCTGCCCTGGCCCATGCTTCTTGTGGAGTGGAACATGTCATGAATAGCATGGAAGTGAAAAGGCTGGATGAGGCAAACCGCACAACTCGGTGCACCCTTCTAACCCCCCCCCCCCCCTCCCCAAATGGCCGGACCAATGCCTTTCCATGTGGCGATCCCATCCACAGCCGCACCTCTACCCTGGATCCAACTGGCCTCGGTCATCTATGCACCAAGTTCGGGCATCATTTGTCCTGTGCATTTCACACTCAACTCGTCGTCTGTTGACTGTCACTCTTCAGATATGAGAGACTCCGCTGATACAGAGGAGGTGGCATCCCGTACCGCAGCAACAAACACCCCCCCCCACACCGCAGGTGGTGGGCAGGGAAGCAGCCTGTTCAGCAGACTCTCGGCTCGCATATTCTCGGTACTTACAAATTATGAAAGAGCACCAACCATCGTGTAATGGGGAGATGACCACTCTCCATCCCAAGGGCAAACCTGGATACGTCAAATCACCATTGCGTGAACATCACACACATACTCGTTTACCAAGGATAACGGAGACGTACAACATCTGCAACAACAAATGTAGCAAGCACCCAATGTTTTAAAATTGAAAAAGCTAGAGACATTATATATGCAACAATCCTTCCCGCATAAATACGGAAGCTCATCAATTTCCATAAACCCGACTCCCATATCCGCAACAGACTCGGCATTCACCAGTGTGGAAACCTGGATATGGCCAATCCGCAATACGCCAGCATCACACAGCAGCCCGGACTTCCCTACAACAGTTCACTATCACCATCAACACTCGTCAACATTTTCCGCAATCACCTTCTTATTCGATTTACGGAAAACTGATCATATGGAAAGGAGGAACAACAAAGCAGCCAAACAACAACGCAGCCATCTACAGTACATGCTACGGGGGATCCCCCATTCCCACCCACCCCCCGGAATAGTCGTACGGAAACAGCTAAAATGTGACACATCATTCACACGTAATAACAGTCAATATTATTAGGAGAGCAAGATGCCCGCAGTCTGTCGTCTGTCTGAGTAGGATTTTGGCACCGAAAAGAAGTTCGATAATGGATTGATTCAAGTTATGGCAGCAACCTTCTTGGTCATCCGCACTCTAAAGTAACTCTGTCCCGCCGCCCCCCCCCCCCCCCCCCCGGTCTCGGCCATTACAGAGTGAAATACATCATGTCCGATAAAGTTGACACCGCACTGCAGCAACCCACCCCGCCCCTCAGCTGTAATAAAAACGTCACACTTCACAACAGCGCAAGACTCATCCACAGATAAGCAGCCACACGTATCAATGAAATCCACAGATAAGCAGCCACACGTATCAATGAAATTCACCAACATGACAGAAACATAGACATTCAGGATGACGACGGTATTGTAATTGTAAACTGTGTGCACGCATTTTCCGAGCTGTAGTGTAATGACCAATGCATGTCGTCTAGGTAGGAATGAGACTAGTCCTACCCATAGAGGAGGATGATTGGCAGTCCACCCACCCGGAAAACGCAGTCCAGCTCGGCGGAATGAGTAACCTTGATTTTTCGCAAGACATGGAGCTGTTTAAACCACACAATAAATTACATAGTTTTACTGCCCTAATTTTGATTAAGAACATGACTGTTCTCCTGCGTATACAACTCATTAGCGTGTGGGCTGGTGATGCAGCATCAAAACTTCGACAGTATGAATCAGGGAGAATTTCAAATATTCTCTTACTTACATTCCGGCCGCAAATTAACATGGGTCTGGAAATATGTATTACAGACAACAAGTGACGCATGTATAACATCACGCACAATACATGGACGCTGTACCATTTTTCACTCATGCTACAAATAATCAGCAGCATCATTACTCCGCCATTACATAAGGTTTGCCTAAGTTTCCGATAAACCACGTGCTTTCACAACAAGAAACCACGTGATCCTCACTTCTATTTCCAGTAAATTGGATCAAACGGCTTTAAACAAAAGAACCACCCAAAACGCTATCTACCACAGCGAGATGGAAGAGGCGGGAGGTGTCACGTCATCTCACTCTCCCACAACCCATTGGGTGTTCCAGCCTGAAATCTGAACAGGCGAGTTTATAGGAATCCAATCTGAAAAACCGCTTCACGCTAATTAAAAGCTGAGCTTCCACGGGAATAAGTAGTTCCGGATTTTCGTGTTGATTGGAGACTTGTTTTCCCACTGAGTGAAGATGAAAGCGATTGTCCTTTCTTTCTATATTCCTATTCACTATGTTTCCATGGAAGGGATATTTCAGCAGAGTCCGGAAACATTAAAACTAAAACTTACCATATAGGGCATGACCGGCTCACCCTAAAACTTTCGGGTGTGGTCATCCGCCCTCCTGTGACGTCACCAAAAGGTATAAAAGGAGAAGATCGCACACTGCAACTTCGTCTTCCCATCAATCTCGACACAAGGGAAGAACAAGCATTAGGCTACTTTCGTGTCGCAAACCAAATTCTGCTGTTTTTCTTCTTATTATTATTATTTCATTACTATATTTGGCCAGGAAAAGTATAAAGAGTTAACATAAATAGAGTAGGTTAGGCGGTTCGGTGCTATCATCATCATGCGGAAATAAGATGTCACTTGCAGAAGACCTCTCCTTGTGTCCAACACCTCGGAGGATTCAGCACCAGCCAATCCCGGGAAGAAGTATCTGTGTACAGCTTTACAGCAAAATGGACAGCCATGCAAGCGTGCATTCTCCCATAGCTCGGACTTGACGCTGCATGTCAATCGTGATCATCTCTTTCAACGCACATTCTGTATGGACTGCAAATATTTATATACAGCTACTCGTTATGGTGTGACACACACGTTAACAGAAAAGCATCGTGTGTTAGTAGTGACATTACGGCCTGGTGAACAAAGTGAAGATACAGAAGTTGTAGCTAGTAGATTTGAAACTAGTCTTCCACATAATGTGCTTCCCATGGGAAGAATGGCCAAGACGAAGTGTACCAAACGGAGGCAACATAACTTTCCGCACTTCGTAATACCAACGGCAACAGGCTCAGTGAAACAGACGGCATCCAGTCACCACACCGCATCAACCACCATCATGATGGCATCCTCAGTATGAACCCCACCGGCAGCACCTGTAGTACGGATACCTACATTGCCTACTGATTCCACTCCGGCAGTACCCACAGTAATGCCACCATCCGCATCATGCACCACCGCAGCATCAGCATGCGGAATCGGTGGGCCCATATTAGTGTTAATATCTACACCAGTAACCATTCCGAACCTGGGTTACAGGACATTTCAGATCGTTCCATATCCCCATGTAGCCTTATCATCGATGAGGATATCCACCATACGGAAGCAACAGCCATTACCACCGCACCACCAAGCAGCACCACAGCCCACCCACGCAGCAGCACTCCATCAGATCCAGCAATCCAGAAAGTAACTACGCTGGATCATCCTTATGCCAGGAAGAAGCGAATTGCCCATCCAGAAATCCGTGCAGTTCCAAGGATGGCCGCGAGCAAATTACTGAAGGCCACAAAGATCCGCAAACTGTCTGCCAGCACCGCATTAGCAGCAGCAACCACACACCATCCAATCATCACTTTCACCACCTTAGGACCACCTGCATCCCACACCACCACCACCACATCAACGACTACAGTCATGTCGCCAGTATCAACGTCGCCACCAGTTCGCTCTTCACCCGCTGTCATCTCTCTCACCACCAGTACTTCAATGGACACGTCTGTACCATCTTCCAGCTTTAGTACAGCGACCTGGGTAGTATAAATTATGAAATATCAGCAGCGGAAGATCACCCACCTCGTCCGTCCCGTACGAGTCTGGGTAACCAGACTCACTGGGGGAACTTTACAAAGAACATTTAAGGACTCTATTGCCAAGGATACAGCAGTATTTATAAATAGTTGTGCGGAAAGCGGAATGTTTTTATTATGTTTATTTCTGAAATAAGTATTTTTACACCCAATACAGACATACATACTCACAACACAAGAACAAATTCTAATCTACACGTCACATATCACCGAACAGAGGCAGCTACATGCACACGATCCATCAAGCAATACAATTATGGAATAACACAGAAGCAGACACATGTGCGCAAATTCTTACAACAAAGTCATTCCAAAAGTACATAAAGACCAAAATTATTGAGAGCCACTAAAAGCCAGGTTACTAAAACACACACCAGAAACTATTAATGACCAAAAAAGGACTAATTTCCTATAATGTAATGATTGTTCTGTTGGCTATTTTGGGACAAATTTGAACTGCCACTGTTGCTGTCTATAACAGTAACAGACTACAATTGAATCGGTTGCAAAATACTCAATGATTTTACTGTTCACTGTGCACCTGACTGAAATTAAGATACTGAAATCTTAACGGTTAAAGGTTTAACCACTGCCATGGCAGCCATGTTCCAATATAGCGGAACATGTCTATAGCGGCCACTTGCTTTCTGGATCCAGGGAGTGATGGTCCTCTAAAGTAGGTTGACATAAGACCCCCACATCCTGATTAGTCGCTGCCCTGTTGTATTACAATATACTACCCATATTTAAAAATGTATGGGATAACCAATTTTTAGTGACATTTTATATATTTTTTATGGTGTATAAATGTGATCTCTGTAGACGGGTTCTTCCACTGTAGGGCACTTGGTCCCCAGGACAACAAATAATAATACATAAAAATAATAATAATAATAATAATAATAATAATAATAATAATAATACATGTAAATAATAGTAATGGTATTGTCGTTGTTGCTATTATTATTAAACATAATGATAATAATAATGTGACAATAGTAATAATAATAATAATAATAATAATAATAATAATAATAATAATAATAATAATAATAATAATAATAATAATAATAACAATGATTACACATGATAATAATAATAATCATGATAATGATAATAATGATGATGATGATAACAATAATAACAATAATACATGTAAATAATAGTAATGGTTTTAGTAATATTTTTGTTGTTATTGTTGTTGAGCATAATGATAATAACAATGCGACAATAATGATAATAAAAATAATAATAATAATAATAATAATAATAATAATAATAATACATGTAAATAATATTAATGGTGTTAATAATGATCTGGTACATATGCATGTAAATACACATATGTGCTGGGGTCCACATACAGTAAATGCTTAATCATTTAACTGCCAGATTTGCTCGGGTGGTGCTCCGGCTGAGACAGCCCATTTTGAGAGCAGGAGATTACTGTTCCTGGAGGACCTCACTCGAATGATTGATTCCTGTAGAGGGCTTCCAACTACCATATTCTCTTGCTAAATACTAGAAATGGACTTGTACTTTTGATCAGCTGCGGAGCCACCTCCTGACAAATGAAGGTGTTGAAGGATTAATGAGCGGCTGACAGGCCAATGGCCTATTAACCTTAACAGCCATATTTGATAACATAACATAATGATAACAATGCGACAATAATAATAATAATAATAATAATAATAATAATAATAATAATAATAATAATAATAATAATGTTATTGTTGCTATCATTGTTATTCAGCATGAGTGTACATGTAATAATGATGAGAAACGTAACAGGGATAATGAGTATAATAATTGTATTTTCACTGAATAGTAATACTACTTCGCATGATGGTCACTCCACTCCCTCCACCTCCCCTGCCCCTTTATGTAAACTGTTCTGTCGTAAGTCATGTCTCAACACGTAATTTGTTTAAATGTAAACATAATTCATACATGTATTGTATCATACTCTATGCCATTTGTAATATAAAATATACATGTACATGTACATGTATATAAATGTTATATGTATGAACAGAATATTATAAATGTTATATGTCAAGGGTCCACTGCATCATAGGCCTTGCCTATGGTGGATGCCTGTAGTAAATTGTTAAATTATTTACCCATATGGAAATGTATTTAATTATCCCTGTTACGTTTCTCATCATTATTACATGTATATTCATGCTGAATAACAATGATAGCAACAATAACATTATTATTATTATTATTATTATTATTATTATTATTATTATTATTATTATTATTATTATTATTATTATTAATGTCATAATCATATATACATGTTCTTCACGCACTGTTATTTCTTCCAGATGAGAAAGTGTGGCACAGACATGAAGCTCCAACTTTGACAGCTCAAAATTATGGTAAAGTTCACAATTTAATTAAACATGCTATAGTTGCGACTCCAATGGCCCTGCCAGAAGTAGACTGACAGACCAACGTGTACTGGCTGCGAGTCGCAACTAAAAAAAGCCCATGCTTCAATTTAACTATTGACTTTTGTTTGCTTTCTTCTGCATCAGTGATCTACATAACCATTATATCATCAGAGGCACTAAATCTGCTGATTTTTGCTTTTATCATTTTCTATTTATTTTCATTTGGTCTGTCAATGCTCTGCTGCGGTCTACTGCATGTATCATTGTGCTCTGTTTCAGCTTATGATTTTTGGTCAATATCATTTTGCTTTATGCATTGTATATGTTAAATTATACGTTGTCAATGTCTGTGTCATATTTCTGTTCATTTTGCTTTGCTGCTTTGTATTAAGTTGTGAACTTGACAATTCTAAGCTGCTGCTTTATGCTTTGTCTATGTCAAACTATATGCTCTCAATATCTGTCATATTTCTCCCTCATTCTGCTTTTTTTCCTAATTTGTCACTATCATTTTGCTTTATGCTTTGTATATGTGTCAAACTGCATGCATTCAATATCTACATTCAATTTTTTCTTAAATTCATGTGTCCAATGTCATCTACTTATACATGCAAACTGTGTATTGCTAATAAGTGTGTGTGCGTGCGTGCGTGCGTGCGTGCGTGCGTATGTGCATGCATGCATGCATGTATGTATGTGCATCTTATTCCTTCTTATCTTGCTCCTTAATTCCGCCAACCAATCCAGTCTTATACTAGTCTTCAGAAGTGCCGGCTTACAGACTCAGAGTGGCCTTTCTTGAGGTTCTTACCACTGGAGTGACTGACATACTAATTGATTCTACACTGGTCATACGAATGTACATATATTCTATTTATCCAACAAGAATTTGAATATTCTTTTTTCCCTATATCAAGGTTTTTTTTGGGTTTTTTTGCCACTGATCATAATTATAAGTGCTCATATAGCTATAAGCGACTGCTTTCATTTTCCTTTCCATCAGAGGACCAAACTCTACTATTCATTCCTTATCCTTTGAACATTTTTTTATCCTAGTTATTTATGTTCTGTCATGCGGGTATAAAAATGTTGAACTGCCATCCTGAATAATTAGCCATATATACAACCAGACCATTACCCATACCAGTATATCTGCTGCTCCGAAGCCACCAGCTAGATATTATGAAAAATCTAAATTGCTCCCAGCCATCCTAAACTACATGTTTTCTGCCAAGCTGAGGAAACCTTCCGGTAGCCTTTTTCTCACTTGTCCACTTCCCTAAGATTTCAATAGCGAATCGTATAATAATTATTCTACCCACAATTACACCTATACCTCACTCATCCCTTTCCACCCAATCCTATGCCCATCAAATTCCGTTGTTCTTCCTGTAGAAAACCAGTGAGATGTAACCAATATGCTAAACTATGTGATTGCTGTGGTGTCTTGGTACACTTACGCTGCTCAAAGCTTACCACTGCTGAATATTCAGAACTAGAAAACTCAGAGGTGCCATGGTGGTGCATTAACTGCAATAAATATTTATTTCCCTATAATCACTATGATGATGATACTGATTTCATGTTAGCTATCCTGGACATAAATGAACGACATAACCACATGTATCAATATACCCACCAAAACACACTTTTTAATCCATTTAAGCGTAACAAATTCTACCAAAATATTATATCTCACGATGATGTTGATAATGAGGAAATTAAATATCTAACACCAGAATGTGACTATATTCTTCAAAAGGAATTTAATGATAATTTAATTAAGAATGTAAATGAAACAATCACATTCTCTCAACTTCATATTAATATCAGGTCTCTTCTGAAGAATAACGATAAACTAGGCATGTTTCTGGACGCAAGCTCTCATAAATTTGATCTAATTGGTGTTTTACTGAGACCTGGCTGAAACCAGACTCACCACTAAGCTTAATTGATAGACAGCACTATAACTTCATTGAAAAGCATATACCAGCACAACACACAGCCACAAGGGGAGATGATGTAGGCATCTATGTAAAGGATACCATTCAATATACTATAAGAGAGGATCTGTGTATAATGGAAGCAGATATAGAAGGCCTTTTTATTGAAATACCCAGAAGTAAATCAAAAAGCAAAATTGTTGGTGTTATTTATAGAGCCCGAGGAACGGATAATGATAATTTTATCAAAGCTTTCGATAACATTTTGCAAACTATCCAAAAGGAAAACAAGATAGGACACATTATGGGAGATTTCAACATTGATCTACTAAAACAAAACTGCTTTTATACACAAAACCTACTAAACTTAATTGGCTCATATGGCTTCTATCCACTCATAACAAAACCGACTAGAATTACAGAAACAACTGCAACCATCATTGACAATATCTTCACAAATAGCATTGTTGAATGGAAAACTCGATTAGGTATTTTTGTTGCAGACCTGTCTGATCACTTGCTCATTTATTACCTGAAAAAAACCCAGAAGTTAAACAAAAATCATTTATAGAAGAAAATCTAATGTGTAGGGACTTTGGAATAGAAAATATTGACAAATTTAAGAACGCTATGTCTGCTATAAACTGGAACTGCATTCTTGATTGTCAGTCATGTGAAGATGCCTACAGCACATTCCATACTGTGTGCACAGATGTATATGATCGCGCCTTTCCACTAAAAACAGCTAAACAATTTAAACGAAACCCGACTAAACCATGGCTAACTAGGGGATTGATAGCTGCTTGTCATAAGAAAAACACACTGTACTTAACATCTATCAAGCACCCTACAAAGTACAATTAATCTCAATATAAAAAATATCGCAACAGACTAAACCAAGTAATCCGGAGAGCCAAAATCAATCATTACCATAATAAATTCATCAATCAGAAAGACAATATCAAAGAAACGTGGAAGTTAATAAAGTCTCTACTGAATAAACAAAACAAGAAATCAGAGACATCAAGATTTATATATAATAACAAAGTTTTAACCAACAACCAAGATATAGCAAATAAATTTAATGAATATTTTATCAACATTGGACCCAGCCTATCGGAAAAAATTAGGAATACCTCTAATACAAATATAGAAGATTATCTGACAGGCAGCTATCAATCCTCAGTTTTTCTAAATCCTACTAACACAGATGAAATCTCAAAAATCTTAATGCAAATCAACCGGAACAAAAGTGCAGGCATTGATAATTTTAAATCGAACATTTTTACAAACTGTCTCTCACAAATATTAATCCCACTGAACCACATTTGTAATCTTTCCCTGGTGCAGGGTATATTCCCATCTCGACTAAAAGTAGCACGGGTGACACCAATATATGAAGCCAAGGACTCTTCTGACTTCACTAATTACCGGCCCGTCTCACTACTTCCACTATTTTCTAAACTTCTAGAAAAACTTTTCTACAATAGACTGAAAAATTTCTTAAATAAATATTCTATTCTCTATAAAGCACAATGTGGTTTTAGACAAAACCACTCCACAATGCTGGCTCTGATAGATATGTTTGAAAAAATAACAAATTCTCTAGAAAACAAAAACATATTCTTGGCATATTTCTTGATCTTTCTAAGGCTTTTGACACAATTGATCATAAGATTCTAATAAAAAAACTATCTTATTATGGAGTGAGAGGAATTGCCCTAAATTGGATAACAAGTTGTTTATCAAACAGAGTACAGTGCGTACAATACAATGGAGCTTGCTCTAGCAATGAAAACCTAGTCTGTGGTGTCCCGAAGGGATTAATACTTGGACCTCTCCTGTTTTTAATATATATGAATGATTTACCCAATGTTTGTCAGCACCATTCATTAATACTGTTTGCAGATGACACCAAAGCTTTTTGCCACAACAAGAATATAGAAACGCTATATAAACATGTAAATGAAGAAATGGAAAAAGTAATAAATTGGTTTAAAGTAAATAAATTATCACTGAATGTCGGGAAAACTAATTACATGCTCTTTACAAAATCTAGAAAACTAAAGAAAAATGACTTGCCAAAATTGTACATTGATAATCAGGAAATACAGGAGGCTGAGTTTGCTAAATTCTTAGGTGTCTACATGGATAAAGATCTAACCTGGGAGAAACATATAGAGATTGTAACATCTAAAGTGGCAAGAAACATTGGGATCATGCGACGACTTAAATCATACTTACCACCTAACATACTAAAACACTATATTGCATGTTAATACTCCCACAAATTACTTATTGCAACACTATTTGGACTAATACATATAAAATCAGACTGGCAAGACTAAAATCACTTCAAAAGCAAGACATTAAACTTTTTTCACAAACATGAGAGGCCCAATATGTTTACAAGACAGAAAATTTATTAAACCTAGAAGATATTGGTAATCTCCAATTATATACAATAATAAACGATTTTTTCAAAGGCAATCTACCAAATTCACTGTCTTCTCTCTTTAACCTAAACACTGAAATACACTCATACAACACCAGATCTAGACACAACTTTCACACAGAATACAATAGAATGGAAATCTCAAAACAAAAACCATCCTTTCAAGCTACACAACTCTGGAATAACACAGACACGAACACACGTACACGGATTATTAGTCAAAATTCCTACAAACATATTATTAAACAAATGTTCACTAATAAGTACTAAATTGAGTAATTGGACCTCACTCATATATTAGTTACTGCACCTTGATGCGCCCGGACACCACAGCAATTACCAGCAATTCATCATGAAGAACCACCCCCCCCCACCCCCGTTAACAATATTGATATTACTGCTCTTGCCTTGCCTCTACACTCCGGTTTGACATATTGTCTACATAAAATAAAAGGTACCGGTACTGCTGAATATTCTGGACCTAGTGGAATTTGTGGGAGAATTTTCTGCATACGGCAGCAATGTCTTCTATTCCAAATCTGTACAGAAGATTACTTACATCATAACCAAATCAGTGTGTTGCTAGAATCATGTTGGCCATTGTTATCTTTACTGTATCATTAACCATAATCATATTTAATTAAATTAATTTTATTATATTATATTTTATGTGAATGTCTGGCTCCTGGGTCTTACAGACAACACATCCCAAGGGTTATAGCTCCTTTTGCTGGGTGTTTTGAAGAGGACTTGACCGGGTGCTGTGGTTGGCTAAGCCACCAACAACTCTCGGTCGGGTGGCTTTTCTGAATATTCAGCGAGCGTGCAGCTTCTGTGTTAAAACCTGAGTCAAATTGGACCAGCACTCCTCAAGATATACACAGATCCAGAACTTGATCATGTCTAAGAGCACTAAAAAATCAAGCCCTGACAAACATTCTAAGAAATAGACTCGAACACAGATTCACATAGCCGGTTTACTCTCTTTCCTCTAGGGAAAGAACTCTCTTTCCTCTAGGGAAAGAAGGTGATAGACAATAATAATAATAATAATAATAATAATAATAATAATAATAATAATAATAATAATAATAATAATAATAATAATAATAATTGTAGAAACAGGATGAACTCCAGCCCCCACCCTACCCCTTTATCCCCTAGCCCATTCCAATGAGTGAAATATGTTACCCACAGTATGAAAAACAATCAAAAACAAGTGAACCATGTTTGTCAAATGTCTTGTCTTTTTTTTTCCTCTTCTTTTTTTATGTCAAATCCTATATTATTTGTCTGTAGTTATGCATAATATATTGTCAATAATGCTGTATGTCTACTTATCTCAAATCATGTGTAATTAATATGTTATTCTATGTCAGGGGTCCGCAAGCTAATAGGCACAGCCTCCAGTGGACTCCCTGTTATCATATTGTAATTTGTAATATTTACCAAGAGAATAAAATCAAATCAAATACAAAAATAAAGAATCTTGAAGTAAATGTGCAGTTCAACATATATTGTAGTTCAAGTTCAAGTTCAAGATTATTTATTTTGATATAGAATATACATTTACAGTTTCACAACAGGTAGTCCACCAAAGGCAGAGCCTATGTGGCGGTGGACCCCTACATATAACATATAACAACAATATAGGACAATATAGGACATGAGAATACTGAATACATAAGGTTAACATGTTATAGTCCTATATATACATATAGTTAACTGTCTCGCTGCCAAGCCTCTGCAGTCTACATTTTCCATGGAGCCTAACTCAGGGTATGCTGAATACCTCTAAAACAATTTAACCGAACGTTGTCGTTGGCTAAGCCACAAGCAACTTTCAGTCAAATTTTTTCTAAGATACTCAGCCAATCCAGAGTCATTGCCAATTGGAATTATTGTCCGCTGGCAGCAGTCCAACAGTTAATAGACGTATGACAATTTACATATTTACAGGGAAAGACATGACAGAGGGATGTGTGCTTATCTTGCTTAAGTTAATAATTCTATATTACATATTCCTATTATCATTGACAAAGTATTAGAATTTAAAATTATTTTTTTTTTAGACTATGATGGTAGAGGTAGTTGTTTGGTAGTTACCATTATGACAGATATTATTATTATTATTATTATTATTATTATTATTATTATTATTATTATTATTATTATTATTTGTTCTGGTGACTGGGTGCAAGTATGAGAATAGCATGCCATGATGGTGAGTGTTTTCCAGAGTCTAGTAGGTTTCTATAACCATCTTTTTGATATTCTGCTTAGAGTACTGTAGCTTTATGATGTCTGTGCGTGTGCGTGTGTCTGTATTATTCCATAACTGAATTGCTTTGTATGAGGGTTTTTGTTGTGCTGCTTTTGTTTGGCGGTGTGTTGAATCGAGGTTATTTCTTGTTCTTGTGTTGTGAGGATGCAATTGTGTATTGAGCATAAAAATGTTAGATAAGGATGAGGGTAAGTTGCCATTGTGGAAGTCCCTTAAGATTGTGTATAGTTGGAGCCCTCCAATGTCCTCAAGTTTTAAGACCTTTTCTGATTTAAAGATATCCTGGCCACCTGCTGTTTGTGAAAATAGTTTAATAGATTGCTTTTGCAGAGATTTTAGTTTTTTTAGTCTAGCTTGAGATGTATTAGTCCAGATAGCATTGCAGTAGGTGATGTGAGGAAGTATCATTGTGCAGTACAGGTTTTTAATAATATTAGGTGTTAGATAGGGTTTCAGTCTGCGAATGATGCTAATGCTTTTTGCTACCCTGGTAGTAATAATTTCAATATGCTTCTCCCATGTTAAATTTGTGTCCAGATATACTCCTAAAAACTTAGCATATTGTGCTTCTTGAATTATCTGGTTGTCGATATAGAGGTTTGGGAGAGCTATTTCTTTTAGTTTCTTAAATTTTGTGAATAGTATATAATTAGTTTTTGATACATTTAAGGATAATTTGTTTACTTTAAACCAGTCTATTAATTTCGCCATTTCATCATTGACATTTTTGTATAGAATTTCTATATCCTTGTGGTTGCAGAAAGCATTTGTGTCGTCTGCAAAAAGTATTAGTGAGAGATTTTTGCAGACTTTGGATATGTCATTCATATATAGGAGAAACAGCAGGGGCCCAAGAACTGAACCTTGGGGAACACCACAAACTATATTTTTGTATTCAGAGATAGCCCCATTGAATTGTACACACTGTTCCCTGTTTGACAGGTAACTCTGTATCCAGTTCAATGCAGTATCTCTTATTCCATAGTATGCAAGCTTTTGCAGTAAAATTGTATGATCAATTGTATCGAAGGCTTTGGAAAGATCCAAGAATACACCTAGCGTATGTTCATTATTCTCAAGGGAGGTTGATAATTTTTCTATCATATCCACAATGGCAAGCATAGTAGAGTGTTTTTCTCTGAAACCATATTGAGAAGGATATATGATTGAGTCTTTGTTTAGATATTTAGCAATTCTACTAAAATACAGCTTTTCTAAGAGTTTTGAGAAAAGTAGAGGTACCGAGACTGGCCGATAATTAGTAAAGTCAGATACATCTTTAGCTTTGTATATGGGTGTCACACGTACAACCTTTAATCTTGATGACAATACTCCCTGTGTAAGTGAGAGATTACAGATGTGGTCCAATGGTGTTAGTATTTCTGTTACACAGTGTTTAAAAAATTTCCATTTGAAATTATTGATTCCAGCACTTTTAGCTGTGTTAATTTGCATTAGTATTTTGTAGACTTCGTGAGTATCTGTTGGATTTAGGAAAATAGAGTGTTGATAACTACCTGTTAGAAAGTCCTTTACATGTATGTTCGAGCTGGGTTGAATTTTTTGTGATAAATTAGGACCAATGTTAGTAAAATACACATTAAATTTGTCTGCTATTTCTTTTTTGTCGTTAATGACTCTATTATTATAAATAAACCGTGATGCTTCAGTATTGTTTTTTTTCTTATTTGGTAATGATTTAATCAGTTTCCATGTTTCCTTTATATTATCTTTTTGTTCATCAAATTTATTATGAAAATAATTTATTTTTGCTGTCCTAATTATCTGATTTAGCCTGTTTCTATATTTCTTGGACTGTGAGTCATTATACTTTGTCGGATATTTAATAAAATTCAGATATAACTTGTTTTTCTTGTGACAGGCAGCTATCACTCCTCTTGTAATCCAGGGTTTAGTAGGATTTTGTTTAAATTTCTTAATATTTTTAAGTGGAAAGGCAGATTCATAGATGTTAGAGCATATAGTGTGGAAGGTGTTGTAGGCATCTTCACATGACTGTGATTCAATTACCTGGTTTCAGTTTATGTTAGCCATATTGTTTTTGAACATTTCTATATTTTCCTTTTTGAAGTCCCTACAAGTTACTGCTTCTTTTACAAATGATTTTCCTTTTTTGTTTTCTTTTTCTATATAGAATATAGGTAAATGGTCTGAAAAATCTACAACAAAGATACCTGATTGATTCTTGGCACTTACAGCCTTATTCGAGATGATGTTGTCAATAACAGTAGCCGAGCATTCTGTAATTCTTTTTGGTTTCGTTATAAATGGCAGATATTTTTAATAAATTTAATAGGTCTTGAGTGTAGAAGCTATGTTGTTTTAACAAATCAATATTAAAGTCACCTAATATATAAGCGGATTTCTTTTCATTTTGTATGGTATTTAGAATTTTTTCGAATGATTTCATAAATTTGTCGTTGTCACTTCCAGGAGGTCTGTATGTGACACCGACAAGTTTATTTTTTGTTTTTTCATTGGGAATTTCAATAAAAATAGTTTCAATAAATTCTTCATTCATTGACAGGTCATCTCTCAAATTATACTGTAAACTGTCCTTTATGTAGATACCTACACCACCACCTTTTTTAGTTGGCCTGTGTTTTTCAATGAATTTGTAATTTTGCATATTAATTAAGTCCAGTGGTGAGTCAGGTTTCAACCATGTCCCCGTAATTCCTATGACGCTAAATTCATGTGAGCTGGATTCCATAAAGTTATTAAATTTATCACATTTTTTTAGCAGCAATCTCATGTTAATATGAATCATTGAAAAGGTGATAGCATCAGTACTCTTGATAATATTATCATTAAATTCTTTCTGAAGTATATAGTCACAAAGTGGGAAATTCATACCTTCATCATCAATATCTGTTTCAGAGAAATTTGTGTATTCATTGCCCTGGTTAGAAGTATTTAGCTTGAATGGGTTTACAAGTATGTTTGCATTTATATATGCACTGTAGTCATATTTGGCACCTAGGATATTAAGCAGAATTTCGGTATCATTTTCATAGTGATTAAAAGGAAAATTAGTTTGGTTACATTGAAAACACCACCATGGCTCATCAGAACTCTGGAGTTCTTCATAATCTGTGATAGTTAGCCCTTGGGAGCATCTTAAATGCACCCAATCACCACAACAGTCACATAGAATTACACGCTGATTAGATTTGACAGGTTTGTTGCAAGAAAAGCACGGGAACAGGCCAGGCATGGACAGCCAAAAATGGGGTGGCTAAAGGCTATTGCTGGCTACTGTGATGGAGAGATAGTGTTTATCTAATAAAATGAGATTATATATACACCTGTGCAAAAGTTAAGCACCAGCAAAAACAATAGAACGTAGAAACATGATGGTACAACTAGGCTGCCATACTTTTTGTCCCCGCGTTAGCTGACATAATTCCAAGTACGAAATGCACATGCATGCATGACTTCACGCCGCTTGATGTCCGTGCGTGGCGGGAAACAGCACACGTGTTCAGTTATGTAAAAGTCCAGTTTGAGGTGTAGAACATTACATACAGATTTAGGCGACAAGATTAGGAATTTTGTGTTCATGACCGTGGTTTATTTGTACAGAGAGAATTAGCTCTTGATTGTGAACCGCTATGGCAAGACGAAGGGTAAGTGATCGTGTGAAATGGCAAATCATAGGCATGCATACCACTGGTATGTCATGCAGAGAGATTGGTAGACAGCTGAACATTAACCATACTGTAACCAGTCGTTTGATTGCAAAACATGGGCAAACTAACGAGGTGAAGGACAGGCCTAGATCTGGAAGACCGAAGAAGACTACTGCCCGTGATGATCGAGCCCTAGTACGCCTTGTTAGGAGATCTCCATTCACCAACAGCAGAGTGCTCAGCCAGCAATGGGAAACGCGCAATAGAGTGTCAATGTCTACCGTCAAAAGGAGACTGTATGCTGCTGGCATGAAAGCTAGGAGACCTGTCAGATGTCCTCTCCTCACTGCACACCACAAAGAGGAGCGTCTGAGGTGGTGCAACGAAACAAGACACTGGAACATGAGATCCTGGAGACGGGTACACTGGTCCGATGAAAGTCGGTTCCTGCTTCATGCCACAGATGGTCGAACTCGTGTATGGAGGTCCAGACGCACGGCGTACGACCAACGTAACATCATGGACGAAGTTCCATTTGGTGGAGGTTCCGTTATGATATGGGGGTGCATCTCATTTGATTGTAAGCTGGATCTGTTGACTGTACCTGGAACACTAAATGGACAAAGATATCAAGATTCCATACTGGATAGAGTTGTGGTCCCTCATTTTGTAAATCATGCACCTGGAACCCACCCTATATTCATGGATGACAACGCCCGACCACATCGTGCTAGAGCTGTGCATGAATACCTCCGCCAGAATGCCATCGAAACCCTACCATGGCCAGCAAGGAGCCCTGACATGAACCCTATTGAGCATATCTGGGACATTCTGGGAAACATGGTGAGAAGGAGGGATCCTCCTGTGCAGAACCTACAGGAATTAACAGACGCACTCCATCTTGAATGGCAACGAATACCACAATGGCGTATCAGTCGGTTGGTGACCAGCATGAGACGTCGTGTCCAGCCCGTCATCCAGGCACAAGGTGGATATACCCGGTATTAATAATGACAGTCTCAAACTCGTGCACAGATGTTAAACTTCGTTTTCAGACACCATTAATGACAATCTAGCCACGTGTGTCAACTGTAGGGCAATAGTTGTCAGTTGTGTCAACGTAACCATATTCAGGCCTCGTTTTCAAGTTCAAACAAAAACATACAGTGTTTCCCCACCATCATAATCAGCATTCCTCTAGTTGCATTATTACCTCTTGCACTAAGATGGATGGGTACATAAATGTTTATGCCATTGCTTTCTTCATAGCACATGAATATACCCTCGCATGTGCGTAAAAATAGGGTGGTGCTTAACTTTTGCACAGGTGTATATAATGTTAATGGATTAGATGGACATAGTTATGATATTGTCTGACAGTAAGAGAAGATCTATTGTTGGAGTTTGATAGATCACAAGTAAAGCGAGGCGACATATATGGGTAGCGGTGAGCATTTATGTAACCGTAAGTTATGCCAGTTAGGCCATGGTCACTTCATCAGCAACGGTAGGACATCTGGTGTGGTTAGTTCGAATGATTGAACCAATTTGTCCCTTTTCTAGCTGCACAAATAGGTTGTTAATGCAGGTCTTATAAATGTTAGGAGACAATTAAGATACCACCTTGACCAACTCCCTGTAAGATGGGGAATGGTGGACGCAGGAAGTTTTTCCACTGGACTTTGGAAGTAAGCCCAGAGTACAGGAGATCGACAATTTGTAGGATATAAATAGCAAAGGCCCTTTAACAAAAGTACACATCGTGTCGCACGCATTTATACATTTTCTATAGTTTCTATATATGTCACACTTTTTATTATGCGACCATCCAGCTTCGCATATTCAAGTTGAGATCATACCAGTGCTTTATAAGGCAGTGTAAAACTTTCTTCATCAAGTGAAATCTGCTGTCTGTATTCTTCGTCAAACTCTGCACATTATCTTTCTTGGTAGACCGGATTCAGACGTATGATACAGCAGCGGGCCTCCCAATAGAGGAGGGACATACAAAACAAGGTGAAAATAAGTTTCCAAGTAAACAAAAAAGAAAAAGAATATCTATTCACTTTAAATTAGCTCACTTCAGCGTGGATACTGAGCATAGATTTCAACTATTCTTAGGTAGCTAAATATACGCAAATGCGAATCATTTTCAACGGTAATGATACATTATTTTTATGAAAAGAACCATTTTTCGAATTTATAAAAATAACAAATTCCAGTCATTCCGTACCCAAACAAAACCGTACCGGTCAACCCGTACCTATCCTAAAATCCTAGTTTTAGGCAATCACCCTAAATCTGGATATTCCGTACTTAACTAATTGAATATTCTGTACCATCAAATCCTATATTATTTGTCTGTAGTTAAATATAATATGTTGTCATAATGCCTTATCATGTCTACTTATGTCAAATCATGTGTAATTTGTATGTTATTCTATGTCAGGGGTCCACAAGCTAATAGGCACAGCCTCCAGTGGACTCCCTGTTATCAAATTGTAGTTTGTAATATTTACCAAGAGCATAAAATCAAATCAAATCAAACCATTGTAATGGTAAATCCATACCATAGAGTGTTCTAAACATAATTGAATGTCAGCAATGTCCTCCCATCCAATTATCTTGGAAATGTGTTAAGTTATTTCTGATATGTATTGTAGGTCGAATTGTTGTTAAATCGCTCAAAATCAATTAATAGCTAATTCATAGTCTTGTCAATTATGCCAGTGCCTGAGAGTGCAAATTGCCAATTTTGTGTAAAAATTATCTCCATGAATACTGCATAATATCTCTTAATATATATCAAATTGATTCGCCTCTAACCTATTGGATAATCCGCGGCACGCCGAATCAACCAAATGAAAGCAAATGAAACCAAATGAAAACAAATGATACCAAATGAAAACAAATGATACCAAATGAAACCAAAGGACACCAAATGAATGACCTATTAGTACAATTTACCCAAAGGAAGTACATTATTTTGAAAGAAAATACCTTCAGGGCAAGTCAAGAGGGCGTATTCAGTATTGGACATATATATTGCAGATTCAGCAAAACATTTTGAAACGGTTTCCCTATTGAACGCAAAGCTGGTATCCGACTCCAATGTCCATTTCCAGTTTATCCATCAATCATATGACGTCATAATCAACTTGTATGTCTTTACTATTTAATAAACATACTGATAGCAGTGATAGGCAGCAACAGCGCCAAGTCAAATTAGTTTCAAAATATCCAGCAGCTTAACCTGTATATTTTTCTGATACTTGATACTGGTAGTCATGGAGTTTAGCGATCGATCGATCCCAAAAAGGGTGAAGTGTGGGTCGAGCTTAGCTAGAGATGGCCGTGCATAGCTAAAACTGAATTCCTCCATTACCATATATTCATTCATTCACCAACGAAGGAGTGAAGAGTCCATTACCAGCCTAATGGAGAGAGCTGAGCTTTCACTCAAGGTTAGCATCACAATCAAAACGCATACTGAATGACGTATCTACATCCATCCTGAACATTGAAAAGTCAGCCAAGTGTACAAATTGTATGTTTTTACTATTTAATAAACAGGTTGTTGAATATTTTGAAAATAATTTGACTGGCCATTGCTGCTGCCATCGGGATACTCTATATACAAAATAAGATTTATAATAATCTCGCTCATTATATATAGATCAGAGCATTTTAATCGAATTCATTGGTAGTATTCAGTTTCATTTGGATTTATTACTTCCACCCCACCCCAACACCCGTGAATGGATAGAGAGCGTGTTTCGATTGGGTCTGTCAGTCTGTCTGTTTGGGAGGGATGGAGGACATGGGAGGGAGGGAGGGAGAGAGAGAGAGAGAGACATTGTGTGGATGAATTTAGATAACAACACAGATTTTTTAATAATAATTATTCAGACTGTTGTATTTCTTCGAATGATGAATTAATCAATGTGTATGTACAGCATTTTAACCCTTTAGTGACGAAATTTATCCCTGAAATTTTTAATATTTGCTTTTTGAATGTCCATTTGCAGGCCAAGAGAAGATTAATTTTGAACATTTACAACTGGAATGACTGGCCCGGTTATCGGACCAGTCATTCCAGTTGTAAATTAAAAAAAATTAGTCTTCTTGGTCTGCAAATGGGCATTCCTGTAGACCACTAAGGAGGCCGGTTTTCTCATTTGCAGGAAGATTATTTTTGAAAATGTGCCACTGGCATGGCTGCATGCTTGATTAAATTGTCAAAAATACTCTTCCTGTAAATGGGCATTTATGAGTTTTTTTATCGGAACTTATCAAAGGTTATACGATGGACCCATCATAAATGTTATTGTGTGTATTATCATAGCTTCTTTGCACTCATTATTTGCAAATGATTGTGGAAATAATGTTTCTGACACAAAAAAGCAGCATATCATAATAAGTGACCTTATACACAGATACGCACACATATAGGCTCACACTCACGTATGCATAGAGACAATCCATAAAAAGTCTCTGTATGCCTCATACAATTTTCAGATATGATGTAATGAATGGAGTGATCCCCAGTCTCTCTTTTCAGCACTTTGTTGTTTTTCTATACTATTGTTGTAACGAAGAATATGTTATCTTTCTGTCCATTAGGTATGTACGGCTGGACGTTTTCTGTGTGTATTAGTTTGGTATATATTTCTTCAATAGACAAAAACTTCCCCTCTGTCGGTAACAGCTTTCCTAACCCTTCTAACAGATATTTATTCTGAGAAGGTACACTCGATGGCATTGTATTTGACTCGTCATTTGTGCTAAGTTGGTCACAATTAGTATCCAAATTTGTCTGTCTGTCAGTCTTCATCTTTAGAGACACAGGAGAAAATGCAACATGTCTACGTTTCTTTGACAGACTATCTACACTAGTTTTAGAGCTAGAAGACATGCCAATGATATCATTTGGAATATCATCGTTTTCGCTAATGTCGCTGTCACTTAAATTAGATAGTGGATCAAATTTGTTATCCGCGAATGAATCATGTTGTCGCGGATGCTTGGGCATCTGTCTGGTGGTCTTTGATGATCCGTCAGATTCGGTATGTTTAACAGGCATAGTAGGTGTATTAACCGTAGTAATTAGAACAGGCAGTATAGGAGAAGTGGTAGTAGTAACGATATCAACTGGTGCAACTGCATCAATACCACTGATGTTAACTTCTGGCAATGCTTCGTTACATAGTTTGGGTGTTGACGCTGATGCAGTTTCTGCGATTGTTTGCTCGTATTTTACATTTCTGGGAAAATTTATACACAGTCATTCTGAACCCCATGCAGACTGTCTCAGTTGCTGGCTTTGGTGACACATCTTCGTTGATGGTACCATAGCAGAGAAATGGTTTGGGATCCAAATCTTTCCAGAGACGGGACTAGATACACTGGACCACATAATTGCGATTTGAATTGTGGTCTCATTTTCGGCGAGTGGGCTGAAATAGTCATTCAGGGCATTGTACCATTATACAATCTTTATAACGGTCTTTATAACCATTAACTGAATATCAGCTTTCCGCACTTTTTTCCCGCACTTCTTCAAGATATTTAAGCGAAAATTGGTGCATCGCTTTAGTATAAGGAGTTACAGACCACGTTTGAGATTCAGGTGTAGCCGTCTATTTTTGATGGAGTTATGCCCCCTTTTGACTTAAGAAATACGAAAAACATTAGCTTTCCGCACTTTTTCGCACTACTTCAAGATATTTAAGCGAAAATTGGTGCATCGCTTTAGTATAAGGAGTTACAGACCAAGTTTGAGTTTCAGGTATAGCCGTCTATTTTTGATGGAGTTATGTCCCCTTTCGACTTAAGAAATACGAGAAATATTAGCTTTCCGCACTTTTTTTCGCACTCCTTCAAGATATTTAAGGATAAATCAATGCATCGCTTTAGTATAAGGAGTTACAGAGCGAGTTCGAGTTTCAGACATTTTCGTCAGTTTTTCATGGAGTTATGCCCCCTTTCGACTTATGAAATGCGAAAAATATTAGATTGCCACACCTTTTTTCGCAGTCTTTCAAGATATTATACTGAGAATTGCGACATTGCTTTGGTATAAGAAGTTACAGACCAACATGGAGTTTCAGGCATATGCATCAATTTTTGATGGAGTTATGCCCCCTTTTGACTTAAGAAATACGAAAAACATTAGCTTTCCACACTTTTCGCACTACTTCAAGATATTTAAACGAAAATCAGTGCATTGCTTTAGTATAAGAAGTTACAGAGAAAGTTCGAGTTTCAGACATCTTCGTAAATTTTTCATGGAGTTATGCCCCCTTTCGACTTGAAATGTGAAAAATATTAGCTTTTCACACCTTTTTTCGCAGTCTTTCAAGATATTATACTCAGAATTGCTACATAGCTCTTTTATGAGAAGTTACAGGCCAAGTTCGAGTTTCAGATGTATGCGTAAATTTTTGATGGAGTTATGCCCCCTTTCGACTTAGGAAATATGAAAAATATCAGCTTTCCGCATTTTTTTTCAGACTTCTTCAAGATATTTAAGGAAAAATCAGTACATCGCTTTAATATAAAGGGTTACAGAGCAAGTTCGAGTTTCAGACATTTTCGTCAATTTTTCATGGAGTTATGGCCCCTTTCGACTTATGAAATACAAAATATCTTACTTTTCCGCACTTTTTTTACAGTCTCAAGATATTATACTGAGAACTGCTACATTGCTTTGTTATGAGAAGTTATAGACCAAGTTGGAGTTTCAGGCATATGCGTAAAATTTTGATGGAGTTATGCCCCATTTCGACTTAATAAATACGAAAAATATCAGCTTTCCGCACTTCTTCAAGATATTTAAGCGAAAATTGGTGCATCGCTTTAGTATAAGGAGTTACAGAGCAAGTTCGAGTTTCAGACATTTTCGTCAATTTTTCATGGAGTTATGCCCCCTTTCGACTTGAAATGCGAAAAATATTACCTTTTCACACCTTTTTTCGCAGTCTTTCAAGATATTATACTCAGAATTGCTACATAGCTTTTTTATGAGAAGTTACAGGCCAAGTTTGAGTTTCCGACATTTTCATCAATTTTTCATGGAGTTATGGCCCCTTTCGACTTATGAAATACAAAATATCTTACTTTTCCGCACTTTTTTTGCAGTCTCAAGATATTATACTGAGAACTGCTACATTGCTTTGTTATGAGAAGTTATAGACCAAGTTGGAGTTTCAGGCATATGCGTAAATTTTTGATGGAGTTATGCCCCCTTTCGACTTAAGAAATACGAAAAATATCAGCTTTCTGCATTTTTTTCAGACTTCTTCAAGATATTTAAGGAAAAATCAGTACATCGCTTTAATATAAAGGGTTACAGAGCAAGTTCGAGTTTCAGACATTTTCGTCAATTTTTCATGGAGTTATGGCCCTTTCGACTTATGAAATACAAAATATCTTACTTTTCCGCACTTTTTTTCGCGGTCTTTCAAGATATTCTACTGAGAATTGCTAAATTGCTTTGTTATGAGACGTTACAGACCAAGTTCAAGTTTCAGGGGTATGCGTCAATTTTTTGATGGAGTTATGCCCGCTTTCGACGAAAAATATAAGCTTTCCGCACTTTTCGCAATCCTTCAAGATATTTAAGGGAAAATTGGTATATCGCTTTAGTATAAGAAGTTACAGAGTAAGTTCGAGTTTCAGACATTTTCGTCAGTTTTACAGGGAGTTATGCCCCCTTTCGACTTATGAAATTTGAAAAATATTAGTTTTTTTCAACTGAGAATTGATACATTACTTAATATTATCAGAAATTACAGACCAATTTCGAGTTTCAGGCGTTTGCATAATGTTTTGATGGAGTTATGTCCCGTTTCGACTTATGAAATACAAACATATCAGCTTTCAAGACTTTTTCCTTCTCCTTCACCATATATAACTGAAACTTGGTTTATTGCTGTGCTATGAGAAGTTACAGATCAAGTTCAAGTTTCAGCTGTTTCTGTCAATTTTTAATGGATTTTTTGACTGTCAATCTCTAAAGATTTATATCACCAGGTAGGGGACATGTATTGCAAAGCAATACTTACAGAATGCTTGTTTATCTTGGTGGCCATCTTGGATTTTCCAAAAGTTTTGGTAAATAACTTAAAAGCCTACTTTACATTAACCGCTTGACAGATTTCAATCAAACTCAGCTGGAAGGAGCCTTATAGGTGTGTAGGCTTCAGAACATATATACATAATTTTGATTAGTTAATTGTTTTGGTGGCCATCTTGGATTTTCCGAAAATTATCCATCATGTCAATTTAAATGCATAGGTTTCAAATGCTAATGGTCCAGGTGAGTGCCACAGGCCCTTGGGCCTCTTGTTGGAAATGTCTTCGAAACCGCTTTGGTGATTGATCTGAAACTCATAAATTAACATCTATGGCATCAACTTAACCAAGGTTATTCGAGGGAACTTGATTGGCCAAATGCTTCAATGTCCCTCTTTGATGACCTAATTTTCACGTCAACAACTTCCAAATGGGTCTGACCGTAATTTGGGAAGTATGATTAGGGAGTAAGGGGCATTTAAGCTTTTTCAAGAAAAGTTAGTACGTTATAACATGGCTGCCGTTGACCAATTAGAATTTAGCATTTTGGCAGTTTATGTTTATTTTTTTATGGATTTTGAAGCAGAAATTGCTGTTATCTCGCAATTTCATGAAGTTGAAAAAAGAGATTTTGGGAAAGGGGGAAAAAATGTTGGCGTTGGCATCTGGACAGGTTAATCTTTTTAAAATGACATTTGTTGTTATCCGATTTGAAAAAAAATTACACAGATGTGTTCTATGGGATGTTTAGTACTACACTGCATCAAAATTATATTGATTTTATAATTCTTTCCATGTTTTTATCATGTTTGAACATAGAATATTTTATGTCAAGAGTTATCTTTCTTGGCTGTGTTAAGGTTTTTTAAAACGACATTTTCACCCACAAGGGGTTATCTGATTTTAAACAAGACTTCACAGGTTTGTTCTGTACGATGCTTAGGACCAGTCCATGTCTAAAAGAAATCGACTTTCAAATTTTTCCCATTTTCTTTCGTCGTTTGAACTTTGACTATTTTAGTGCTCATTTGCATGCAGATTATATCCTGGTTATGGTTCTTGGCTGTGTTAAGGTTTTTTCAAATGACATTTACACCCACAAGAGGTTGCACGATTTGAATAAAACTTCACAGATTTGTTCTATGTGATGCTTATGACTAGTCCACATCAAAAGAAAATCGACTTTGACATTTTTTCCGTTTGAACTTTGATTATTTTAAGGCTGATTTGTATGCAGGTTATATAGCTTGGTATAGGTTTTTGCTGCGTTAATTTTTTTTAAGGAGATTTACACCCATAAGGGGTTGAGCAATTTGAATAAAACTTCACAGATTTGTTCTATAGATATGCGATGCTTAGGACTAGTCCACATCTGAAGGAAATCGCCTTTGACATTTTCCCCAGATTTTTTCACCGGTTGAACTCTGATTATTTTATTGCCTGATTTGTATGCCTGTTATGTGGCCAGGTATAGGTTTTGGCTGCGTTAATTAAAAAAAAAATGACTTACACCAACAAGGAGTTATGCAATTTGAATAAAACTTCACAGAGATGTTCTATACGATGCTTAGGACTTGTCCACATAAAAAGTGAATTGATTTTCAAATTTTTTAGATAGTTTTTCACCGTTTGAAGTGTGATTATTTTAAGGCTGATTTGTATGCAGGTTATATATCCAGGTATAGGTTTTTGCTTCGTTAAGTTTTTTTAAAACGACATTTACACCCACAAGGGTTTATGCGATTTGAATAAAACTTCACAGATTTGTTCTATACCATGCTTAGGACCAGTCCACATCTAAAGGAAATCGACTTTGACATTTTTTTCTGGGGATTTTTCATTGTTTGAACTCTGATTATTTTATGGCTGATTTGTATGCAGATTATCTATCTTGGTTATCATTCTTGGCTGTGTTAAGTTTTTTAAAACGACATTTGCATCCACAAATGGTTATCAGATTTCAGTAAAACTTCACAGATTTGTTCTATACCATGCTTATGACTAGCGCACATCAAAAGGAAATTGATTTTCAAGTTTTCCATATTCTTTTGGGTGTTTGGACTTTGATAATTTTAGGCCTGATTTGCATCACGGTTAAATGTATTATGCTGTGGTTAATTTTTTTCAAATGACAATTTAATCAGCAAAGACTTGCTTTTGAAACTTGAAACCTTGGGGATGATTATACATATGGGCAAGGATGTGCATGACACTTTTGCAAATTTGTTCTGACCACGCTGGGGCTGGGCCCAGGGCCCAAAAGGTCAAAATTGGCCGGTATTTATCGATTGTAATGCAACTCGTCCTAGACCATTTCAGATAGAAGCTTGAAATTTTGGGGATGATTGCACATCTGGACTGGAATGTGCATGACACTTTTGAAATTTTGGTTTGACCCCAGGTATACGGCCCTGGGGTGGGGACTGTGCGTAAAAAATTAAATTTACCCAAAGGTGGTCATGTCACATATCATTTTCAAGCCAATGATGAGTAGACTACAGTACAAGGATTTATTTTGATCTTGGATCAAACTGAGGGTAGGAGGGGCAGGGTCAAAAGTGGGCCCAAATCGAGTGTAGTGTAACTCCTCCTAGACAGTTTCACATCCAAATATGTATTATGCTGATTATTTTTGAAAATGTTTCTTCTTTTTTCATACTATGAACTTTGCTTATGTTTGTACCATTTGCCTTTCAGTTAGCCCCAGGGTGCCAGTTGTTATTACAATGAGTAATGACTTCAGGTTACTCCTTGGCAGTCTCCGAGCTATGATTGCCCGATTGGTAATACCGTGAGTGTTTTGAATCAGCATGTTGATTGTCAAATTTCAAAATGAGACTATCCGGTGGTCCATCATATCCTGTGATGTACAATTAATATACAGTACAGGTAAGCTGGACTCGGTACACTCAAGTCAAGCATGGACCTGAGGAAGCTAAGGATTTTGGCTGATGCCAAGACACAGTGGGCAAAAGTGAAGAAGGAATGATAGCAGCTGTAGGATATATCTACTACTACAGCCGCAGAATACAGTAATCATGCATACATACAGGTAAGCTATTTGCTATCTTCTGATAGCTCTTGTGGAATTTTGGTATGATCCCAGGGGTATGGCCCTGGGGGAGGGAAATGTGTGTAAAAAATTAAATTTATCCAAAGGTGGTCATGTTGCATATCATTTGCAAGCCAATGATAAGTAGACTACAGTACAGGGAATTATTTTGATCTTGGGTCAAACTGAGGGTGGGGGTTGGGGGGGGGGAGGCGGTGTCAAAAGTGGGCACCAATCGATTGTAACGCAACTCCTAGACAATTTCACATAGAAACTTGAAACTTTTGGTATGATTACACATATGGCCAGGGATGTGCATGGCACATTGGAATTTTGATATCACCCCCAGGGGCAGGGGTGGGGAAATGGTGGGCAGAAAATAAATTTGATCAAATGTGGTCATGTCACATATCATTTTGAAGCCAATGATGAGTAGATTACAATACTAGGAATTATTTTGATCTTGGGTCAAACTGAGGGTAGGGGGGCATGGTCAATAGTGGGCACCAATCGATTGTAACGCATCTCCTCCTAGACCATTTCACATAGAAACTTGAAACTTTCGGTATGATTTCACATATGGCCAGGGATGTGCATGACACATTGGAATTTTGATACCACCCCCAGGGGCAGGAGTGGGGGGAATGGTGGGCAGAAAATAAATTTTATCAAATGTGGTCATGTCACATAGCATTTTGAAGCTTGTACATGTAGTTAGTAGACTACAGTACAACAAATTATTTTGTTCTTGAGTCAATCTGAGGGCAGTAGCCAGGGCTTAAATGGGCAATCTAATTTTACATATGTACATGACTTGGACATTCATTATTTTTTCGCAGAATATTTAGTACTGGGCAAACCTGGTCCTGCGGCAGCCGGATCCTGCGGTAAATTAAAAATGCGAGATATTGGTATCTTCTGATACCTCTTGTTCAAATGACAATTTAATCAGCAAAGACTTATTACATAAAATGTTTTGATCTTAAATGTAGCCTGCATCATATTAATGTACTTGCTTTTGAAAATGTTTTTTTGTTATTCAGACTATGAACTTTGCTTATGTTTGGACCATTTGCCCTTCGGTTAGACTTGGGGTGCCGGTAGTCATTGTACTGCAGGTTACTACTGGGCAGAAAGGCTCTATTGTTCAGTCTCCAAGCTATGCTTGCCCAATGGGTAGTGCCATGGGTATTTTGAATCGACAACTGGAGTGTCAAATTTCAAAATGAGACTCCGGTGGTCCATTATATCCTGTGATGTACAATTAATATACAGGTAAGCTATTTGCCATCTTCTGATAGCTCTTGCTGTATATTATTATATACATGGCTTGGACATTATTTTTTCACAGACTATTTAGTCCTTGGCAAACTGGGTCCTGCAGCAGCCGGATCCTGTGGCAGCCAGATCCTGTGGCAGCCGGGTCCTGTGGTACCTTAAAATTGTGAGATATTTGGTATCTTCTGATACCACTTGTTGCGTTTAGCAAAACATCTTGGCTTATCTTTCAGGATTGGTTAATGTTATTGAATCTAAACTTAGATACATTGTTACCTATAATGTTAGGAAGCAGCACGTTGACACTGAAGTCACAACGTCGAAGGTCCAGGTCATTCTGACCTCTACAAACTTATTTTTCAGTGTTAAGTTTTTAGGCTTAGCAAGACTTATCAGGTTATATTTTGGGGTTGCTTAACCCTAATGGAACGCAACTTGGGTACATGGTTGCTTATACCAAGAGGATACAGGATGCTGACATGGAGGTCACCAGATCAAAGGTCAGGGCCATTCTAATATTGCTATTTGACCACTGCTTTTTCAACCATAAGGTTTTCTATTCAGCAAATCAATTATATTTCAGGATTGGAACTAAAATTGAATACATGGTTACCTAATAATAAAGAGACCCATGGAAATTGACAATGATCTGAAATCCAAGATGGCCGACAGCCACCGGTGGCCATCTTGAAAATTGGATTCCTAATGATAGCTCTGTTACTGTTTATCACATTGCTTTGAAACTTCATATTGTTGTTCGATTAGCTCTGGAGAAGATACCTATTGAATTTGACGATAATCAAAATTCTAAGATGGCCGCCAGCCAGGGGCAGCCATTTTGAATATTGGTTTCCAGTCAATACCTCTATTATCGTTTATCGGATTGCTTTGAAACTGTATAGGCTTGTTGGACTAGGCCTGGAGAAGATACCTATCGCAAATGATGATAATTTTAAATCCAAGATGGCCATCAGCCATCTTGAAAATTGGTTTCCGAGCGGTAACTCCAATTCTGTTTAGTTGATTCCTTGGAGACTCCATAGGATTACTGGACATGGTCTGAGGAAGAAGTCGCTATTTTCTGATATCTCTCATTCATTGGTTTGTCATCATGGTTGGGCATTATGCACCATTTGCGGAGCTCTCGTTATCACATTGTAAACAGGTTTTCGGATTTTCCTGGATTTTTTTATGATAACGTCCAACTTTGTGAAATCCTAGTGTATGGTCACACCATTTCCTGTGTTAAGATGTGAGCCAAATCGGAACAGCAGTTTCCAAAATATCTACAGCTCCAGAATTTGATCCAATCCAGATCCGGGTTCTTCTTTCGTGATCACGACCCACATTTGGAAATCATCTTGCACGATAACCCCCATCAATTCATTGTGTTAAAATTTGAGCCAAATCAGATCAGCAGTTTTTGTAGATACACTCCTGAACGAATGAACATCCAGACAGAGAGGCAAGTAGGCAGGCAAGTTGGCAGGCTTGCGGGCTGACAGACAGACCCGATCATAATACCCTCTTCCCCTTATGTGGCAAAGGTAATAATTTTCTGTGGCTTTCTGCACATCATTTACATATAGCTCTATAGTCCTAATAAATGTGTTTTGGCAGTTAGCTGTGAAGAACATGTATTTATAAAGAATTGTCATGCATATCGGTATTTGTGGTGGGTCTATGTAGATATACTAGTTCTTCACAGCCAGCTGGAAATTAGGCCCAACCCTCTGAACTCTCAGCCGTGGTCATCACCCGCCTACTGAATAGGTGGGCAAAGCCAAGTCAAGACAATAAAATAGATAGTTTTTACAGCGAATTGAAGGTCCATATTTTCATCTAAAAATGCAGGAAATATTCTCTGAGACAATCGAGATGTCACATCTTTTTTAGGGAGAACACCCCCTCCAACCCTACCTCCCCCCCACCTCTATCTTAGAGGGATGGGAACCCCTAGTTAACTCTCCCCAAAGTCAGAAATTAACAATCAATTCGCTTCCACCTTGAAAAATATCACGCTACACCACTGTAAATGCTTAATAGTCTGTCAAGTTGTATGAATTGTATGTCTTTACTATTTAATAAACATTCTGTTGAATTTTTTGAAACTGATTTGACTGGGTGCTGTTGCCAAGTCAAATTAGTTTTTAAAATATTCAACATCTTACCTATATAGTTTTCTGGAAATAGAAATTCAGGGAGTTCAGGGTTTGATCGATCCCAACACGGACAAAGTGTGGGAGGAGCTTAGCTATTAGTGGCCGGGGCATGGCTAAGACAGGATTCATCCATTGTTGCATCACCAGTGAAGTAATTAATCCTCGGGACCAATGACCTTTCCAGTTTTAGCTATACCCTGTCCATCTCTAGCTAAGCTCCACCAACACCTTGATTGTGTTGGGATCAATCGATCTCTAAATGGCCTGACAATCAATTTCCAGAAAACTATACGTGTTAGCTATTAAATATTTATCGCCCAGTCAAATTAGTTACAAATTATTCAACAGAATCTTTATTAATTGATAGACATACAATTCATACAACGTGTTGGACTATTAAGCATTAAAGACAGACTGTATGGAATCACTCATGATTCCATGATTATGACGTCATCATACACGTCAAGTAGTTGATTATGACATCATATGATGAATGGATAAACTTGGAAAAACCCATTAGACCAGTGTTATGTCACAATGTTAAAAATGGCATGAGCATTTATTTTAAGTTTTCAGAGCAGGATTGCTGTTTTAAAAATTTAATATTATATAATTTTAAATATAGTGATGGTAAAGTTATATTATTGACATTGAATTTTATTTTCATTTTAATCTTGTGAATGGCTAGTTAACCCTTTCACTGATGAACTTCCTAGACAGAAATAAGTAACCATTTACTACTGTCATATCTGTCAATATTATTATGAATCACATTTATCTTGGTTAATGCAAACTGGTATAATATTTAAACATTTAGATTTTAAATAAACACCTTTTAATTTTAAGATTAATTTTCACAATATTATTAATGGTTAAAAAAAACCTTACCAGTATAATAATACTACTACTATATACTGGTATTAAAGGCGTCACTAAAGCTGAACAAAATATGCCATTAGCTCAAAATTGTCCTTGAGGGGGTCATTGGTATTTTAACACATGAACAAAGGAAGCCTCACGCCACCCTCCTCCACTCACTGGATACAAAATGACTTAATAAGCAGTGCCTAGCTATAGCCATGCATTGAAACCTGAACATTAATGGCACACCCATCACCACCCTGACAGGGCCAGCTTATGTCAGTTATTATTCACACTATTCTTTACCCTATAGCTGGGCAATAGACTAGACTTTTTAGTTTGGCAAAACAAAGTTATAATTTAGACTAATAATTCCTGATTCTAGAGAATCAAGTTAAAACAGGTTGCCTGTTCTCTATGGAGAAATCACAACACAAATTAGATTATGTCTATTTTTAAGGGAAAGTTGCTCATTCATGAGTGAACAGCAAACTGCTAACATTAAAAACTGTTTCCAGAAATATACAGAATTATTTTTGTTTTCAATCATAGGTATGTACAAAATAGTGAATCAATTTATTTCAACTATTTATTTATTGAGATATTTTTTATGGAGGTGAATAATTTTATGCAGGTTATTTTGAATATGTTGTTTGTTATAATATCTGTATTTTGAAGAACTATTCCGTAACGGGCAAATTTGGTCTAGAAGATTTAAATATCTGCCTATTGAATGTCCATTTACAGGCCAAGGGAATACAATTTTTGAAAATTTATTGTTGGACTAACTGGCTCGGTTATCGAGCCAGTCATTCCAGTGGTAAATTTTCCAAAATTTTATTCTCTTGGTCTGTAAATGGGCAGTCCACAAGATCATAATAGAGGCTGGTTTTGGTCGGCATAACCATTAAAGGGTTAACTATCTCGCTACTCTTAAGCCACCATACAATAATTTCAATGAGCAAAAAATCTTTACTTGCTGAACATTTTGAAAACTATTTGACTGAAAGTTCTCACACAACAACTTTCAGTCAAACTGTTTTCAAAATATTTAAGCAGTTTCAGAGATATAACCCACAGAATATGTCATCTGGTAAAACTCAGCAGTCAGATGGTTAGAGAAAAGCTAGTGTTGGCAAATATATTATAATCCCTTATACTGCTGAATCAGCCACTACTAGGGACTGTGCAGCAATATGTTCATTTTGAAAACGATGAACATTTTCGTCTGTTAAAACAACAATAGCAGCAGTAAACAAACACGGTAAATTATTATAAAACATGAAATGGTATTTAATTGGAAAACAGCGTGACTGCTCTTAGAGGTAGTTTTTGCTAATTGATTATTTTGAAAACAATTTGACTGCGCCTGAAATAATAATGATGGTAGGTTTTGAAAAGCATGTGTCTGCTCTTAGAGTTAATCTTAGAGGTACTTCATGCTAATAGACCTTTCCCACATTAGCATATTTTGGGAAAATACCTTCCTGGAATGCATCGCGCATACCACTTCCAACTGATAACCACGAGAGCCGACGCGCAAACAGCATTATTTTACTATGGGAATCAGATACAGTGTACTTTAGGCAGTGCATATGGAAAATTATGATCATAATATTTTTGACGTCATACATCATTGGAAAGCAAAGCCAATTTTCTATACATTTCTGTATTAGTTTTTATAGTTTTATAAAATTTAATACAGTTGATTGCAATTCTAAAATATCCCCTATTATCCACTTGATTTAATGAATCTAAGTCGAATGGTGTGTTTTATATACGCATATAACTCAATGAAAACTTAAAAAAAAAAAAATGCATTAATGTTTAGGCAATTGAATGCGCTTCCCTATGATATATGATTTAAATAATATAATGATTTTAGTTTATCATAGGAACGGTTTAGATTGCGGTGTATTTTAGCGCAAAAGTAACTCAACACTGGTCAGCGGCCGGCTTGTTGGCGGCGGTACTAGCCAGCAGTTTTTCTCTGAGCATTGATTAGGGGAATCCCGGCGTAATGACGTCAATGTGGGAAAGGTGTATTGATTACTTTGAAAACAATTTGAGTGTTATTAAAATAATAATCATAAATTAATAATGATGAGGTTGACTCAGATGATGACGATGATGTTGATGATAATAATAATGATAATAATGGTTATTATTAGTAATTATTACTAATTATGATTATCATATTAACTATATATAAAATAGTCACTGATTGAACAGCAAATTGCTAAAATTAAAAACTGATTCCAGAAATATACAGAATTTTATAAATTTGTCTTCAATCATCATTGACTCTGTAGCAGAGAAACTCGCCAGAATCCACTCATCTGTCTACCCATCCAGTTGAGCCACCTCTCTGACCATTTACGTATATATCCCCCTGAAATAATACTCGAAACACAAAATCGTTTCATTATTAATACTTTGCAAGGGTATATAGTAATCGCTCTCTCAGTGCACCCATTCGTGCATGCATGTGTAATTTGTGTCAATTTCTTATGGAGTTATGCCCCCCATTGAGAAATATGAAAAATATCAGCTTTTCGCACTTTTTTCTGCACTCCTTCAAGGTATTCAAGTGAGACTTGGTAGGTTTTTTTATTATAGCGAGTTAGAGAGCAAGTTTGAGTTTTAGACGTTTTTGTTAATTTTTCATGGAGTTATGCCTCCTTTCGACTTCTGAAATACGAAGACCAAGTTCGAGTTTCAGGAGCTTACATCAATTTTTGATGGAGTCGTTCCTAGAATGATATGCTTCAGAATTTGTATACAGACTTTGGATTGGTCTATTTTTACAGCGGCCATCTTGAATTTTCCGAAAGATGTCAGGAAATCGTTTAAAATGCTATTCATTAACTGCTTGGGCAATTTCAACCAGACTTGGCTAGAAGGATAGGCCTTCGAGGGTGGTGGATTTCAGAGCTTGTATACAGAATTTTGATTGGTCAATTTTTCCGGTGACCATCTTGGATTTTCTGAAAAAATTGAGAAATCAGTTAAAAGGCTACTCCTCATTAACTACTTGGCCGATTTAAACCAAACTCGGCTTGAACGGCCCTAGGCTGGTGTACTTCAGAATTAGTATACAGAATTTTGATTCTTTTTTTTGGTGACTATCTTGGATTTTCCAAAATATGGTGGAAACTCATTTAAAACTCTACTCCTCATTAACCACTTCAGTAATTTTGATTGGTCAATCAATGTTTTGGCAGCCATGTTTAATTTTATGAACATTTTCTGGAACCATTTAGAAACAGTACTCCTCATTAATCAGTGGCCCAATTTCAACAATGACGGAAAGGTCCTATGGTGTTAGGCATCAACATATCAAACAAGAATTTGGTTGGTCAATGTTTTTTGTGGTCAACTTGGATTTTGTTTGGAAATATCCATTATGTCTATTTAAATCCAAATGGTTCAAATGCTAATGGTCCAGGGGAGCATCATAGGCCCTTGGGTCGCTTGTTTATATACAGTAACCAAACTTGGTATATGGTTGTATCATGGCATAAAGGTGTGTCATATATCAAATGTAGGTCAATATATGACCTACTTTTTGTGATTTGCTGAACATCATAGATTATTTTTATCCTGAATGTAGTTTCAAGAGTTTAGCTGATCTGGTGCCCCTGAGTACCCAACCCCCCCTTAGACAACCTAAAAATTCCACCATTGATTGACAGACGGAAACAACACCTTTTAACGGACCTTTCCAGTTATCCATCCATCATGTGATGGCATAATCAACTACATGATGTGTAGGAGGACGTCATAATCAATGATGTCATGAATGACATAGATAAGTACATCACGACTGCATAATTGGTGACGGACTACACGCTGTTGTACGAATTGTATGTCTTTACTATTTAATAAACATGCTGTTGGATATTTTGAAACTAATTTTATTGGTTGCAACAGCACCCAGTCAAATTAGTTTCAAAATGTTCTTGACAGCTTACCTGTTCAGGGATCGATTTATCCCAACGCGAGTCAGGGGTGCATTCAGGAGCATGAATATATTCCATTCACCGAACAATTGTTAGGTCACGTGGTAAGTTCGCACTCCTGAATGGTCTGTTCGCCGAACGTTCGCCGCGTCTGTTCAACGAACGTTCACGGCGAATGTTTTGTGGCGAGCCGAACAGCTTTATAGCTGAAAACCAAGATGGTGGCAAATATACAGCATCATCAATTTAGACACGTTGATTGTCAATTTAACCATAAATAATGCATACCAATGTGATCTTAGCAGTCATAGTACTATGTTAGTCTTCACCCAATGTAGATTGTTTCTGAGACCCTGGTATTCAGTATGACATAATAAATATGACATGATAGTGCATCACATCTGACAAAACGTTAACTCCCATAAGTGTCATGTGATGTAAGAGAGTGTTCGTCAAAGCTACGCGTGACAACCCATTCAGCAAGGCGAGAATAGTTTGCCATGCATGGCGAATATAAATAGGCGAGCATTCACCAAACATTTTTCTTCCTAAACTTAACCCTGGTATGGGTGGAGCTTAGCTAGAGATGGGCGGGGCATAGCTAAAACTGAAATGGTCAATTCTCTTCTACAAATGTCTACAATATGCAAAAATGTGATTACACAGTCAACAGACACCAATTCATAAGACCAAAAACATGCTGAACAGCCACTTCAACTGAATTCATGCTAGAATAGAATCTTTACATCCAAGTTTATTCCCAAGACCATGAGGGATTGGCACAAACTATCACAGGTTCTTCTAGGTAGTTAGAAACACTCAACTAATCCTACTAATAAATTACGGAATTAATCAGAGGGAAACAACATATCTCACATAGCTACCCTGGTACTTGAGCATTGTGCGATGAAAATAATGTCGAATGGATGTGTCAACACAACTAAACAAGATCAAGATCATAGCATCGTCCTGACAAAAATTATGTCTTTGGATGAGTTTGACGTAACTCGCATTGTTCACCGTTACATCATGTACATTATTACATCTAACTATCACGTCACACACAGTTTATTATCTTTATTGAGCCACTAGCCACATGGCCACTTGTCTGATGTGACCAGCGACCGCTCTTCATATGTAAACAAGCACAAATTCCTCACAAATACTCGCATCATTCACATTTGGAAGAATTATTAATTGTGCCAACTTGATACTTGACCTTTTGACTCTAAATTTATGACACACCTTCACGACCCTATGGGCATTCTCCTTCGATCAATACTCACCATTCTGTTACTTCTGATATACAGCTGGCCTTGACAGCGGCTCTAGGATTATAGACTTAGAAAGCTTTACCGACTCCTGGGAACCGGGTACTCGGCTCCCAACTGCCGAGTACCGGTTTACCATAGAGCTCATTCTTGTTTGCATAGCAACAAGAGCAATACATGCTTTTTGCATTAGGGATTTTAGTGTTTTAAATAATCTAAGTCTTTAATCGGTGATAGTTTGTGTGTTCTGAAAGGATTAACTAAGGACTATGGAGAATACCGCCCAAGACAAACAGGTTGTATTGTTCTTTATTATCCATAGTTAAAAGACTTAGGTCTCTAAATTTCGTTGTGTCGCATGTTCCAATTTCTGACCCCATAGAATCTGGGACGTGTGCTAACAACGATATATGCCAGACGATCGCCTTCTTTAACCCCCAACAGGCGATCGGCAGATATGAAAATAGGTGTTTGCTACGGTATTTCTAACACGAATATCGGCTGACGTCGTTCTCCGTAGAATCCGAGCGGGTGACGTCACACCCGGTCGCTCGGATGTTTATGTGAAGAAAATTTTTTTCATTAATTCGTGCATCTTATTCTGGGTGCTGCGTACTAAAAATGGTACCGGAAACTTTAGAATGATCAAGTTTACGTGCGATCACGATCGGTTTGCAATGATCGGTGGTTTCAAAATTCTTGAGTAGATGCGTGGTCTGCGGTTTTACCGTGTGAGACAGCAGTTTGTTATACATTTTGTTGTTTTCTTCACATATCGTGCTGCTTTCGTTAGGAGTATAATTTATATTGATTAGTAAATATACCCTGAATGCTATGCGATATGATTCCTGGAGCCGTTACACATCCTGGAGGATCTATTATGGGTGTGTTTGTGCCCGCCGCGTACTTGTCGTCATAATCAATGCGATCGTTGTTGTAACGTGGCGGGGTGGGGTGCGGGGAGGTTACGGTTAATTTATGAGTCAAAATTATTTGAAAATTAATTGTCTGCCTTCCATCCGGGTCTCGTTCCGCTTGTTTATTGTAGGTTTGTGCTTATTTTATAGGCCAAGCCAGCCCCGCCATCATGTAACGACTGCCATAAGTTTGTCCGTGTAAAGTTCAAGGACCATGTCTGTTTTAGGTGTTCCCTGTGTAATATAGATCATAGGTGTAATGTTTGTGCAGTGTGGTCCGTCGAAATGATGGTTAAGTTCCTTGCCCAGAAGGACTTGGCTGGGTCTGACGCGGGGTCAGGCGGTCCGAGAGGAAATCGTGGAGCACCCGGTTCGGCCGGTGGGGGTGCTCCACATCCCCAGCTGGAGGTGGCAGAGATGGCACCGCCGGCGTGGTTTGGTCCGGCTATGCAGGGTTTTCTGCATAGCGTTCTGCCCACGCTGGTGTCATCCCCGCTACCAAAGGTTGGGGGGCAGTTTCTCCCCATGCCTGGTACGGATCCTGTCCTCGGACAGGATTCTGGACTGGTTACCGAGGGGGCCGTCTCGTACGGTCCCCTGGCAGGCACGTCTGGCTTCGGTCAGACGGGTTCTGTCTCTCTGCGGCCACCTCCGGGTGGTCCAGTAGCGGTGGCCGGTCCGTCAGGTATGGGAGCCGTCCGCCAGGATGGCTCCACGGTTGACTCGTCTAGTGACGGCTCTTCGGAGTCTGAAGACGAGGAGGCCGAGGAGGAGAGGTTGCTGCGGCCCGTGAAGCCGCAGGTGGAGAATATGGAGGTTGATTCCGTCCTGGACGGAACCGGCCTCCATTTGTCTGGTTTGGCGCAAGCCAGGTCAGCGGCTCCGCCTGCGGCTGAGGCCAATCCATTACCTTGCACCGGTTCCGCGCGGCTTGGTTTGTCACCAGCCGTCAGGGGAACGGGTGTGCCGGGCCAGGCGTGGTACTCACCGATCTCGCCTGGTCCGGCAGCCGGACGTGGGGTGCCGTTGGCACCCGTGTCCGGCTATGGTTCCGCGACTGTTACGGGTCCGTACGGTTTTCCGTGCGGACCGACCCCATGGACCGGAGTGTTTCATGGGGTGGCAGCGGAACCGTGTGGTAGCGGAGTGCCTGGCGTGTCAGCCGTGGCTCCTTGCCGGGAGGCCGTGGCTGGCAGACCCATGAGCACGTCAACGGGTGACGTGTTTGCGGGGGTGTCTTCATCGGAGGTAGATTGGTCAGATGCTCTGGCATGGCTAGCCAGGGTTGACCCGTCTGTGGTTTCGGCCACAGCCGATGAAGATGCGCCCCGTCCGTCGGTTGCGTCGATTAGGACGGGGATTTTGCCCGCGGCCCGGATCCAGTCAGTGGGACTGGATCCACGGTTCATAGATTTGTTGGATGCTATTTATAGCAAACAACTAATGACCAAGGGTCAACTCCCTGCGGCCTCCAGGGAGGTGCGGGCAAGATGTCGTATTCCGCGGGGATGAATACGACAGGTATGGTGTAGTCCCGTCGGTCACGGAGGATGACCGATGGGTACTGGGAGTCCAGAGTGCCGGGTCGGGTGGCCCCGGTCCGGCACTAGTGGATAAGTCCCAGGTACACCAGGAAGAAGTCCTGGCCCTATGCGATGAGGGTGTGAGGGCAGCGATGAGCGCTGTCAATCACTCTTATCGTCTCCTTCAGTCGGTGTGGGCTGAAGCGGGGGCAGGCCACCCTGTGCCACCTGTGGCGCTCTCATGTGTTAATGACGGCTTGGTGCTGTCAATGGACGCATTGGCAAGGGTGCAAGCGCGAGTGACGAAGTCCAGGAGGCAAATGGTCATTGACCATATGCGTCCGGCTACGGCAGTCAGGGAGCGTCTTCTTGGGACGCCCCTGACAGGGCCTAGCATCTTTGGTGGCCAAGCGCGGGCCATCTTAGAGGACACCGCCAGTATCGCGCAGAATCGGTTAGCGGTAAATCTACAGCTAGAGCTAGTGCGGCAAGCGCACGCACTAGGGGCTGTGGGCAAACCGCTAACGGGACAGCCTTCAAAGAAGCAGAAGAAGCATAAGAGCAAGGCGAAGAAACCCAGGAAGGTTGTAGAGGCGCCTACCCTCCCCAATGTTGCTCCTGACCGCCCTAGAGGCGGGAAGGGCAAGGGGAAGGGTAAGGGTAAGGCCTCAAAGGGCGGACAGAAGGGGCCGAAGCGTACCTGAGGGTACGCAAGCTCCCTTCATATCCGCCTGGACCGTGCCTGTGTGACAGGAACAGCGGTGCCAGTTATACCCGTCGTGCCTAGAACGAAATGGTTCTCACTCTCTCTCGTTAAGAAAGATGGGGGGGCGGACTGCGAGCCGGACAACCCCGTTAGACGTCGAGGCGTCTATGGTGGGTGGAAGGCTCATGCGTTTCGTCGAGGCCTGGCGAGGTGTGACGTCAGACAGTCTGGTCCTGGGATGGTTATCCCTGGGTTACATGCCGGAGTGGTGGGACTTTCCGCCACAAAATCTGTCTTTGGCACCTGTCTGGACACCCGTACCAAGGGAGCCAGACAAGTTAGAAGCCGTTCAAAAGGAAGTGTCGGGTTTGCTTCTGAAGGGAGCAATAAAACCAGCAAACCGGAACACTCCAGGCTTCTATTCAAACATGTTCCTTGTCCCCAAGAGCACAGGGGGATGGAGACCCATACTCAATCTCAGGCCATTAAATTGGTTTATCCATACGCCTCGGTTCCAGATGGAAACGCCGAGGTCGGTAATGGCGGGATTGAGGAAAGGAATGTGGTGTGTATCGATCGATCTGAAAGATGCATATTTCCACATTCCGATGAATCGGGGTTGGCACAGGTTTCTGAGATTTGCGTTTCAGAATCAAGTATGGGAGTTTACAGTTCTCCCGTTTGGCCTGTCGACAGCTCCGAGGGTTTTCACAAGAGTGGTCCTTGCGGTGACAGCGTTTCTCAGAAAAGAGAACGTGGCGCTACACACCTACATAGATGACTGGCTGCTCAAGGCAGACTCGGCAGCCAGGTTGAACGTGGATACTGCTCTGACTCTGAAGTTACTTTCAGATCTAGGCTGGATAGTCAACGAGGAGAAATCCGAGTTGACGCCCACTCAACATTTCGTTTATTTGGGGATGCGATTCGACCTCGAGGAAGGCAGGGTTTACCCGTCAGAGCCCAGAGTGGTGTCTCTGTTAGCCATCCTCAGGAGTTTTCGAGTGGGAAACCACATTCAGGCGAGGCGGTTCCTTCAGATGCTGGGCATGATGGTCTCCATGGAGCAGGTTATCCTGTACGCTGCTCTAATGCGAAGACCTATCCAGTTGTATCTGATGTCTCTGTGGAAACAGAGAACAGAACCCCTGTCAAAACTGGTGCCAGTTTTGGAGCCGATAATATCGCATCTTCTATGGTGGAAACAGCGTCAGAATCTCCTAATAGGGGTTTCGCTGCACCTACCCCACCCCCAGCTGTCCGTTTACACGGATGCATCGCTGGAGGGGTGGGGTGCCTGCCTGGGAGAACACCAGGTCTCGGGCACATGGACTCTCCCGGAGAGTCAGCTGCATATCAATCTGTTGGAAATGATGGCAGTGGAACTGGCGTTGGAAGAGTTCCTTCCGATGATCAGGGGCAAGGTAATATTGATACGGTCGGACAATTCGACAGTAGTATCATATATAAATCGCCAAGGCGGGACCAGGTCACCCACCCTGTGCATCAGGGTGTGGCACTTGATTCAATGGTGCAGGAATTACTTGGTTGTTTTGAAAGCAGCTCATATTCCTGGCCGATTGAACATTCTGGCGGATGCTTTGTCTCGCAGACAGAGAATCTTGCCAACAGAATGGTCCCTCAACCCTCCAGTTCTACGACGGATCTTCGAGCATTGGGGCAAACCCAACGTGGACTTGTTCGCCACAAAGGAAAATGCTCAAATCATGACATATGTCTCGCCGATTCCAGATCCAAATGCCGTCGATACAGATGCTCTGGCGATAAGCTGGAGAGGGATGCACGCTTACGCGTACCCACCCACCATTCTTCTACCGAAGGTATTGGTGAAGGTCAGGGAGGAGCCGTGTCTGGTCCTGCTAATAGCGCCGTGTTGGCCGAGCAGGGCGTGGTTCACGGATCTTCTAGATCTGCTGGTGGAAAATCCTGTGCAGTTGCCCGAGATTCCGAACATAATCTCCCAGGCCAATGGACGCTTCCTACACGAGCGTCCCGAAATGTTCAAATTGACTGCGTGGATGTTGTCAAACAACATTCCACGTCGGAAGGCTTTTCTCGACAGGCTGCTGATTTCATCGCGGCTGCGAGAAGGAGGTCAACCTTCAAGTCATATAACAACAAGGTTAACAGATTTGCAGACTGGTGTGAAGAAAAGGGTATTGATACCTTTCAATCCACTATTCAGCAAATAGCAGACTTTCTCTGTGAGCTGTTCTTTGCAGGACTAGCTCCCGTCACAGTTGCTGGATACAAGTCAGCTTTGGCATCAGTTATCCCTTGACTAGCCAACAGGGATAGTCCAGAGGTGGCCCAGTTAAATGTGATGTTGAAGGGAATGAGCAATCTCTGCCCGAGACAACCGGTAGTCATTCCAGCCTGGAGTCTATCTTTAGTGCTTAATGTACTGGCCATGCACCCTTTCGAACCGTTGCGTTCGGCTAGTCTAAAGCATTTGACTCTAAAGGCGGTCTTTCTATTGGCAGCTTCCTCAGCTAGAAGGCGCAGTGAGATCCATGCGCTTTCGGCAGAGAGGAACCGATTTATTGTTTCTGGAGAAGGTCTGCGTCTTCTGCCAAGAGCAGAGTTTATGTCAAAGAACCAATCTTTGAGATATCCCGGCAAACCGATCATTATACCGAAGTTAACTAGGTTTGATCGTGATGCCAGTGTCTGGTGCCCGGTCCGTGCTTTGACTAAGTACAAGAAACGGACTGACTCGTTACGGTCGAACGATAGACATCTGTGGATCTGCCATAAAAAGCCTTATGGCGCCGCATCCATGGATACTATCTCTCGTTGGGTGGTCGAATGCATTCAGACTACTCACGAGATGGCGACTGGGCACCAGGTGCAGGGCGTACGGGCATACGATGTTAGAGGAATAGCCGCCTCGACCGCCCTTTACAATGGTGTTCCGTTAGAGGACATCATGGCCGTTGCACAATGGCACTGTGAGTCCTCATTTACGGATTACTATATGAGGGATGTGTCAGACTCAGCCAATCCACTCGCTTTAGCTGTTTTGAAAAGATAGTTAGTGACCACACTGCTTTTCCCTTTTTTCACTTTGGTAAGAAAAGAACCTAAAGCAGGCATGGTCAAGCGAGAGGATGTCAACCAGATTGTGTCACTGATGGCCGAACCGGTGAATGGTTGGAGGCGGTACGTCTGAAGTCCTGTTATCATAAGGTAATTCAATAAGTGAGAGTTTTTTGTATTATGTATATGTATCATGTTCATTCATCTTATATATTCATGCTCATTCCCAGGCTAATACAGGCAATATGCAGGGAGTAGTTAACCCTCTTGGCATATTGGTGTTTTCAGGCGAGATACATGTTCGTTAGTTCTCTCCCTTTTCTTAGGAGGAAAAAGGGGGGGGGGGCTGTGACGCGAATGTGATTCGGTTCCGTGAACTTGACGGTCCTTTTAGGTCTCCGTTAGTCAAGTTTGAAGTCTAAAATCTTTCTCCAAGGGGCAAAATTAGCATGTATGGCTTGCCCCTTCCCACCAGGTTACTGATCAAATCTGGTGTATATCAGAAGTAACAGAATGGTGAGTATTGATCGAAGGAGAATGCAGGAAATGTCAATTTCCCTTTCTCCGAGATCTAACAATACTCACCATTCTGTTACGGACCCAGCCTCCCAGCCCCATGGAGGCAAGCCATAGTTTTCTCTTGTTTGGTGGCTATGCAGACAATATGAGCTCTATGGTAAACGGGTACTCGGCAGTTGGGAGCCGAGTACCCGGTTCCCAGGAGTCGGTAAAGCTTTCTAAGTCTATAATCCTAGAGCCGCTGTCAAGGCCAGCTGTATATCAGAAGTAACAGAATGGTGAGTATTGTTAGATCTCGGAGAAAGGGAAATTGACATTTCCTGCATCCTGCCACCCAAGTCTGGGCACAATCCCTCCAGTCTAACCAGAGTTATTGACAAATTGTTTATTTCAGAGACATGGTTTTCAAAATAATCATGCTTTGATCTTGTTCTCATGATCTTAACCTGCTGACCCTAAATTTATCACATATCTTCAGGACTCCACAGGAAACCTTTCCACTGTGTTTGATTAATGTGCATTTATTTTATGAAAAACTCTTGAAACTAGAGCTGGAAACTGGCTGGCTGCAGGAGCATGTAACTGTAACAGCAGGACAAAGGCATCTCTAGACAAACTTGATTCCTGTCACCGCAAACACCTCCGTATCATCACTGGACACCAATGGCAAGACAGTATAATTTCCAACGATGCAATGTACAAGATGTATAGTATATAGTAACAGTCACCCAGCAAAGATGGATCATGTTTGGCCTTGTACTATGGATGACAGAAGACACACTAAGCATGGCGAGCCTTGGTCAATTCACCCCACTGTGAACCTGCAAATATAACGCCAGGAGAGGATAAATATGTTAAAATGTGCTCTTGCACTCCACAATTATATGGGTAACTCACCTACCAAATTTGGTTATATTTCTTTCACTGGTTTCAGCGGAGTTGCATTACAATCAGTTCCTTGACCCTTTGACCCCTTCCCCACCCACTGTGAATGAAGCCAAACATAAATGTCATCATGCAATCCACAATTAAATGTATATGGCCAAATTTGTTTGAATCCCACGCAATGGTTTGGAAGGAGATAGCATAATGGACAGTTTTTAGGATATTTGACATTTGGACGGTTGACCCCACATGGTGGCGGAGCCAAACATATGTGGGATCCCGCAATCTGGAATTGTATTGGTAACTCACAGACCAAATTTGGTTGAATTTCACAAAATGGTTTGGGAGGAAGTCTTTAGGTTATTTGACGTCGTGACTCCATCCCCTTCATTTATGATGTAATACCACATTGAGTAATACTATTATGACATAATGTTTGCGTGATGTAACAATTCCGGTACAAATGATGTCATAATTACGGTGACATAAAATTATTATGACGTAACAAATAACCTCGAGAGTCCAATAACACTTTTAGACAGAGTCCAATGTCGCTTTTTAGAGTACACATTTAGACAGAGTCCAATGTCGCTTTTTAGAGTCCAATAACACTTTTTATTGGACAGTAACGTGGTTATAAGTAATGCAGCCATTTCATTGGCTAATATATACAGGTGTATAATAACTTAAGATACGACTTGGTTTATGTAGTATTGCAATTTGCTTCTCACTTCTTGTGTGTCCTTTCATGTTGGCATGTCTGGAGATGGGCGTCACAGCACAGATTTCGGGTCATTGCTTCTCAAGCTACACACTTTAAAACTAATAATATGTTGATGATATGAAATATGATGTTTCACTTACACGTAACTTTTGAAATGCTTAGCAATTGGACTTTGCCATAAATACAGCGCTGTGTGAATAAATTATATATTTATGTTATTTATTGTAATTCATTTACAGCTCACAGACTCCAAACATGTCTTATAGTCAACCACCACCTCCTTATTCACAAGCGCAGGATCCGAATGCTGTGCCACAAACATTTGTACCTCAACATCCTAATGCTTACTCACAAGCTCCTGATCCCAAACAACCAGGTAAACTGATTAATTGAAACCATTGTAATCACTTCTTTCATACTGAATGGATGAAGTCAGTGATACACTATGAGCAGGTAATGCAGAGAGAGTCTTTAATCTGTTATTAATCTTAACTCATACAACTGTGATCTATCTTTCACTGTGTCAATTAGCAAAGAATGTGGTGTACATCTTAAAACAGTTGTGGTGGACAATGTTGCTTTTCACTTCAAGAGTATACGTACCATAATGAAGACTTGATATATACTAATCTATGCAACTGGTTCAATTATACACAGAATTAAAAACAAAGGTGCCCCTATTAAGCAGGTCATTCAATTCTCAGATCAGTGCATACAGATTCCCGCTTGCGTATGCGTGGCACATGCATTGCACCGACTGGCAAATCATTTTGCCAATAAATTGGCTTATAACTAGATCTCGTGTTTCAGTTTAAGAATCTTATAGTTTAAATTTCGCTAATTTGCTCTAGAGCTAGGCCTGGAAATCGATAAAATGGAACCTATGCCCAGTACCTCTGACAATGTTATGGATGTTCAATGATAAAATGGAACCTATGCCCAGTACCTCTGACAATGTTATGGATGTTCAATGATAAAATGGAACCTATGCCCAGTACCTCTGACAATGTTATGGATGTTCAATGATAAAATGGAACCTATGCCCAGTACCTCTGACAATGTTATGGATGTTCAATGATAAAATGGAACCTATGCCCAGTACCTCTGACAATGTTATGGATGTTCAATGATAAAATGGAACCTATGCCCAGTACCTCTGACAATGTTATGGATGTTCAATGATAAAATGGAACCTATGCCCAGTACCTCTGACAATGTTATGGATGTTCAATGATAAAATGGAACCTATGCCCAGTACCTCTGACAATGTTATGGATGTTCAATGATAAACTGGAACCTATGCCCAGTACCTCTGACAATGTTATGGATGTTCAATGATAAAATGGAACCTATGCCCAGTACCTCTGACAATGTTATGGATGTTCAATGATAAAATGGAACCTATGCCCAGTACCTCTGACAATGTTATGGATGTTCATCAGCCACAGGTGTAGCGCACCAATATATGTGAAGTGTCACGTTTAAGTGGCATCTGTCTTCGCGATTGTTCACAATCTCATTTATGGTCATATTTTGTATCAAATGTGATAGGATTTAGCTGGTATTATGTATTCTTTTTAGTGGTCAAATTATGAAGGGTAGCAATTTTCCATTTCTTGCAACCACTGATTCCTAACTCCTGTAGATAAAGTTATTGGAGCTGTAGTATGTACATGTTTGTAAAAGAAACCCGTACATCTCCGCACTCGTGCACTAAATCAGTGTTTTTTCACGCATAAATCTATCTGTGACTAGCCTTTTTCCAGGCTTCCTTAAATTTAATTTTTGAAAATTGTTTTACTTGTCAAGCCTTGCTCCTGCTCCTCAATCATAGCAAAGTATATGGATTTTTGTCTAAACTGTTCACACATCAATAGGTCTTTCCTAAATATAGATGAAAGCTCTCGAATGATTGTGTGCATGAAAGAATGTTGGATAATAATCTCTTTATTGTATCTAGTCAAGATCAATATTTTTGGATTTTTATCCGTTAATGAATATTTACTCCAGAAAGAAAATAACGTCATAAGTCTGATTAATTAGCTTGATTTTTAAAGTATTTATAAAATCATTTATGACAATTCAACTCCCTCTTAGAAAAGTTTTTAAATTATTAAAAGTTGCATTTTATTTATTTCCTTTCATTTCTCAAACAACTAAAAACTAATTGTAAGTCTATGTGTCATTTTAGAAAACTGTTCCGGGCTGTCATATTTGCCATAGTTTTATGAAGCCACATTTTTTTGGTTGCTTCAGGTGTAACACATATGACCTTGATTACAGGTGTAGGACCTGTGATCAATGGTTAGGCAAGCTATTCCTGAAGTTTCTTAATCTCCAGGAAATTGAAAAGACAAATGAGGGTTTGAAAAGGAAGGAGTTAAGCCATAAGAGAAAGGCCTCCACAGCCATGCTGAACAGGAGGCCTAAGGCACCAACAGCTTCGATCCAGTCAAATTAATTTCAAAATATTCAACCCTTCTCCTATATGGCTGCCTTGAAATTGAGATATGGGGAATTCATTGGGGAATAGGTTAAATCTGAAATGATGAGCGAGATGAAGAAATCACTGAAAGATTGGATGCCAGAGATGCCATGCATCATACTTCCTCCTTCCAATCCGCCAGTGATTTCTACATCTGCACTTGGGAAAGATTTCCCAGGCTCTGGTTCTGGTTCTTTCAATAGGGGTGTACCATTTTTCACAGAATTAGAGGTGGTCCCTGAGTGTCCAGGCTTGTTTTTTAGACAGGCTGTTAACCTGGAGATCGAGCCTGTGGGCTCGACTAGCTGCTTAACATCTGGACTTGAGCCAGGCCCGGGTACCACTTCTTCCAGAGGTATTCTACATGCTCAGGCTGGTTTACCTCTCTGACGTCTATCTTATAGGAAGAAGAGTAAATCTTGCTTGGTTATCAAACTGATGAGCTGGAGACCATGGAAGTGGATACTTGTGGGCCTACCATGAGGTCCAGTGAAGCTCTTGTAGGTATGATGTTCTAATGCCTCGATCAGCTTCCCATATGCACTGTTGCCGAGGAGTTTGAAGAGATCAGCCAACAAGGCTTTACTTTTGTCAACATCCCTGGTACGACGTGCCTCAGTAACAGAGTCTACAAACCATTCAAAAGGTTTCTGTGAGGTGTAGTCTATACTCTATAGTGCGATAGATAGCAGTAATTTCTAACCCGTGGGCAAGGTACCACCTGAGAGTTGGTGCATACAATACTCTCTTCTTACCAGAGAGTGCACCAACGAGCTTGCTAGTTGTAGACTTTTTTTGACCTGTTTTATCAAGGTATGCAAGCATCTCCGAAGGTATAGCCTCTTCTGGGATCTCACGATTATAGAAGATGGGAGTTCGCCCTGTAGGTGGGGCTTAGAATACACCTTCCGTATCCTCTGCGTGTCGTACGAGGCGACTAAAGGAGGTAAGGGTGAGGTAACCCTTACAGAAACCTCGAGTGCTGAAGACGGAGGTTCCAGGCCGCATGGCGCACTCTAATAAACCATGGATCCACGCACTTAACGCTTATGATCATGTCGATAGTCACTTACAGGACTGGCGGTATGATCAGCGAACGAAAAGAAGAAGAAGAAGAAGATGGGAGACATCTCGAACTTTGGCCATAACACGTTAGGAACCTCAATGTCGACCTCAGCAAACCCGAACCAACGATCCGCTAGCAGATCCTGCTTAAAGCGTTCAATGTCACTGCTTACACGCCCACCCCACCGTCGTACAGTTTCTTTACCACAAGGCATTGCTTGGGCCATGGTTGACAAATACAGAGCATTTGCATCATAACCATGGAGACATTGACATACTCGCTTACCTTGGCGAATTCGGGTAACCCCAGACTCGTGATATCTCGTGAACACAATACTCGGACCCCCAACAACAGCACCCTTTAACAGCTCGTAAGCTTCCTTGCCTGGAGAGTAAAGGCTAATATCCAGCTCATGTTCAGCAGTACCATGAAGTAAGTACTGAAGCGACACACCAGGAAGTGACACCGCATCCTTCAGAATGTCTATACCTCGTTCTGTGTAGAATTCTCGCATCTTCTCTAAGGCTTCAATGAATGGGCTAACATCCAAGTTGTTGTAATATCGCAACCTGTCAGCAAACATCTTCATCCCCAGATATCTGAAGGTCTGCTTACAAGCTTTCCACTCTGACAACTCAAGAAGGTAACCACCTTTGAGCTTGGACCACCACGCAGGATAATCAGGTAGTCCAGGATAGTCAAGCTTCTCAGGTGAGTCGAACCATTCATACGGTAACCAGCTCTTCTGTCGCATGCAACCGTAGGCTTTGATCCATTTCTCATAAGAAACCCCTGGGCCAAGGTAGTTGATTACGTCGAGAAACCTCAGTTCAGGCGTAATGAGTAACATTGTCTGGCTAGCCTTCTTGGTGACTTTCACCGTTCCTTTGGACGAAGTAGTAAGTTCATCCACGAAGTACTTCTTGATGAGGTTCAGGTCATACCGCCCAGAGTTGAACCCGAGCACAGGCACCTGGTCACACCACTCATTGATAAGTCGCTGCTTTCGTTTTCGTAACTTGTCCAAGTGTGCGGGTAGATACTGTGACCGAACCCTTGCACGGATCGTGGAGGCTCGTAGTTGGATCTCCTGCATGAACTCTGAGATCAGCACTTTGGAGTTAGCATTGCAGAGGTGAGTTGGCGAGCTCACGCTACCGTCTAAGGAGCAGCCGACTGACACCAATATTGGTATGTGGGCACTCTCGATCGTGAGACTCTGTAGGGTAGGTCTTGATCCCATCTAGAAGGGCTTCAAAGTCATAGACAATAAAGTGCGGGTATGGTACTGTCCACACAGGGGTGTAGATGCTTGGACAGCGTTTTATACAGCACTCCCACTGTACCACAAGTGTGCGTCCAGATGCTCTCAGTTTCTCGTCTCCCGTGACCATCTTGTGGTATCTTTGATCAGCATCCTCACCTCGCTGGTGTGAACATCCATGCCAGTGACAGCCATGAAACTGGTATACTGTGTCGGTTGTCGGATCATAACCATCTACAGGAGCCCCCTCGATCCAACGCTCACCACCGTGACCACACTTTATGTGGTGTATATGAATTCCACGAGTTTCTCGACTCGAAATCCAATCCAACGAGTAGCCGCGGAAGTGGCCGGTTGGTATGGATAGAAGGCCTTCTCGTATGGGGACTGCAGTGCTACTACCTTCTCCCCAGGGCAATCGATGGTCGTTTTTCCCCCTGTGCAGCAGTCAGCATGGCGATGGAGACTACATGCTTGGGTGAACTGCTGTTGACAGTGCCCACAGCTGAAAGTCTGGGCCAGCTTGGAGATGGCCTTAATGAAGATGGCGTGGTGGTCGTACACTCCTATTGTCATGATGGTCGGATAGTGTGCAGGTTTCCTGGTCAGATGCCAGCTACCCTCTTCAGTGGGCTCATAAACATGAATCCCTGTCTTCGCAAATAACTCTACCTTGTCCAGCTGGTCTAGGGACATCTTTGGTACATCAGCCACAGGCCTGTTCAGGCCATAGAACTGTTTAACAAGCTCTCGTGCAGGAGCTGTACTTCTATCAGCTCTTGCACTCTGCTGGACTGCTAGACATCTCCAGAGGCACATGTTATCATTGTAGGTATCGAGTGCCACCATTCCCTTCCTCCATCGGAGCCAGACCGGGAGGGGGCCTGTCCCTAGCAGAGGCTGGCGGTCGATGACAACCGTTACCTCAATGTTGATTGATCTGATGAAGGCCCACGCAGTATTGGGCTGATTGATAGTGTCTGGGATGAGGTGGGCTTGCTCTCTGCCCTCCACCCAAGTCTGGGTCTCTCCTAGTGTATTCATCCAGGGACTTCCTGGCGCATTCTTGTGGAAGAGCATTACCCTACCATCCTCGGTGTGGCGGATTCGATAGGTGTGGGTATACCGAAGGTAGAAGGTGTTCTGAACAGTCCGCAGCTTCTCCATGATCCGACCTGTAATGTCTCCTTCTAGCCCTCTGAAGAATGTCCAGCATACTGTTCGCCGGCCTTTCTCCTCTATCTCCCTCTCACCGAGACGCTCATTGAGAATCTGCTGACCTCGCCTCATACTCCGGGCTAGGGTTTCAGATCTTGGTCCCCTCATTAATCGTCTTCTGATTCGGTCTAGAAGAGGTAGGCATTCTTGTGGATGGCTTGCCATCCGAGTTGCTACAGCTTTGGCCCATAAGCTGACATTCGTCTCCTCATACAACTGACAATTCTCACGGAGCAGCTGTGCTTTCTTGTGAGGGTTTCATGGATCCTCAGAGGTGAGCGCCGGAAACCTCCCTGTCTGTTTTGCTCGAGAGAGTCGCTTTAGCCACTCCTCGGCAAGGGTGGGGAGTCGCTTTCGCCACTCCTCGGCATTGGCGTGTGCAATCATCTGGAGCAGGTCGAATTGCTTTGCCATCACTCGAAGCTGTGTTACAGGAGCCATGATGCAAGGTCTATATTTAGATCTTAAACATTTCTGGCTTACAGTAATCCTGATGCAAGGTCTATATATTAGATCTTAAACCTTTCTGACCATCTTTGAGGGTGTTACAGTAAGTGGCGATCAGTACCTGTGGGTGGTGTATATCCCTGTGGATGCCTGTCTCTAAATGGGCATTCAGACCCTATTATGTGTGGCGATCAGTGCCTGTGGGTGGTGTATATCCCTGTGGAGGCCTGTCTCTAAATGGGTGGCATGACACGTTTAAGTTCTTCCATAACTAAACTGAACTGTCTCCTGGCACAGACCTTCTTGTAGTTCATTCTGTTGGAATGTTTACGACCCCCGCATGCTTTACATAGTCCACAGTCTGTATAAATACCTGTCCCGCATCCTCTGCACGGCTTCGGCTCAACAGCAGCCTTCTGAATCTGAGCATTGTGTGTCGCACAATATTCTCCAACAGAGTTCCTCAAGCATCGAAAAGGCTTACCTCGCATAAGCCATTTGCATGTATTATAATGCATGTTTGATAAAGTCTATATCAAGGATCTTAAGCCTTGGGCTGATGGGTGTGGTTCAGTAGGGCCTGGGTATCTTGTATGTATTTGTGTGGCCCATGACTCAAATTCCTATGCCACAGGAATTGAGAGGGCGGTAGGAGCCGCGCATCACGGAACAGTTGCCTGTGGAGGGAGGTGGTATTTTTCTACTACCGGCTATACTACTGAAATCCAATATGGCCACCAGCCACCGGTGGCCATCTTGAAAATTGGATTCTGGATGATAACTCTGTTACTGTGTATCGGATCTTATTGAAACTTCATAGTGTGGTTTGACTAAAGTCTGGGGAAGAAACCTATCAAAATTGATGATGATTGGAAATCCAAGATGGCCACCAGCCATCGGCAGCCATCTTAAAAATTGGTTTCCGGATGATAACTCTGTTATTGTTTATCATATCGCTTTTGAAATTTCATAGGGTGGTTGGAATAGGTCTGGAGAAACCTATCGAAAGTGACCATGATCTGAAATCCAAGATGGCCACCAGCCACTGGCTGGCATCTTTAAAAATTGGTTTCCGGATGATAACTGTGTTACCATTTGTCAGATCACTTTGAAACTACACAGAGTAGTTGAACTAGATCTGGGAAAAAAACCTATCAAAATTCTCAATGATCCCAAAACCAAGATAGCTGCCAGCTAAATTGGTTTCTGGATTATAGTTCCATTATCATTTATCGGATCGCTTTGAAACTTCATAGGGTCATCGACGATAATCTGAAGTCCAAGATGGCTGCCAGCCAAGGACGGGAATCTTGAAAATTGCTTTCTGGACGATAACTCCATTAGCATTTATCGGATTGCTTTAAAACTTCACAGTAATTTTCACCATTTGCCTATTGATTAGTCTTGGTGGGCCAGCAGTCATTGTAACGAATGCTACTACTAGGCAGCTTCTTGGCTTATGGTTCTGTCTTGAAACTATGTCCTTATGGGTCCCCTTTTGGGCAATCCTATGGTCATTTTGATTTAGCATGTAGTTTGCCTTTTCAAGATGAGACTGTATCCCATTGTCAATGATATCCTGTGGCAATTAATACCCATGTATGCAGGCAAGCTATTTGCTATCTTTTAGCTCTCTATATATTCACATTGTTTGGACTTCGAAGAAGTTCATATATTCTTTCACTGGAATTGCTGGGTTATATTTTGTTGAAGACTTATTGCTATGTAGAAATTTAGTACCCTCCAATGATAAATACAGACAAGCTATATGGTATTGTTTGATACCTCATGTTGTGTTTAGTGCACTACAACTTGTGTTTCAGGATTCACAGTCTAATCATATTGCAGCTAATCATTCATTAATGCTTGCCTTGCTGTTAGGAATCATTTTGGTTTTTCTCATTTTCAAAGCAGCCATGCAGGAAAACTGTTGAATATTTTAAAAGTAATTTTGAATGGGCAGCTGAGCAACGGTTTCCAGTCAAATTAATTTCAAAATATTAATATAAAAAATATATGCTTTTTCAGGTATTTGTCGGTGAAAGCTTTTAGCGCCACTACTTGTCCTCTCTTTCAGGATTGATCAATGTTTACAGAATTTAAAACTTAGGCATATTAAAATTGGTTACCATGTGGAGAGATAAAATTGTTATCTACTGATTTTGTATTCAAGTTCAAAGGTCAAGATCATGTTGAACTCAGACGGTGCTGTAGTGTGGATGGAGCACCCAGAAGCTTGATACTCTGCCTGCCCAAACACCTGCCCCATAGGAATAGTATTGTCACCCCTCCCTGCACTCCTGCTGCTGCCTGGCGCTCCATCTGCTCAAACTTTGCCAACTGCTACACCACTGAACTTAGTACAAGAATTAATTTCCTATCAAGTCGACTTGAATATGCAAATATTTTGAATTTCTTGACTAATTTTGATCACTAAATGGTTAATAGGAGCACCTCACTCATGACACAGAAATGCCTTCTAGCAAGAGCCATTCTGAACTGGTTTTTCCCAGTGATCAGACTCATGCTAATTCACTACTACATGTATTATAATTGTCAATTCTTATCTTTGTTAATTCTAGGTAATTATGGTCAACCAGGTTATCCTGCTCCTCTGGCATATACCAAGCTAGGCCCTGGACCATACATAGCTCAGCCAGGTAAATTTAGGCATACTTCTATATCACATATAGGACAAATTCTTTATGATATAAGAAATATGCTGTTGAATTGAAAATTCTCATAAATAATGAAAAAAACATCTTAAACAGGGTTGTTGAAAGAAACCAAACCTAGATTATTCCCTGTCAATTATAGAAATGTATCTGACCTGATAATTTCCAAAGAAAAGTATGTTACGGGGGTGTATGTGATACTTACTGGGTAGGGCAGCCTTTGAGACGGTCAGGTTTCTTTCATGTGGGCATGCTTGGGTGAGAGTCTGGGCTGAGTGTGCCTTAGCATGGATGCATGGGTCCTGTGGTCCTTCCCCAGGAACTTTGAAAATTAGGTGATCTGAGAAATCATTTTGTACATTCTGAGTGATAAACAACGTTCTTAATGTATTAATGCATTTAAGGGGGACAACGATGACACCTCCACGCCAGTCTTCTCAAGTACCAACTTTGTTGGGAAACTAAGTCGTCAAGGATTGTGGGCTGACATCCGCATACAGAGGCAACTCTGATTATGCCTAACTTTCTTCAAACAAGAAACTGCTTGACATCCTCGGACAACGCGATCTTCCCATGAGCTTAACCATAGCTACATGTACGTGAAATGTGCATGGTCTGAGTGCAACACCAAGCTGGGTAAACTTGGAATTGCGAACAAAAGTTCAGGACTTGAGTTATGCATGGGATGGTATGGAGAGGGCACACGCAACAGCAATGGAGATGCACTGGTGGCATTCCTTATTTCCAATGGCCTATTTGCCACAAATACGGCTTTCAAACACCCATGCTGTCACCAGACAACATGGACCGAACACATTGCTGATCGCAAGTCCAAACACTGGGATTTCCACAAAATGGGCATTGACATGTCACGAGTATTCGACACAATTAAATGCTCAAAGATCCTAGCTGTACTATGCCAGGCCAGTTGCAATGAAGATGAGCTATGACTAGTGAGACTACTGTTTGCAGACACCAACCTGAGAGTACGAGGCAAGCCAGTGAAGTCTGTAGAGTTTGAGACATCAATCGGGTCCCCACAGGGAGCCCTCCAGTGCTTTTCACCTGTTACCTTGCCGCTGCAACGAAATCTGTGCGGGAAAGTTCCACAAGACCAAACCCCCTAGTGTCAATACTGGGTATGCCACTAGCGATGGAATATGCCGATGATATGGACTTCATAGATGAGGAAAAGAAACCCCTTGGCAAACTTCTCCCAATCGCTGCAAGCAAACTAAAAATTGAGAATCTTTATGAATGAATCCAAAACAGAGTTCACCCACATATACCTATCTACAAAGCATGAAACTAAAGAAAATGACGATCCACTTCGTGGCGACAAACAATGGAGGAAAAGTAAAATCCTGGGATCACTGGTTTGCAGTGCTTCTGACATTGCTGTACGCTGTGTCATGGGGGACATTAGCTTTCCAGTCCTTCTGGAAGCTATGGATTTGTAGATCAAAGGTGCCCTTGATAAAAAGGCTACGTTTATACAATGCAACCTACGTATCCTTGATGCTGTATAACTGTAACAGCTGGGCAGCTCTGAAGGCATCCCTAGATAAACTTGATGCCTGCCACCGCAAACATCTATGCACCATCACTGGCCACTGATGGCCAGACAGCATAATTTCAAACGAACACACTATACAAGATGTGTAATACGTCGCCACTGTCTGCAAAAGTCGCCCAGCAAAGTTGGTCCATGTTGGGCCATGTGCTAAGGATGCTACAAGAGACATGAGCCCAGAGAGCCTTGGAATTCTCCCTACTCGGAGCCAGCAAATACAAAGCCAGGATAGGACGTCATTGCATAAATCTGCTAAGCGTGCTACGAGGTGACCTCAAGAAAGCAGGACTCGGCACACTCAAGTCAAGAATAGACCTGAGCAAGCTAAGGATTTTGGCTGAGGACAAGACACAGTGGGCAAAAGTGAAGAAAGACTGATTGCAGCTGTAGGATGTTTCTACAACTGTAACTACAGCTGCAGAGTACAGTAATCATACATAATGCATTAAAAATGTGGCGGCAGCATTGATTTATTGCCCACAATGGCAAGTCTGTATGCCTCAATATGTTACCTGTATGATAAGTCTTTATGCATAATTTTATAGTGTTGATGATTGGTGGTAAGTGGGGGCATGGAGGTTAAGGATTCTATTAGGAGTGTACATTGTATTTGACCTCATGTGATGATGCCAGTCGTGCCACTGTGCGTGTCACCTGCCATTCAATATATAATCAATTTCAATCATATTTGGCAGAAAGAATCATTGTGACATTGACATAAAAATAAAAGATTGTTCAAAGGAAGAGCATAAAATTTGTCAATTTACATGGTGGCCGTCTTGGATTTTGTGCTATTTTTAGAAACACCTTTAAAGATCTGAAACCTCTTGGCTGATTTACGTGAAACTCGAGAAACATCATCTGTTTGCTCATTATATGCCCTGACCCTGAACGCATGGGTATAGACACCATTTCTACCATGTTCACATGCTGAATTAAAAAAATATAGAAAAATTTCAATGTTCAGATACTGGTTCAAGCAAATTAGCAGAATAATTATGCAACTTTGACCATTTTCCCCTGTATGGATTTTGGGGAACTTTGGAATGTTATATTTCGCCTGGTTCCCTGAACCCCACAAACAAGTGAAAAGAATTATGTTGCAATTTGTTCCAGGTTGAGCCTTTATTATCCCCTTGAAAATGAAGTTCGAGGAGCTATAGGAATGCTCCAGTTTGTATGTTCGTACGTATGTACATGTATGTTTGTATGTTCGTAATACGTTGTATGTTCGGGCATACTGATTGGTTTCCGGACACTAACTTGGAACCAGCTTCGGCATACCGTGTAGTAATTGTAAGATTAACCGAATCTTACCTGATAGATGAGGATTGATCCTCAATATCTCGACCGAATCAGGATGTGAGGACTAATGTGAGAGTGCATTAACATCTGCTAGCTCATTATTCGAAGCAGGTGAAACCAATTATATGCCTTTCCCCGTCATTCAGGGTGGGTTTCAAGTTTAAAGCTTAATAAGGGCGGGACATTAGTCCTCACATCCTGATTCGGTCGATATAATGAGGATCAATCCTCATCTTCCAGGTAAGATTCGGTTAATCTTACAATTATATCGACCAATCAGAATGCTTCTGCCCAACATGAAATTTTGAAGCCATATACTTGGTTTCATCAAACGTAACACCAGTGTGCAGTAATAAATCAAACAATTCCAATGTCTTCCACTATAGAGAAAACTCCTGCTCCAGGACAACTTGATAAAGATTATGTACATCTGATCATCCCAGACAAAAGAGAATATCCAATGTGTATTGTATATATCTGCCACTTAGTTAAAATTTATAACATGCTATAGTGTCTTCAACACATCTTCAGCAAACGACGGTGATGGCCCAACCTCAATTGGCCTTAAATAAAAGTTTTCAAAGGTCTTCTCTAGCCCAGCCAGCCGTTTCTAAAACCTGCCTGATGTCGACTCCTTTACGAAATGCTGCAGACGTTGAAACAGACCTGCAGCTATGTGCCTTAAATATATTTATGTCAATTCCGGCTAGAGCCACAACCTTCTTAAGCCACTGAGAAATTGTGTCTCTAGATACTGTTTTATATGGTTTGATAGTACCTATAAATAATTTAGATGACTCCCTTAGAGATTCAGTCCTGCTTAAATATACACTCAGGGTATGATAAACACACAACCTTTGATCCTGTAAAAATACAGAAATAATAAGCCTCTGCTCCGTGAAAGCAGGTCGTGCTTGTTTAAAATTTCCTAAGATCCGGAAAACAAATTTCTCAGAGTCTTTAACCATGAAGATCTGTAATAAGTGCCATAAGCATAACTAAGCGCAGTATCAGGTCATATAATGAGAGGGATTCAACTAATGGTTGTTTCCTAAAAAGAATCAAAACAATGTTCACATCCCATTTAGCATTATACTGAGGGATTGAAGGTCAGAGTCGAAACATGCCTTTCACAAATCTGCTAACCACTTTGTCATCACCAATGATCTTTCCATCATCTAACACTAACACTGAAGACAGCACATTTCAAGCTGTATTAGTTGCACTGTACCCTAATCCATCTTCTAAGAGAGATTGCAAAAATCAATAACGTTGTTAACCGATGGTTTGAACACTGACAATTTATTGTTCTCAAAAAAAAATTTCCACCTATAAAAATATGTAAAATATTGCCGCTTGGTGGTATCTGCCCATGAATTTAGAACAGTTCCTACTGCTCTTCCCATGATTCCTCTGTTATTCAAGGCTTTGCTGACAAAAAACAAGCCATAAGCCGTAACCGTGAACCTATCGGATGATGTCCCCTGACATGAGGCAGGGTTAGTAACCCCGGTCTCCAGCGTAAGGGAAGAGGTTGCCTTACCATAAGTCTTTTCAATATTGGGTACCAGATTTGGTTCCTCCAGTCTGGCACCACCACTAAATCCTTGCTGCTTGGTCCGTCTCCACTTTCCTGAGCATCTTCAAGATTACGCTAAATGGAGGAAAAGCATAAAAATGTAATTTTCCACAGTGAATGGAGAACGCATCTATATCGCCATAGCCTCTGGATCTGGTGACTAAGACACAAAGGGTTTTATCTTAAAGTTCAATCTGATGCAAACAAGTCAATATCACATGGGCCAAATTTATTGACAATGTCATTAAAAACACTTTTAGACAATGACCACTCGGTTCTATCATTAAAGAGTCTAGATTTAAGGTCAGCCTCTGTATTCTCAACTCCTGGTCAATGTGATGCTGTGACCCATATTTCATGTTTGATACACCATTCCCAAATTTCTTGAGCCATCCGATTACATTCTGGTGATTTAGTACCGCCCATGTGATTAATATACGCAACCGCTTTGGAATTGTCAATTTTTATTTGAACATGAATGTTCTCGTCTTGAATTAAGGCTTGCAAACCAAATAAAACTGCTTTAATTTCTAACACATTGATATGAAGATCTAATTCTACACTGTTCCACCTTCCTCCTGTGTTCACATCATCCCTTACTCCCCATCCTATTCTTGAAGCATCTGTCTGAATCACTATTGTTGGGGGTTCAATAAAAAGGTTATCATATCCAGAAGGTAAATTATCTATCCACCATTGAATATCAGTTTTTGACTCTCTGGACAGGACCATATGAGCATCATAATCACCTCGGGCCAATTTTAATGCTGCATTTTTATCAAGTTCAAGATTCCTGTAATGAAGTGGTCCAAATTTCATAGCCGGAAAAGATGAGACAAAAAATCCTATCAACTCTGCTAATGTTCTGATAGGAAGCATGAGCAATTTTGTCACTTCATAGCATTTGTGAGCTTCCTAACTTTATCAGGTGTTAACTTAATCATTATATTCTCTGAATCCAGCAAAAATCCCAAATGTTCCAAGCACTTAGTGGGATGTAATACAGACTTCTCAAAGTTAATCATGAATCCTAATGATTGAAAAAGTTGAAGGGTTTGGGTAACATTATCCAGACAGTCGCAATATGACGTCCCTATCAGAAAGGAATCATCAATGTACCCACAAGATACCAACCCTTTCTCTCACGGAGTTCCATAAAGTGGTTGTAGCAGCTTTGTGAATAGCCGAGGCACAGAAGCAAGCCCATTAGGGACACATGAAAACTGCAAAAGGTCACTTTGCCAGTAAAATTTTAGGTATTTCTTGTCATTATCATGAATGGGAATGGAATAGTATGGATTTTCCAAATCTAAGGATGCCATGTAGCAATTCTCACTAATTAAATTCACCAACAAGTGGATTGTTTCCATTTTAAAATGGCAATACGTGACAAACTTATTCAATTCTGAGAGATTTAAGATACCGTAAGCCGATATGATCCATTCTTCTTTTGTCTCAGAAAAATATTAGGGATAAATTCTCCTTCACACCTGCTGGTTGGTTCCACGATCCCATTCTCAAGAAATTTGCTAACCTCTTCACCTACCAGTTTAGCGTCCTCATTATTAAATCTCAATGGTCTAGGAAGCCATGTTTGTTGAGGAATATTATCAAATTCAATTGCATAGCCAGCCACAGTGTTGAGAATAAACTTATCAGTAGTAAGCTTTTCCCAGGCTGTTAAAAAATTCTTGACATTTCCGGCATAGAATTTATCGCTACGACGTACCTGTTTGTTCACTTCCGGAAAGGTTGCCTGTTGCTTCCCGGTCCGTACTGCTCATGCGCTCTCCTCTCGTTAAACTGCTGGTTGGGGAGAACATTTCTCTGTGGCTGTCCTCATCTCTGCCCTCCCCAGTTCCCTAAAAAATTCCTGAAGCCCGATTTCTTCCACCGCTTCCCAGACCGGAATTTATCCCCGTATGCTTGATATGGATGAAACCGCTCCCTGGATCCCGGCTTCCCGATTTTTACACCAACTTTATTTGCTTCCTCAATATTACGAATGTGTTCGGGAAGTTTGTCTCCGTATAAGTATGACGTAAGCAGAATTTTAATCGCTGACAGAGATTTAAACTCAAAATCTAACTCCTGCTGAATTAACTCTCTCTTCCGCAAATTCAGTTCAACATTGCCGTGCGAAATTAAGCCGATAGCATCCATCGCTTTCTTTAACAATTCAGCCGAATTGAAACTCGCCTGACCTCATTCTGCGAACAAGCTTATCCACTATCTGTATGATCGGGGTCAAGCCCCGTACAATTGCTCCTTGGATTCTCTGCAAAGCACAGTCTTGGCTCTGAGCTGATGAATCACGCTTTCGCCAGATTTCCTCATTTACAAGCGTAACGACAAGCGACTCGCAATTTTCCCGCCACAAATATAGTGCAGTTTCTCTTTAAACTTCGCATCTTTCATCTTCAACCCATTCATCTTTCCAATAATCCCCGCCAACATGTCATCAATCGGCAGCCCTTTAAACTTATCTTCGGTCATAAATTCTTCCATAATTTGCAACACAACATCCAGGTCACTTCTCGCCTCATCTGCCCCCCCCCCCAGAACCTGAGGGCTGGTCAGCAACAGTGGAAACATCCACCTTCTGGGGAAGTGTATTATCTTCCTCGCCATCATCGGGAAAATTCCTCATAATTGAGGAAACTAACTGTTCTAAATTTTCTGCCATTGCTTCAATGGCATACTTCAAATCTGTAAACTCTTTCCGAGATACATTTTCGACATCATCACCTGGTGACGCCACAGTAGTGGTCATCCCAGCACATGTCGACCATTTCTCAGAGTCCTTGCCCTGGGGCCTCATCTTAGTTAACTTGCTCTTAGTTTTAGCCCCATTCATAGCACTTTTGCCATCATTTCATTTCATCATATCATTTCCTGATATTGTCAAGTCTTTGTCTAGACCTTCCAAGCCAGCCTCGCTGGCCATAATGAAGTCAATAACCTTAAAATTCAACCTATGACTTTCCACGAAGAAGTTAGATAGCACACCAACATCTCACTAAGCTTCAGTCCAAAGAACTTAAAACACAATTTTTCCCATCTAAGCAACTTAAAGTAAGTAAACTATTGAAACTTTCCTGTATCTAATTAAAACATCTTGGTACATGTACAGCAGATTCCAACAATGGATGAGCTAGCAGATGCTAACGCACTCTCATATTGGGCAGAAGCATTCTGATTGGTCGATATAATATGAATTGAAATGAATACAGAAGGCCAAGTTCCAATTCTGTCAATTTACATCAAAATTATCCCGAGTTATTTGCCCCTGAAAAGTATGAAATTCGGAAGATTTTCCATTTCCGTAAAATAACTTGTGTTGGACTAAACCGATTCAAATAAAATTCAGAATATAGCTTAATCCTGCTGAGTCGCATGTCAAGTCAATATTTGGCGGGGTTATCCCCCTTTGAAATATACAAATTCATTAATTTGCCCATTTTCGGCCAATAACTTGTGCTAAGCTAAACAAATTTGAACCAAATTCAGAATTTAGATTAATATTATTGAGATGAGATTTCATTTGTGCTCCGTCCGTTTCTGTCAATATTTGCCAGTTATCGGCCTTGAAAATATAAACTGTTAATTTGGCTGCTTCCAGGCAATAGATCATGTAGCTAGACTAAAAAGATTTGAGCCAAATTCAGAATTTAGTATAATAGTATTAAGATGGAGGCCAAGTTCATTAGTTTCCGTCAATATTTGCCAGTGTTATCACCCTTGAAATATACAAACTTCATTAATTTGACCTCATCCCCTTACAGCAAACAGTGTAATGTAAGCACATATATCAGTTATAGGATCAGACAAGTCAATTGCCCAGATTTCTTACATTTCATTTCAGCCTAGAGCTACTAATGCCTTGTTTGAGGTAGATTAACTGGACTACTAAGCTTTGATACATACCTGTCTATCCTGCTAGGAACCTGCTTACTGATATTGAGGTTAAAAGTCAAGGTCATTGTGACTAACTATAAGTTTCAAGTTTTTGCGTTTAGCAAAACACCTTGTTGCTATTGACAGAAATTTCGGCACTGAGGTATTGGGACTAAGCTTGGCAACATGCTTACATAGATGTGGATACAGCACAATGAGATTGAGCTCATACAGTTAAAGGTCAAGGTCAAAGAATTAAAAGAATTCCTGAATTTTCCATACTGATTTACCGTATTTCAGAATACATTATTCATCTTGAAATTTGGCTTCGATACTATGTAGTAGGAGGCAAATTTGTGACATTGCTGTCACTCGTAGGTCAAAGGTTGATGGCACTGACCTTGGGAGAAACTAATAGTTTCAGCTTGAGACTTTTGCATTTAGCTCGATCTGCATCATGTCTAATTTCTTACATGGTTCATTAATCGTTAGAGAACTTAACTTTAGCACATGTTTGCCAGTGAAAGGTTGCTTTTTTTTAGATTGCATTGTTAATTCGTGGTCAAGATCCTGCTGGACTTGGTACAAAAATTAGCTTCTGATCCATATCTCATGTTTTGCATGTACATTTACTATAAAACTTCAATAGGATATTACCCTTAGGGAGATGAATGTTTCTTTTGATATGGTGGTCAAGATAATGATGAACTTAATACAAAAATTAAGCTTCACATCTTGCTACAGAACAGTTCAGAAATAACTTGACATGTTTCCAAAGCAAAAAACAATTTTGAAGGCAATGTAAGAAATGTTAAATTGTTGAATATTTTGAAATTAATTTGACTGGAAGATATTGGTGCCTTAGGCAGCATGTCTTCCAATCCAATTATGTTCAAAATATTCAACAAAACATTTTCGCTTTGTTTTGGAAATATTTAGGTTATTTCTGCGATGTAATATAGATCATCACCATATAAATGTTTGCAGGAAAACTTAAGCATTCTATTTACTCTACTGGTCAAATGATGTCTAAGCTTTGTGGTATGTATATACCAATGTTTAGCGATGAAAAGATTTGAAAGAAGAGGACAGACGAGACATAGACATAAATACACTTTCTAAATACTTATTTAAGTAATTCCGATGTTTGGTTTAATTTACTATAGGCTTTTTTTGGTATCAGTATCCAAAGATCCATAGTAAGGAGTGATGTTGTATCCTATAATTGTTTGCACATAAATCTTATATAGTACAGCTGATCTATATAAGATTTATGTGTAAACAATTATAGAATGTAAAGAATGTAGGGCTGGATGGTATTTCAATATTATCGGAAAAAAATCGTGATATATCGTACGATATCGATATCGTCATAATGAAAAAAAATCCTATATATCATCAATATCATCATGACAATACTTTAGTTTTTCCTATTTTGTCTTTGAAAGAGATAGGTAGGCGATATATACTTACATGTGTTCTGCCCAGTAATAATACTAGATTAATAATCCATTCTTTATTAAGGTAATGAAATCAAAATTATCTCCAAAATACCACAGTGTTTGCTTAATCCATGATTTATTTATCTTAATAAAAATGATACAAACCTCAAAATAATCTTTTTGTTGTTCACATTGTGTAAATACATTTTTTGGGGGGTAAAATGTTGATCTGAGCCTGCCACATTTTGAGTATTAGTTACTGGGAAATTCCTATGCACTTGCCACATTTCATTCTTATGATGTCATTACTACATGTAAAGCTGTATTGGCTGTCTCGCTTAAACTGTGTTCCAATTGTGAAAAATACTAACTTCAAACTTATTTTGTGCGATGGGAAACCACAACTACTTAATCTTAGATCAATAACTCACCGTGGATCAGTGGGTGAGAGGAATTAATGGGTGAGGTGGGAATTAATCCCTTGGTGTCCCATTACAGTTGATAGCAAGCTATTTTCATTCTAATTCCCGAATGGCTAATAGCAATCAAATTTAGACAAGTAGGCCTTAATCTAAATAAAGCTCGGTATCATGCATATTTTAACAAGTTTAATTGAAAATTCCTGTCACATTTAGTCATTACCAATTTTGTAAAAAGGTGCAACAGCTTTAAATAAAATTATTTACTACTATTTGTTGGATGTGCAACATTAACTGGGTTAGTTTCACACGTTCACAACTATTCATTGAGATCAATGGCTAATGCCGCTTTGTCGTGGTCAGCGCAGTGAATAGAAACACAGAACATGAACAGGCCTATCATTGGCAAATTTCAAATGTAGTATAAATACTGTAGTACAAGTTGACTTTGACCAAACCTTTTCAAGTTGCGCAAGTTTTCGTTGATACAAGTTAGGAATGCCTGGTATATTATTATAAGTATTATTTAAACTATCACACTAAGTTGATTCAGCATAGGCCTTAAATGGAGAGAATTCCTAAACATAATTCTACATCTCCTATACATGTATGTAGTTACTTTAGCTTCGAGTGAGATAGTTCTGGACTTAGAAAAATGATACCATGGCTATCACAATCTCTCAGCCATATAAGCATTCACTGACAAAGTGGAAGCAGCTGACAGTATCAGTCTCACGATTCATCACAAAGAATCTCTACCCACAGGCCTTTGAATTTTCGTCCATCCATATCACTACCACATATCCCCATACATCATGTAGTATGGGGATATGTGTTAGTGATATGGATCAACGAAAATTCAAAGGCCTGTGCTCTACCACTATGTCTTCGAGAAAAATTGCGTTTTTAACACGTTCAATATTATCGACAGCCAATATGAGGTGTCTAACCGTAAACACCTCAGTACCATCATGATAATGAAGATGTATAATGAAGTGCACGAGCATGTCCAGGCTGAATTACAACAAGCATCATATTTTGCATTGACAACAGATCTGTGGTCGAGTAGAGGTATGACACCTTACTTATGGTTAAGTGTTCACTATATTGATGATGACTGGAAGCTAGAGTAAAAATTTACAGACCTTGTACTTTCTACTTTCCAGTTAATAGGTTTGTGAGATATACTGATACCATATTGAAAACTGATATCACTCACTGACAGTTTATAAACTGCTTACCATATAAAATATAAATATTAAAAAAAAGAATCTGACTATATTTTCATCTTTCATATCATCATTGTTAAAAATGAAAGATGCTAACCAGTGACAATCGTGCAAAGCGCAGTGAGTAATGATTGTTTTCCGGGAAATATCTATACCATTTAAGCTGTTTTCTCTGCTCATTCCATTTCCATTTTCTCCTCGGCTAGCATGACAAAAATTATCCAATCATTATATGAAGAATAATTTTTCTTCCTACGATTGCACATTGCTTATCTAATTACATTGGTACTGACGTTTTATGATCTTTGCCGAAATGAATGTTAATTTGACATATGACATTAAAAATCTAATACACACGTGATAGGCTGTTGAAAGTGGGGATATATTTTTTCACCCCATTGTGTCTAAAACAAATTGTTTTCGACTAGCATGTGAATTTAACAGGCTAATAATAACAAGTGTGTCATGCGAGTGACCTATTTATATTTGTTAATCAATTCACGGAAGCGTTTGCTTGAAGACACGATCATTTTAAATAAATAATCCTGATTATTAGATTAATCATAGATGTAGGGGTGTGTGTGTGTGTGGGTGGGGAGGGCTTGGGAGGCATAATGCTTTCAAAACCGCTAGTATTGGCAAATCTGACAAGAATTACAACCTTTACTTCAAACTGGAATTGCTAACATATAACACTTCTGGAATGAAAATTGGTATCACTGACCATACCACTAAAACACCTCCAGTCTAACTGCCAGATGGTAATAGGCATTCAGAAATAACAATTACATGTAATATGGTATTATAAACATTAGAGTGCGATTTCAGAACACAAAATCACTACAATCTGGCGAGACCAGTACGGCCGGAGGGTAATGAAAGTTCAGGTACCGTAGGTGTGGAGCAGTGGTTTTCCTGTGGCACTGTGATTTTTGACAGTTTGTCATGAGGTAAAGAAAACAATGTATTACACAGAAGAAAATCCTTTATGTTTAGCTTGACATGACGAAGTAAAACGAGCTATTGTGATACCCTGCACATCGTCTGGAATTGGTGGCATCTTTGTAGACAGCAACATCATTATCCAATTTGCATTTAGCTCAACTTTTCTGTTTATATGTCTCATGCTTGGTTAATTATACTGGACCCAAACTTACTTCCTTATATTGACGCAGCATCACAGAATGACCTAGGGGTCAAAAGCTCAAAGCCTGTGTGAAATAAAATTCAAGTTGACTTGGATTAGCTTGTATTTTCTTGAATATCCAAGCTATTGGAAAATTATTCAACCCATGCCAGCTTGGATTTCCTTGAATTAGCTTGGACTTTATGTAGTGGCTTGAACTTCTTGAAAATCCCACCTCTCAGAATTCAAGCTAGCTGGGATTTTCTAGGACTTTTTGAATGTCATCATGAAAAAGTGCAAGCTTCTTGGATTTGCTTGGACTTTTCTGATTTGGCAGAAGGCAAGCTAGCTTGGATTTTCTAGAACTTTGTTTTGTCAGACATAAAAGAATCCAAGCTACTTGGATATCCTTGAATTTGTACACTCACTTACGCTACCTTGGATTATCTTGAAATAGCTTGCACTAAGGCAAGAACAGGTTCTGTAGTCATGTAAAGGTGACTGACCTGGTAAATTGGCGGGAAATTTAAAAAGTCTGTAAAAAAGCAAACAGTACATTCATTGCATTGATCATTACCAGCTATGGATATATAGAATATGATAGTTTGGAAACACTGACAGTACTGTTAGATAGAATGCTTAGCATCAGTAACCTTAAATGGAAACAGAACTATATTTTGAGGTATGTATTCTATTGATTTCCAGAGATTTATTCAGAGTTACCAGTTTTGGTATAGCTGTTTCAGTTGTATGGAAATAATGCAGTGATCATAACTTTCTAAATAATATGGTACATTAACAATCTCTGTATAAGAATAACGGACAAATCAGTCAGAAACTCATATATTGTTAATGTCTGGCTGAACTTGTATTTGTTATTGAGTATTACATTGTAACTCAACTCCCATGAAGGTGATTTTGGTTTTCAAGCATACCAGTATATATTTATATATAATCTCTGTGTGGCAGCATTTATGTGTACGTGCATGCATTTTATGTTAATGTCTAACCTATTTCAAAAGCTAGGATTAGCTGGGATTTTCTTGAAGTTCTAGATAGCTTGGACTTTCTGGAATAAAATCCAAGCTAGGTGGGATTTTCTAGAACGTTCAAGCAAGCTTGGATTTTCTTGAACGTTCAAGTGAGCTTGGATTTTCTTGAATGTTCAAGCTAGCTGGAACATTCTTGAATGTTCAAGCTTTCTGGGATTTTCTTGGATTTTACCTTAACTAGGTCTTGCTTGGATTTTCTTGAATTATCTTGAATTTTATGTGGCCAATACCAGCAAGCTAATCCAAGCTATTCCAAGTTATTAAAAGCTTGGATTAGGTGGGATAAGCTGGTTTATTCAAGCTCCACATAACTTGGATATTCATGAATATCCAAGCTTTTTTTGGCCTGGGAGGTCACGTTCACTGTGACTTTGGTAAAAAAACCTTTTTCCCCAACATTGTCATTTTATGTAACAGACTGACGGATCCAAATGATGTCTGGCATAACAAGATTTAGGTAATTGTGAAAGCTTTTCAATGGATAATTAAGTCTTCAAGGACTTATCCGATGTTAATCTGCTTTGATCTATACTATCATTACATCTAGTCTCCATCATAATTGAAATGATTTTCAAATTTTTTCCATATTTTTGTGGGGTTTGGACGTAGCTTATTTTGCACCAAGAATCAGATAATTGTTAAAGTTTTTCAATGAATAATTCAGTTTTTCAGTTGACATTTAATCAATCAAGGACTTATCCAATCCAATTAAAACTGGACAGTTTTGTTTTATACTTTAGTGCATACTGCATTTACTCTACATCACAATAAATTAGATTTTCAAATTTGTCGATTGTTTTTACTGGGTTTGGATTTAATTTATTTTTGTTTGATTTATATCCTGCTTAACCCCAGAATTAGAAGAATGTTTTTCAATGGTCTTTTAATTTATTAAGGGATCAAGGGATCCCAATGAAACTACTGATTTATTATGTATCATAATTGCATTCATTTTGCATCAAAATTAAAATGAATTTAAAAGTTTTTTCCATCAGTTTATTTCTGTGTAATTTGTCTTCTTTTGAAGAATTATAATAATCTTAGAGTTTTGAATAGACATTTGATTTGTCAAGGGGGTATGCTATTTTTAGAAATCCTGCCACACATGCTGTGTGATATGCAGAAAACCTAAAGGGCTCGACATGCGGGACACAGTGGATCTAGTTCTGTTTATATCTCATGTTTGGTTAAGAATACTGCGTCCAAATACATGCTTCCTTCTAATGACACAGTATTATGTAATTATCTTGACATCAAAATTACGGCAACAGCTTATCAAAACAAGACTCTGGCTTGGTTGAAGAAGCAGTCTACAGACATTTTGCACAATAACTCGGATCTTATTTTTGGAGTTACATCATAAACACAAATCTCCTAGCTATCAATTCTTGGAGGTCATGGAATTTGTTAATTTTGGTCATGAAAGGTCATGGGATTTCAAAGACAGAAAGGTGTACGAACCCTGGGTTACATTAATACAATAGCATATGAACCTGCTAACTGCTGTACATGCAGTCTGTGCCACTAATGCATACAAACACCCACATCTATAACCTGCATAATGGGCATGTAAGCAGACCTTATTTTGACCCCGGAATGAGAGCTACCGGTAATATGAAAAGATAATAAGTCAGTGGTACATTTCCCGCTTACACACACCCATGCACACACATGTATGCATGAATGCACATGTGTGCACACACGATTGACACGAACCCCTGTGCATGCATAAATCCATGTGTACATTTGTACCATCATCTGTGTTTCACTTTCTCTGTGCATGTTTCACTTACATCAGCACACACTTGCACACTTAGATTTAGATGGCTCACAGTAACATTGTTTCCAAAAGGAACATGAGTTTTCACCTGAAAGGAAATGAAATAAAAGCATCTAAAACGTCTGTTGTCAAGTGGATATGATCATACTGATTTATAAATTTTTGTTGTCGAACCAGGTACACAAAGTGGAGAATGGCTACACTTTGTACCCAAATGGCATCTGCCTAATACCCGATTTGAAAATTAAGTAAATGTTAGGATTTTTAACTGCCTGTTTGCTCTGATTTTGCAAATGACACATGTATTCCAATGGTCTCTTTACCTACTAAATATTTTGAAAACAATTTGACTGAAGGTTAAACCACCAACAACTTTCAGTCCAATTGTTTTCAAAATATTCAGCATGTCACAGTGTTCTTGTGGTTTGCAGCCGCGTTGCCAGTTAAAAATACCCCAAAGACTCAACATGCAATGGTCAAGGCCTATAGTTTCTATTTAGTATTTTAGAATTGACATGAACCTCAGGGTGCATTAAACCTTTCTGCTTTAGACAGTGTGAAGAACATGCCAATTGTTTGAGTCATAATTCTAGTCATACATTTGAAACCAAACCATCTACTCACATTGCAATATGTATGTTATCATTATTCACGTTGTTGTGTTGAAACGTTGGGATCGTTGTAACAATAAGACGGAATGTATACACACTACATATAAAGATTTTTAGTCAATGTGTTTTTTGATTCTATCCATAGGGCAAGCAGGCGTGAGTACATGCACGATAGTGACACAACCTCATGTGATTGTTGCGCAGGCCTACAGAGAGACTCCAGTTCGGACAATCTGTTCACTCTGTCACACAGACATTGTTACATCGACGAAGTATGAGACTGGCATGGTGACTTGGGTGGCATGTGGGGCTGTCTGTATTCTTGGGTATGTACATAATTCCTAAAAACTAATGTTAATACGAATTAAGTATTAGATACTTAATTACACATTGTGTGGAGCCTGGCTTGGAGTATACTGCACCAGATACTGTAGCCTTAGCTATTCTCAAAACCAACTGTATATCTACTATATGCAAGTGAGTCTACTGTGGTAAAATTTAAAACAAAGGTTTCAATTTTGTTATATGAAAAGATATCAGTTTCACCTGTATAGTTGAGATATATATTAAATAAGCTATTACATTGCATTTGTAATACATTCACTCATATCTGCATCTGATGATATATTCAGCAATTGTTCTTCGGACTCATGTTGGATCATCTCATGCATATATTCTGATTTACATAAGTTTAGAACTTTTAATGGATGAATGCGATCTATCACTTGAGCATATGATGTCATAATGCATTTGTCACATGCATGTAGGTTGATGTCAGAATCAAATGCGTACTGAATAAGGTTTCTAACTCCCTTCTGAACATTTAAAAGTCCATCAAGTGTACAAATTGTATGTATGATGGATTTACTATTTAATCACCATACTGTTGAATATTTTGAAACTAATTTGACTGGGTGCTGTTGCTGCCATAGGCAGCAACAGCACCCAGTCAAATAGTTTCAAAATATTCAACAGCTAACCTGCATAGTTACCTTAAATTGTGACTGTGAATTCGGTGTTCAAAGTATTTTTAAATCGATCCCAACACGCATAAGACATGGATGAGTGGGTGGAGCTTATCTAGGAATGGGTGGGGCATAGTTAGGAATGGATCCCTCAATTAAATGTTGTGTGGTAACTTTTGTTCTTGTAATAATGATGAATGAACCTGTAAAACTAACTTTATCTGCATCTGACACGCTTTCCCACATAGATATGTGCTTATCAGTTGATCACAATTTTACCATATGTGTGAAAACATAAGGAAAAAGGCAAAATTACTTTATTTACTGGTCAACCCTGCAGCCAAAAATAACCTTTGCAGAGGTCTTAAAAATGAACATAAGAAGGCCAGTGGAAAACTATTTTAGAAATTTTACCACTGGCATGACTGGCTCGATGACAGAACCAGTAATTCCAATGGTAAATTTTCTAAAATAAGACTCTTACGCATGGATATTTTCTATGATAAATTTGAATTTTTCTTGACAAAATTTGACCATTAAAGGGTTAATAACATCTGAATCATGTTGTCAATATTTCTTTTCTTAATCAGATTTGATCTTGGGTGTTGCCTCATTCCATTCTTCTTGGATGCCTGTAAGGATTGTGTTCATACCTGTCCAAACTGCCAGCATCAACTTGGACGCTGGAATCGTCTTTGACACCTTCATGTATGATGGGAGATGTTGAGATGTTTCTGAGGTTGTTATTCAGTGATACCCATGACAAGCGGTGATCTATCTGACTGATCATTATACCATTCCGAGAATCTCTACTTACAGAAAAAGTCTATTTATTGCACTGTGAAGTTATTGAACAAAGCTTTGAGAAATTAATTAGCTTATGGTAGTGTTGTTAAAATATTGTGCAAATCTCACCATCACAATGAGATTTTATTAGGGTTGCACTCTATTTACATAGACAATGCTGTGGTATATAGTGCATAAAGCTCATAATATATCAATATATCATATATTCCAATATATGTCAGTTGTCTTGGTGGTTGGGGTGTGAGATGGGTCAGTATACATACAAGCATACATATAATAACAATTTCCTGATTTTTTTTCAGGTTTTAATTTTTTTAATCAAATTGTAATACCGGTATATCTAATTATATAAAAGGTTGTACACCCATATTAGATTGTACTACTGTAACAATGAGCACATGTTATGCAATATTCACACTGCTGTCACTTCCCAAGTGCTTTAAACAGCCGGATGGTGCCTACAAAATTAGTTCAATATTACCTGTACCCATATGCACTCGTCCGCTAGAGAACATGTAAATTCACTTTGTTATGGTACGGTTTATGAAAATCCTGATGTAAACTGATGTGAATCTGAATTCTGATTTTGTGATATTTTCACCATTATGGTCACTGCCCTGACTACAGAACAATTTCCCATATTTGTAACTGTCCTGTCCATATGCTGATAAACTGATAAGATAGTGGGATGGGGTGATGTCCTTGTCCATTCCCCAATCTTTTCTCCAAATGTTTCAATCGGATTGGCTTAAAAATTGACGTGGATTTGTCAATGAAAATCCGACAGTTAATTCTGATCATGATCTGGCTCCCTATTTTATGTATATTTTTATCTTCATTACAATGCAATTTCATTTCAGCAAAATCTGCATATACAGAGCAGAAGATTTAAAATTGCTAAAACAATCTTGTTTCAGAAGCATAACATCAGAATGCCTCAGGGGATAGATTAGCTTCATACCTTGTAAGAGGAAGACTCATAGAATGAAATTTCAGAGAAATCCATTCATACCAGTTAGTTGTTATTACACCACAAACATCCTTTACCGTTCAATCACTACTTGCTAAATCAACTACTCAAATTTTGTATACTTGCTTACATGCCTCCATATGCCTATACCACTTCATCACACCCTCGACCAGGCTACTGGAAGAGAACACTCCCAGCATATGGCCTATCAGAGACTGGCACCAGTCTATACACACTCCTCAGTGACACCTGTCACCTGCACATGTATGCACATGCGCAGAGGAGCCCAACCAGGAAACAGATTCGCTTTTCAAATATTCTGCAAGCAGATAGTTAGCTTAAAATCCAGTCTAAACATTTTGTACTTCTTTACTGTGTCAGTAACTGATGTGAAGGATTAATAATCGAAAGATCATGCCTAATATGAAATCTCTGTTGACAAACTTACGTTTGTTGAATGTTTTATAGATTTCTGATGATTTATTGTACTTACCGTATTTCGCTTAATAGTAGCCTATGATCTAATAGAAGCCCACCCCCTAACTTTGACATAAGAGCTCCAATGATTTCTTAGCAGTTTCAAAACGGCAAAACTCTGTATTAGAAGCCCACCCCCTAACTCAGCAGATTGTATAGGAAAATTTTTCTTAAGAGCAAATTTGTAAGAATAGCGTGTATAATAATAACAATCATGTCACAGGGTGTGTCTACTTCAGACCGATCTCTGCCCTGATACATTCCTGGCCCCTCTGGAAGTCTATACAGGCCTCGGATTTGTAAATTTCGACCGCCTATTAGGTTAATACTAATAGTAGGCCACGTATGTTCAAGATATAATAAAGTTTATTCCACACTTTTGTAGTCAAAATGCGCATAAAACAGTCTTGGTGTGTTTAAATACCTTCCTTATAAATATATTTTAAGACCAAATTTATGTACCAAACAACAAGGATGGGAGAAAATGCGCATCAATTTTGTAACGCCGATCAACATTAAATGATCCAAATTGAATTATTACGAACGACAATATAGCCGGCTTCTTAAGTTGGCAAGTCAGCGGTTCTTGAGATGGGAGGCATCATGTTCTCGCAAGATATTATATGCTAACGGGAGTTTATCAAATGGGTACCTAGTTACTTTAGTTTTATAGGGGTAATTGCCTTTTTTAGTTTGCTTAGCAGGGCATTATTTTGAGGTGAGCTATCACTCTCGCTCTCGCAGCTTGCCTAACTTTCATCCCAGGAGAGCAATTAATAGCTCACTGTAAATCTTTGATCACGGTTTAGATATTTTCTTACATGTAAGTGTAGATTTTATATCATACAAATGTATTTGCAATTTTCATTCGGCTGGAAGAGCGATCACTCGCACTGATTGTGGAGAGCAATCTTTTAACTCGCCACAATTTTCTAGAAATTAAGCCCAGGTTTAACATGAATCATCTCATGTTATGTAGATTTCACTTTATTCTTTCTTCTGTTGATAGAGTGGGAGTTCTTGCACTATCGCTGGTATATTTTATTGACCTTGTACTGTCATCTATTTCTGGGTCTCTCTTATTATGTTGAAAGATTTCAGAAATTCTTTTCCCTTTTCCTTCTTGCTAAAGGAAGAGTTCATATCTAGAGTCATGTAGCTGTCTGTGGACAAATTTTTTACAAGGAAATTTAGATCCAGGATTTAATCCCTCTGCATAGTCTTCAGCTGCAGTACGAATTCTTCATCATCTATTAATTCAGTCAATTTGTCCTGGATCTTCTATTTCCTTGCGTATAGCTTCTTCATTCAACTCTTTCAAGAATTATTCCAGAGGTATGCAGGTTGTCATGCAGGCCAGGTTGGATTATAATTCTAAAAAAGTCAGGTCTAGTCCTTTCTGAAGTTTCACCCATCTAGGCGCCTCTTTCGACCTGTCTCAGGGCTTAGTCTTTCCTTCAGAGGCAAGGGTGGAGGCAATCTTGTTGGCTAAGGACATTCTGACAACCTCTTTCTCAGTCAAGGAAAGATTTTTTTCTCAGGGTTCTAGGCTTGATGGTCAGCATCAAGAATGTCATTCTCTGGGCGACGCTGATAAGAAGACTCTTTCAAGCATTCCTGAGGTCCCTCTGGAAGCAGTCAGTTCATTTTATTTACCATCAAATTTCCATCAGAGAACACTTGATCCATCATTTAGACGTTTGGAAGGATCGTTTTCTGCTTCCGATAGGTGTTCCATTAGTCAAGGCCTCTCCTCAGGTGATTATTTCATGGATGCTTCCCAGGAGGGGTGGAGAGCAGTCTGAATCGCTCTGTCGATTTCCAGTCTCTGGACCTTGGAGGAGTCGACAGCTTTCATCAATATCTTGGAGTTGTGGGCTGTCAAGAAGGCTCTCCTCTCATGATCGGATCGAGTGAGAGGCCTCAGGATCTCGATTCGAGCAGCCAGTTCCATGGTAGTTTCCTAGATCAACAGACAGGGAGGAACGAGAGCTTCACTTCTTTGTATGAAAATTTGGAATCTTCAGTTGGGGTGCCGCAAGATCCAAATCTGTCTAGTTTCCAGTCATGTTCCAGGTAGACTGAACTTTCTTGCGGACCAGTTGGTAAGACCCAGCACGTTTGTGTACTCCAAGTGGCAGTTTAAAAAAGCTGGTTGTCAAAGCGATTATTCAGCATCAGGGTCGTCCCCATGTAGATCTCTTTGTGACATCTCTGCATGCCCAGATCTCGTTTATGTCTCATTTCCAGTCAGTCAGGCTCTGGTGGTGGACCCTGTCTCAGTCCTGGACAGGAATGTTTGACTAAGCATTCCCACTAAGTTTTTTTTGATTCCGTTGGTTCTGAAGAAGGTCAGAGACCAGATCTGCAAAATTCTCCTGGTAGCCCCTTTTTGGCAGAAGAGAATCTGGTTTGTAGACCTTCTCGATCTTCTGGTAGACTTTCCTCATCTTCTTCCAGTGTCCCCAGATCTCTCTTAAGAAAGGGGAACGTGTCTTCATCTATATCCAGAAATCTTCAGGCTGTGCATTTGGAGAATATCGAGTGCCTGGTGCCTGAGATCAAGTTTTCTTCAAGATCTCAGGAAATCCTTGACTCCTCTAGGAGGGAGTTGACACATCGAGTTTACAAGGGTCGACTTAAAATCTTTGGAGAATGGTGTTCAAACCATGGATTCTTTTTCTATTTCCCAGGTGTTAGATTTTTTTATCATATCTTTTTGATTCTTTACAGCTATCAGCTAACACCGTTAGGGGTTATAGATTTTCCTTGACTTCTTCCCATCCTTGTCTCTTAATGCTGATTTCAAGGATACAAAGATTCTCAATGGTTTAATTAGAGGTTTAGGCTATATTCGTCCTTCCAGCCATCCTATTTGCCTTTGTGGAATTTGGCCTTGATTCTTCACGTATTGGCAGGTCACCATTTTGAACCAATTGGATCTATCAGTCTCAAACTATTGACTCTTAAGGCTGTTTTCCTTGTTGCTGCCGCTTCAGCTAGAAGAAGATCCAAAATTCATGCTCTTTCTGCAGTAAAAAGACAGATTTATCGAATTTGGGGGTAGTCTAGTTTCATATCCCAGAAGGGATTTTTTATCGAAACCCTGGTCTAACCGTTACCCAGCCAAGCCGATTATTCTTAAATCCGTATTATCTTTTTCGCCGACCGACAAGTTCTGGTGTCCTGTCAGGGCCTTAGAAGTCTATGAATGTCGTACCAATTGTAAAAAATCTAATTCTTCACACTTATGGGTCCCGTATGCGGAGGCGGTAGATAGACCAGTTTCTAAGGCCTCGGTTGCCAGATGGATCTGTGAGTCCATTAATTTATGCTATGAGATTGCCTTCCATGGTGAGATCAATTTAGCCCATGTCAAGACTCACGACCTTCGTGATATGGCGCCCTCCTTTTCGCCGGTTCATCATTGGACAACGTCATGTAAGTCACAGGTTGGAAATCTGAATCAACCTTCATCTCTTTTTATACCCCGCCAAAAAATTTGGCGGGGGATTATGTAATGGCGCCGTCTGTCCGGGCGGGCGGGCGGTGGGCTGGCGTGCGGGCGGGCGGCAGAGTGGTTTCCGGATGATAACTCTGTTACCGTTTGTCGGATCGCCTTGAAACTTCATAGGGTGGTGGGACTAGGCCTGGGGAAGAAACCTATCGAAATTGACGATGATCCGAAATCCAAGATAGCCGCCAGCCACCGGTAGCCATCTTGAAAATTGGTTTCTAGATTATAACGCCGTTACCGTTTATCGGATCGCTTTGAAACTTCATAGAATGATTGAACTAAGTCTGCGGAATGAAGAAACCTATCTAAATTGATGCTGATCCGAAATCCAAGATGGCCGCCAACCACAGGCGGCCATCTTGAAAATGGGTTTCTGGATGATAACTCAGTTACCGTTTGTCGGATCGCATTGAAACATCATGAAGTGGTTGGACCAGGACTGGGGAAGAAACCTATCGAAATTGACAACGATCAGAAATCCAAGATGGCCGCCAGCCACCGGTAGCCATCTTGAAAATTGGTTTCTGGATTATAACTCCGTTACCGTTTATCGGATCGCTTTGAAACTTCATAGAATGGTTGGACTAAGTCTGCGGAAGGAAGAAACCTATCTAAATCTTCACCTGTGCTTACAACATTTAATGTATTGGTGGACCATAACCCTTTAATGGTCAAGCCAGCCAAAACTGACCACTGCAGTGGTCTTGAGAAATATCCATTTGCAGACCAAGACAAAGCTATTTTTGAAAATTTCCCACTGGAATTCAGTGGTAAATTTTCAAAAATAGGTTTCTCTTGGCCCACGAATGGACATTCACTGAGCAATGAAATTTTCTTGAATTATCTTGACCATTAAAGAGTTAAGCTAATCTATATGGTCAGAAATACTCACATATGGTCAGCATTACTGGCCATATGTTAGGATAATCATGTCACACACATGTCAAACGTCAGTCTGGTTGACTATAAATGTACTATTCGCTGTGACCACACCAATTTAATCTTTGTTTTAATTTTTCCATGTCTATAAAGTAGATTGCTAGAATTTTAGCACATTTTTTCCATCACTCATTCCATTTTTTCAACTTTTGATGTCCAAATTTGTGTAAGTTTTCTTTTAATCCATTCTCTGTGGCTTTAATAATAATCTATTAATGCACATGAACTTGAAATATTAATTGTGTATTAATTTTATTTTTCTTCCGTCTCTGACCTTGTTTTTGATGAAACTTCATAAAACAAGAGAGTAAATTGCTCAGGTCTTAGCTGTTCACTTAGCATCTAATGGAACTCGTGCCTTAGTATAATTGTAAGCTTTTTCACCATACCATGCATGGGTACCAAACTTTGGGTGCAACTTTGGCATAAGTTATACAGGTGATATTGGCTTAACATCAAAAGAAGAGTTTTTAAAAGTGTGATAGTGGGATCTTTTGTAAATTATTATTATTATTATTATTATTATTATTATTATTATTATTATTATTATTATTTTTATTTATTGTAAATGTCTTGGTACATTTTTATATGTTCTGTTATTTATAACATGACAGTTTATTGTGATAATCTGCTTCAATCAAATGTAATATGTTACCTTCTATCTGAAGAGACAAACATGCTATTCTATAGACAGATGATCTTTTTACAGAGGTCAAATTATATTTTATTGGATTTTTTCGGATCTTAAGTTATGTTTCTGTAAATATGCCTTTAATATTAATATGGTCATCTGACTATAAACCTGTTTTAAAGGAAAACACAAAGAGAGAAGAGTTAATGCACCAAAAAATGATGATTTTGTATTATTAAATAAATTTACAAAATATATGTTAATTATATTTACATTTGTTGTATTATAGTAAATTTGGCCACAGAAAGTCATTTTATATAAGTTCCATGTGAAACAAAGTGTGAAATTAGCGCATGTATGTTTGTAGGGGTATGACGTCATTGCTGGTATGATGTCATTACGTTAATGATATTTTGCTGTTGATAATGGACAGCTCACAACAGCTCATTCAGACATCATCATTTATAAGATGCAAGAGAAATGATAGTGTGTATTAACCCGTAACACTTATATCAGCCAAAAACTGCTTCTACAGTGGTCTTGAGAATTGTCAATTTGCAGACCAAGAGAAGAATATTTTTGAAAATTTACCATTGGAATGACTGGCTTGATAACTGAGCCAGTTATTCCAGTGAGTAACTTTTAAAAATTGTCTTCTCTTGGTCTGCAAATTGACATTTTCTTTGAAAAAAATTGAAATTTTCTTGACCAAGTTCAAGGTTTAAACGGTTAAACTAGAACATGAAGCGAAGCTGCTGTCCCACTTTCTAACCTTTTTAGACACCAGTTTCTTCTAATCTGTGGTGTGGTGTAATCCAAACCCACGTAGTCGACAAACAGCTAGTTGATGTCATACCATGAGTTTTATGTGGTGACCAAATCAATGATTTTAACTCTCATTGCTGCAAGCCATCAGACGATAATTTTAATTAGCAAAAACTCTTGACTCAGTCAAATAGTTTTCATAATATTCAGCAGATCATGAGATATAACGCCTGGAATATGTCGTCTGCAAAAACTCAGCGGTCAGATGGTTAGTTTTAATATTGATTGAGGTGAAAATTTGTCAAATTTTTTTTAATTCATAAAATATGATACAAATTTGTATTTTTTTTTTTGACTGAAAGCTAAATCTCATTTGTGATTTCTTTTAAAGCTGAATAGTCATGTTAAATGATTAAATACTTAACCCCTACCTGTAACATAGTGCTATCAATAAATTACGGATTTACATAGCTCTCTTATGAATCCATGTATTGGTACGTTAAACAAGACCCAACCAACATTCCATGAGAATTATATAATGATTCGCTCGGTAAATAGAGCATGGAGCCAGCAGGTAGGTGTTGACATGAGTGCTTGACAGCTAAGTAATAAACAGGCAACAGCTGTGCAATTGCATATATATATATATATATATATATATATATATATATATATATATATATATATATATATATATATATATATATATATATATATATATATATATATGGTCGAGTTGCTTAAATTCGTGAGTACCGAAATTCGTGAATTTGTTTTTATCGCTCTCGTTCTATGATGTAACGTGGCATGGAATGCATCTACACAGTAGCCACTTTTTGATTGACAGTTCTGAACCTTTTGACAAAGTTTTGAGCAAAATGCGGTCAAAACAAGAAACTTTTCATACAATTACTGATGGTAGTGATAAAAATTGCAAGTTTCCTTAATGCACTTTCTTAGATTACTTACTTGCGCTTATTTAGCACCTAAAATGAGCAATTTTTACAATCCAAAGTTACCATCCGCTTTGGTTACATTTTTTCGCCGCGTCGGATTAGCCTGATTGACGGGAGCGCGTCTAAATTTTATTGGAGAGGCTCTAGAGGAAGGGGTGGGTGCTTATTAATCATTTACCAAAATGTCAAAATTAACATAAAGTGCACACATGGTTTTTTTAACGATAGAATTTTTTTTTATTCTTTCCTTTATGCCTGCTGAACATGTTTAAAAGACCCTAGCATTAGCTCATTTCTTCAGCTCATTAATATTTGTGAATTTCATGTGACGTCACTACCTAATGAAAGCGGCATCCATTTTGGTTTTTTTCTTCTCTTCAAATGTATCAACTGCTTTTATAGTTTATACATTCATTTGTAGGACTAATTTATCGGTTAAAACTGGCAAAATTAGCAGTTGAAACATTCAACAAACTAATACAGTGATATTTAAGGATTTACAAGCATGTACCAGACAGCTGAAGATGCATAATCACCAATTCACGAAATTCGGTACCGCTATTTCACACATAACCTGGCGAGTTGGGTCAGTTCAAATGTATTCGGAAGTGTTATTTCACATTGTGTTAAATTCTTGCGCAGATCTGTTTAAGAGTTTTCTTTCACGAATGTATTAATTGCTTAGATTCACGAACTTCGGTACCCATAGTGTATATATATATATATATTGCTGTGCTGTGTATTGCTAAGCTGACAAATTCACTCGTTACACGCCTTCTGACTAACAGTTTTACTGAGTGAAGCTTTTTATAAGTGGGTAAGAACTGTTGTGCAGGTCTTGTTTCAAGAAACAATACACAGACTCATAACAGAGTTAAGGAAAACTGAAATTGATTGGCGACATTTCATTATTACTGGTTGTGTTAACATTTATTATTTTAGCATGAATGCTCAGCTTTAAGCAACCACCTTCTGGAACACTAACAATCAATCTCTATAGTCAAATGGTCCTTTTTAGATGCATCCAATCTGTCAGTCAAATATATAACATTGTAATCAAATACGTCACAGGTAGGCTGATGTCACAATTAAAATGCATCATGAATGGCGTATCTAAGTCCATCAGGAACTCATGTGTACTACTTAATAACCATTCTGTTGAATATTTTGAAACTAATCGGACTGGGCGCTGTTGCTGCCATAGGCTGCAACAGCACACAATCAAATTAGTTTCAAAATATTCAACAGCTTGCCTTATCCTTGTATATGTTTCTTATCTCTCTGAAATGCACTCTTAGATGAGAAGAGAATGTTTATTAGGTTATAAATTGATCAGAGATGATCATTCATACATTTTGCTGACAGACTTCGATTTTCATCATGGAGCTATGTCATTATGATTGTGATGTCAGCTAATTGATTATGACATCATATACTTGAGGAACCGATCAGTTCCCTCCATACTTACACAAAGTTTGTTATGATTCATATGTTAACTAGATACTGTCTTATTTTATATACGGTTTTACATCCATCCTTTGCATTTTGTTGCAAATATAAATGATATTTATATAAGTACAAATTATTGCCTTTTACAATGACAAAATACTGTAGTATTTATTATCATTCTACTATTATCAAGTTTTAATTATACAACATTAAATATTACTTACCTGTGTTTATCCAAATAAAGGGGTGACAATAATAATTGTCTATTACCGTTTATTTTTTTCACTTATGTGCTCAGCAACAGAGTTGGGATTTTGGATCTACACCAACCATTTATTAGTCATTGAATACTTCAGAGCTCACAACAGATATGTATGGCCCATCCTTTGCGTTGTTTCATCCATGTTGATGCAACTTGGATGAAAACAGTTTATGAAATTAACCTGAAATTAGTTTTGTCTAGTAGCCAAATCCACTTTTTTTTAATTCATGGTTAGATTCTGGCAAGTTTTGTTTGACACTTGATTCATGAGGTACAGTCAATTGCTCTATGATTTTTGGTGGATGGAATGAAAATAACAGTTTAATTAGTCATATATGATTTTTGTCTGCTCTGCAAATCGAAGCCAGAAGCGAGACATAGGTATCACTTTTCCGAAGATGACTTATATTTCAGAATTGTTTCATACTACCAGAATACCAGTAGTAAACTTGGAAACATGCTTTCCTATACATATGGAAGATGTGTGCTGATAGTGTGGTCACTAGGTCAAAGGTCAAGGTTATTCTGACATTGGTATTTAACCTCTGCTTTTTCAACATTAAGTAATGTTGCGCTTAGCAGATCATATACATTTATGTTTTAGAATTGCTTCATGCTACCAAAACCAAACTTGGACACATGGTTCCCTATACCATAAGGCAGATGTGTGCTGATAGTGAGGTCACTAGGTCAAAGGTCACAGTCACTCTGATGTTGCTATTTTACCTCTGATCGTTAATCCTATTGGAACTAAGCAATGGATACATGATTATCTATAATGTTAGGAAGCAGCGTGATAACATTGCGATCACACGGTCAAAGGTCAAGGACACTGACAATTATGAGACAGGGGCGAAGCATTAAATTCTGCGGAATTCTTGTCTTTAAACCGCTTACTTTTAAGTGGAAGGTTATGGGCAAGGACTATAACAGCCCGGCAGGAGCATGACAAACCCTTGAAATTTTGTATATTGTTAATTTTTTTATTGATTTGTATAGCCAATGGTGCATTCTTTCAGAATCTGCCAGCTGGACCTTGGTCACCCAGGAGCATTTTCAGAAATTCAAGATGGCGTCCAAGATGACCGCCATTTCATGTTTTCGCCTATTACTTCGTGACATTAAACATAGGATGATAACTTTGGTGTCAAGATATAGGTTTTAAGGAAAAGGAATCCATTGAAACACTTTAGGTCTTTCGGCGATTACATCACAGGAAATCCAATAATGTCGAACAATGTATGCCCTCCTTGGTGTCGGTCTGCATGGTAAACATGGTCTTAACCCTGTACTGATTCACAAGATATGGCAGCTGTACATAAGCCACAGACTGACATATGGATTAGAGGCATGCTATCTAAGTCACACAGATATACTGCAACTTGAAAAGGTACAGCGCCAGAAGCTAAAGCAAATCCAGTCCTTACCCGACAGGTGTGCGGATGTCACAGTATACTCACTTTTAGGTGCTGAACCTGTGGAAGCGGTGATTGATAAGATGGTCCTTTCTCTGTATGGCAACATCTGCAGGAGCCCCAAGTCGAAAGAGCATCAACTGGCTAGATACCAAATTGCGTAAAGAAAATTGGAGCAATCAGCTGGTATTCAATGGTGAAAAGGGTGTTGTTCAAGTACAATCTCCCTTCTGCTTGGGTATTACTGGAGAACCCATTGTCCAAGGCAACATGGAAGAACATGGTGAAGAAGGCCCTGAGGCAGCACTGGACTGCAAAATGGTGGTCGGAAATTGAGGAAATGGTTTCTCTAAAATTCCTGAATTCTACTGCTATATGTTTGGGGAAGGCGCATCATGTTTGGTCCTCAGTGTGTGATGCTCCGAGAGAAGTGGAGAAGGCTGCAGTTAAGGCAAAATTTCTGACAGGCACCTACACACTGCAAGGCAACCGGGCGAAGTTCAATCAATATCGGATTGACCCTACCTGTCCTCTATGTGGTGAAGAAGCTGAAGATCGCTCCCACCTGATCGCCAGATGTCGGCTGTACTCTGAATTATGGGAGAAGTATTTATCAAGATTATCCAGTATTCTTCAGACAGTCTGTACGTCTTATCAAGCAGAGAACCTGATCAAGGAGATCAACACTTTTGTACAGATAACGCTAGACAGCTCCCGAGTCTCGCCGGATCAGTTTGATGCTGCGATGCACTCAACAGGCATTACAGATCACCTAATACAGAAGATAGAGAAGTGCAGTCGTGATTTCCTTCACAAGATCCACACCAAGCGATGTCAATCCTTGGATCTGAGACCATAAGACCACCCTATCTAATGCTACTCACTTTTCTTGCGGTTGTAGCTCAATATCTGCAATTCAGAACCAGCTGATTGTCGCTGTTTTGTATATCTGGTTACCACTAATCATCTTGTTATGGCCAAGGAACATTATAACTTGTTTAATTAATGATTATATGATATTCATGGAACTGTTTATTTTAACATTTGTGTGACTGTAGCTGCTATAATAGATTGTCCAGCTGCGTTAAAAATATGTAGTTGCTGTACTCGTGATATTCTCGCACACCAAGTATATATTCACTACGAAATCTGAGAGGATAATGCATAACGTGTCAACAAATTTTTCTACGTACATCATTACCAGGGAAACGTGGGTGCGCCTAATGAAAAGGCGCGATCTCCTGAACAGAACAGAACAGAATGACGCCATTTGCTCTTTTGTGCTCTAATGCGCTTCATAGTAAATCTAGGAGGAAAATTATGGTGTTTCGTCATGGGTTTTCAGGGTTAAGGAATCCACTTAAGCCATATATAAAGTTGGGAAAGTATTACATAATTTAAGTGACCAATATAACGGCTACCAGAACTTAGAAAACATCCAAGCTATTCGAATGCTAACATACATGATATACAATAAAACCTGTTTGTAGCGATCATCTGCACTTGGGGTTAAAAGATGGTGGTTCTTTAAGAGGAGTCTCCCCTAAACCGATTTAGCATTGGAATAGAGTAAGAGTAAGAGTCTGCCAGTCTTTAGTGACCACTTTTTGATTGCCCATTTTGGTGGTCGTTATAGACAGGTTTGACTATTTATTGCGTGTCCGCTCCACGGGCACGCTTCTATTTATTTCTGTCTGGAATTGCCTATAGGCGCGGCCATTTCGTGCAGGGGATTGTGGGGCTGTGTCTCGCGAGATCTCGATCGATACGAGATCTAATAATTCTCAGCGCGAAGACACGGCTCTATTTTTAGATTGCTGGATATCTCATAATTATTATCTTCATGCGCGTGATTCATGGCGAGTTTTCTTGTTTGTTCTGATCCGACTGTATTAGAGTTTGCGCGGCGATGACCGCTTAATTATTTTAATAAACAGCCAACGGAACTCCAAATAACTAATCTAAATAAGTACTCTTCTTTTGCTGAAGGACTGCGTACAAAACACGTTTATCATTCCTTCTGCAGATGAAAGTACTCAAGCACACTCCCACTCGCGGCGTCTCTTATATGTCCACTTTAGCATTCTATCAAACTGATCACAAATGGCTTCTTGCGGTGATCGTGAGAAATGTCCATTTGCATTAGCTACTCACCGGAGAACTTGTTTTGAAAGTTTACCGCTGGAATGACTGGATGGATAACCGATCATATAATTCCAGTAGTAAATTGCAAAAGAAAAACCATAATGGTCTCTTGGACGGCAATTAGACATAGGACATTTTCTATGATAATGGATTTTTCTGATCTGTTTCTGCAGTATATGACGTCATAATTATTTAGGTCAGATGTAGCTGGACACCACAATCAAAATGTGTAATGAATGACGTATCTAGCTCCACCAGGAACATTGAATAGCCAGTCAAGTATGCGAATTGCACGTCTTTACTATTTAATCAACATGCTGTTGAATATTTTGAAACTAATTTGACTAGACGCTGTTCAAGTTGTATGTCTTTGCTATTTATTCCACAGTAATTTTCTATGATAATGGCTGGGTTCGATCTGTAACTGAAGGATATGACTTCATAATCAATTACGTCATATACAGGCTGACATCACAATCCAAAATGTGTAAATGAATGGCGTATCGAGCTCAGTCATGAACATTGAATAGTCCGGCAAGTGTACGAATTGTGTCTTTACTGTTTAATCAACATCGTGTTGAATATTTTGAAACTAATTTGACCTGGCGTTGTTGCGGCCAGAGGCAGCAAGCCTTTAAAAGCACCCAGTCAAATTAGTTTCAAAATAGTCATTAGCTTACCTGTATAGTTACCTTGAAATTGGAAGTCTGGGAATTCATTATTCAGCGTATATATATATATATATATATATATATATATATATATATATATATATATATATATATATATATATATATATATATATATATATATATACATCGATTCCAACACGCAATAAAGGGATGGAGCTTAGCTAGAAATAGACGTTGCATACCTAGAAATAGATCTCTCTATTGAAATTGTCATGAGCAAATTGAGCATTACATGGCTAATACCACTTGGTAATGCGTGGCCCACACAATATGGACCACTTGTATTAAGAGACCACCCATATTTATATGTCACATAGTTTAACAAGGCCAATCATAGATTGTTGCCCTGAATACAATATACTCGTCCTCTGGCGGAGGGAGGATAATTAATACCACTTGCTAATGGGCATTTTCATGTTGTCTATCCATCATATTACGTCATATGATGTCAATCAACGACGTGACGCATAGGATGACGTCATAATCATGACATCATGACTGACTCGATTTAGTCCGTCTTAAATGCTTAATGGTCTAACACGTTGTACGAATAGTATGTCTTTGCTATTTACAAAACATGCTGGTGAATATTTTGAAACTAATTTGACTGGGCGATGTTACTGCCATAAGCAGCAACAGCACCCAGTCAAATTGGTTTCAAAATAGTCAACACCTTACCTGTATAGTTTTCTGGAAATTGATAGTCAAGAAGCTCAGAGATCCATCGATACCAACACGAGCGCGGTATTAATGTATTAATAAACCATCCGGATTCAGTGACCGATTGACTAACGTTAGGCTTATGGAAGTCATTTCAAGCAACCGCCACCAAGATGTGACTTACTTGGGCACAATTGTCTGTTTTTCTAACAAAATCATTTAGAATGTTTAACACCGAAATTTCAATATCTCAGATAAAGACAACTATACGAATACCTTTTTAATACTTTGACTGATAGCCCACCCCACCCTACCCACCTACTTGTTGCTATCGTAGACCTGTATTAAGCATTGCAACGACAACGACTGTCCATGTAAGCCTATCATCTCTTATTGTATTTTAACCCTTTCATGAGGGGGCCACCAAAACCGGCCTCTACAGTGATCATCAGGATGTTAATTTGCAGGTAAGATAGTTTTTGAAAATTCACCACTGAAATGACTGGCTCGATAATTGAGCCAGTCATTCCATTAGTAACTCTTCAAAATAGTCGTCTATTGGCCTGCAAATAGGCACTCAATAAGCAAATATTTTTTTTACATTCTTGACTCAATTTCGGTAACACATGGTTAATAAATCATGAGGACGACGATGATGTAACATGTCTGTTTAACCTTTCCCGTATTGTATTATAGTATGATTCACATTTGTTGCATTCGAGATAGGGTAAAATTTACAGACTTGTTACAGACAGTCTTGTGGCGTACTATGTGTGTGGTAAATTTCAAAAGAAAAACATGCATAATAATATTGTAGAGGGCGAAAAAGTAGACAGTTCGCTAACAATAATGGATCCGTCTAAAAATAAAGGCGTGGCTTCTTCGAAACTACACATCTAATGTAATGACCGGTCATCTTACGTTATCACAACGACTAGACTGTTACACAGACTCAACTTCAGATACCAGACAGACCGGGACCCAGTCTATCTCCATAGCGGACTGTAAAAGCAACACTGTGGATCGTGAAATCACTACGTCAATAGCTGCTCAATAGGCCCCTACATACGAGATACATTCGCGTGATACGAATGAATAATGGATGTGTGATTATCAGTAGTATCCTTTTGTCTTTAATCCATCCGTGGGAATAAATCCATGTAGGGCCAATGCAATTATGTAGCAGTATTGATAGACTACCAATGTTCCAAATTTGCAGTCAAAACTACTGTCAATAATATTGTGGCAGATTGTTGAATACAGAAATCAACCGAAAGTGTAGGACTATGCATGTGCTAAGTTAAGAACGTCTACAGGAAATTCGGCCACAGAATTTCAACCATGTAGTTAGATAGGTATATCAATACGCTAAAAAATGAAGTAATGGATTGAGGTTAAAAATTTTTTTAACATGAAGTAATTTCGTAGTGCACAATTTCATACCGAAAATTTGCGAAATCTCCGGTGATTCACAGTTTTCAGTGTCCTATTGTCTGTCGTATGTTTAGCCCCATAATTTCTCCTACATAGACTTGAGCCTTGATATACTAGGTATATTCCGAATCTAACACATTCTAGATGAAATAATTTTATTAGGCTCCCTACTGTCTGTATGTAATATGGTCGGCTCCAGAACTTCGCTCACATAGACGTAGAGGGATTTGAATGCGATAGTTATATTGGGAATTAAAAAAAATTTGACAGTGAAGTAATTTCGTAGTATACCATTTCATCGCGTAAATTCGTTCCAATTTTGGCAGATCTGCGGGTTTTCAATGCCCTACTATTACCTGTCTGCAATATGTTTGGCCACATAATTTCACCGATATGGTTAGATAGTGATATGAACACGCTAATGAATCTTGAGTTTTCTACCACGTAGTAATTTCATAATATTCAATTTAGTAGCCACATACAGCTATTTACTATATTCGGTATCAGAATGTCTGTTCTCGATTGGTAATAATTTTTTGTATATATGGATGTATATATGGATGTATATAACTCAATATGAGCTAGTTCTTTTGCACAATTCTACCATCAAGTAATCTCATCGTGGGTAGTTACATATTCGCCGTATGGCCCCCATTATAATATGGTTGGTTCACACTCACCACATTCAGATAGGTGTCGGTATGTCCTGGCATATTGCTCCTAATGGGTTCGGCCCCCAGAATGTCACCCATATGTTTAGATAGGTATAGGCATACGCTTACGGAGTTAGAGATTTAAAACTATCTACCATGAAATAATTTCGGCTCAAATTTAGGCCGATTCACGGTTTTTGTTGCACCCAGTCAAATTAGTTTCAAAATAGTCACCTTGAAATTGGAAGTCTGGGAATTCATTATTCAGCGTGTGTGTGTATATATATATATATATATATATATATATATATATATATATATATATATATATATATATATATATATATATATATATATATATATATATATCGATTCCAACACGCAAAAAAGGGGTGGAGCTTAGCTCGAAATAGGCGTGGCATACCTAGACATGGATCCCTCTATTGAAATTGGCATGAGCAAATTGAGCATTACAGGGCTAATACCACTTGTTAATGCGTGATCCACACAATATGGACCACTTGTATTAAGAGAGCACCTGTATTTATAGGTCCCATATTTTAACAAGGCCAATCATAGATTGTAGACCCTTGCCATCCCGAACGCACATAGACCCGAATACAATACACTCATCCTCTGACGGAGCGAGGGTAATTAATACCACTTGCTAATGGGCCTTTTCAGGTTGTCTATCCATCATATTATGTATTATGACGTCGTAATTAATTAAGTGACGCGTAGGATAACGTCATAATAATGACGTCATGACTGACTCGATTTAGCCCATCTTAAATGCTTAATAATCTGACACGTACGAATTGTATGTTTTTGTTATTTAATCAAAATGCTGTTGAATATTTAGAAAGTAATTTGCCTGGGCGCTGTTGCTGCCATAGGCACAGGACCCAGTCAATGTGGTGTCAAAATATTCCACGGCTTACCTGTATAGTTTTCTTGAAATTTATCGTCTAGAAGTTCAGAAATCCATCGATCCCAACTCTAGAGTGGTATGGGTGGAGTTTAGATAGAGATGGGCAGGGCATAGCTAAACCGGAAAGGTTCATTGTATTAATAAACCACGACAGTTTTCGGAGCCCTATTGTCTGTAGTATGTTCAGCACCATAATTCACCCCACATAGACTTGAACTTTAATATGCTAGTTATATTCCGAATCTAACAAATTCTAGATGAAGTAATTTTAATACGCAAAATTGAGCTTAAATGATGGTGTATTCGTGGTTTTCGGTGCCATACTTTCCGTAATATGGTCGGTTCCAGAACTTCGCGCACATAGACGTATATGAGTTTGAATATGCTGGTTACATTGGGAATTTAAAAGAATTCGAATGTGAAGTATTTTCGTAGTATGCGATTTCATCGCATAAATTTGTTCCAATGTTGGCAGATCTGCGGTTTTCAATACCCTACCGTCTGCAATATGTGTGGCTACATAATTTCACCCATGTGGTTAGATACGGATATGAATACGCTAATGAATCTTGAGATTTCTACCACGTAGTAATTTCATAATATTCAATTTAGTAGCCAACAATTTACTATATTCAGTATTAGAATCTCTGTTCTCGGTTTGTAATAATTTTTTTTACATATAGCTGTATATAACTGATTATGTACTACTGCTTTTGCACGATTCTACCATCAAGTAATTTGGTAATATGTAGTTACTTATTCGCCATATGGCCCCATTGTAATATGGTTGGTTCACATTCACCATATTCAGATAGGTGTCGATATGTCCTGACATATCGCTCATAATGGGTTCAACCCAGAATATCACCCATATGTTTATATAGGTATTAGTCCAGTACAACTACAAATTAACCTAGAACAAATTGCAACAGAATTTATTTCTTTCCTGCGGCATTCATGGGACTGCCAGGTATCACATATCAAAAGTCCTCCAAAATCCCTCGATGGGAAAGTGGGTAAATTCGCATATTTAGCTACCGCCATTATCCGAATAATGAAACTTCCCTTACCTGCTTCATTCCGCAAATACACGAAGTAGAAATGTTGTCTAAGCTCTGAATTTCATGGTCACGGAAAACAGTAAGCAATTGGCAATATTGCCTTGAACCACTTGTACAAATTCTCCAAACCACAGATTAAATATGGTTGTATGCACAGGGCCGGGGTAATTTAAAAAAATTATATTTAAAGTAAGTTTAATTTTGTTTTTCGCTTTTAAAATTTTATCTAAAATAAATTGCATTTTAATTTTCACTTTTATCTTACAATTTGAATAAATTTCTATACAATTCAATCAGAATATGGACATGGATTTAGATACATGCGTTATTTGTAACCAGAGCCTAGAAAATGGCTCACAAACTGTTAAGCTTCGAGTTAAAGGCTGTGACGGTATTAACAATGCTAGCAGAGCCCGTGAAAGCGATGTCATAGCTGAAGTAGGACAGAGGGTTCATGTAAAATGTCGACGGGAGTTCATTGATCCCAAGCGGATTGCCGTGACGCAGAGAAAACTGAACAATCTCCGCCACCCATGCGAACACTCCGTTCAGAAAGTCCAACATTCAGTTTTAGTGAACATTGTTTGCTATGCTGATACCCTGCACAAATTCAAGATGGAAAGAAACGTGGCTATGATATTTATCCAGTAAGTACTCATGACTTTCAATGTAGTATCGCCGAGGCCTGTGAGCAGAGAAAAGACGAATGGGGCAAACTTGTAGCTGGGCGGCTTGCCTTCATGCCGGATTTATGCGTTGTCAATGCTGTATACCATCAAAGCTGCAGTGTAAATTTTCGAACCATGAAAAATATCCCTCAGCTGCACTCATCTTGCTCATCCCAAAAACATGGAAGGCCAGAAGACTTGGACAGAGTAAGAGCATTTAGTGCGACAATGGCATTTCTTGAAAATAATGATGATGAGCAGCTGACGCTGCACGACCTCGTTAATAAAATGCAAGAGTATCTCGATGATAAAGAGAATAAAGCATACAGTACAAAATACATGCAGGATAAAATAAAAGATAATTATGGCGATGAAATATTTATTAGCACTGTGAATGGTAAGCCAAACGTTGTTACCTTTCGTTCTAAAGCATCTACTATTTTGACTGACTTCTATAAGGAACAGAAGAGAAAGGATTCCAAATCAGAGAGCATGCTAATCATCCAGACAGCTGCCAAACTGCTTAGACACGATATTAAGTTAATTGATTCATGCACATCATCTGAAAGCTATCCATCAAGGGAGCAAATGAGCGACCCAGTAAAGGCATTGAATTATTTACCAGAGACACTGCGGGAATTATTGCGGATTTTGTTTACTGGAAAAGACAGAAATGAAACAGGCATCAGTTGGACAGGCTATTATGCAAGGAACTCGTCCTAGAGTTATTTTGGCACCTTTGCAGTTCGGGCTGTCATGTGAGATGCACCATAAATTTGGATCTAGATTTATTGTTGACACCTTGTACAAGCACGGATTTGGATGTTCATACGCGGAGATACAGAGGTTTGAGCGCAGTGCATCACTTCATGGTGGAGATCTACCACAGCCATTATCAGGCGAGTTCATTCAGTTTGTTGCCGCCAATGTGGATCACAATATTTGCACAATAGATGGGCATAATACATTTCATGGAATGGGAATCATTGCATCTGTTACACCAGGAAACCTTTCGTGCAAACTTATTCCAAGGATAAATGTAACATCTGAAGATATCAAGCAAGTTGGCAAGATCTGTATCAGGAACTTTGAGTCTCAGCATACCAGGAACTTCCCATTGACCTTTAAGGAGTTAACTGCGATGGAACAAACAGACCCAACAGCTGACATTGACATCCTCTGGAATTTCTCTTTATTTCTGCGTTCAAGGAGACAGTCATGGTCTGGCATGATGCAAACTGTTCACCAAGGAGTTTATCCAGGTAAATCGTCTGCTATTTTCCTTCCGATGGTAGATCTAGAGCCAAGTAACATGACCTGCATCTTTTCCACTTTGACTTATGTTTGTGAACAGGCAAACCGATACCATGTTGCACCCGTGATTACATTTGATCAGCCCTTATTTTGGAAAGCTATGACTATCATAGAGATTGAGCCGAGCTGGAGTCCATTAAAGCAAGTTATTCTAAGACTCGGACGTCTTCATATGGAGATGAGCTTCCTTGGCTGCATTGGTCACTTAATGGCAGGAAGCGGTCTTGCGCCTATTCTAGAGGTAGTCTACGCTGAGAATGCTGTCAAACACATTCTTAGTGGAAAGGCAATTTCTCGAGCAGTTCGAGGACACCTCATGGTTTTTGCTTCTCTGAGTACAATCTTGATTGCAAATGCATACAACCTACCACTACCTACAATTGCAGATGCTGAAGTTGACACAGTAGAATATTCCGCTGCAATGCATTCAAAAGAATTGTTTGACAATGATGATAATGTTGCAGGACATGAAACGATTGAAAGTTCCCTAAATAAAAGTCTGGTTAAAGTTGGAGAGCTCTATGATGACATTATCAAAAATCCGTATGGAGCTACAAGATTGTCCTCGGAAAATGCATTACATGATGTCAAGGACAAACTAGACTCAGAGAAGGTGGTCATGAAAGATAAGAGGACTGCACGACTCTGGCTTTTGTATATGGAGTTGGTTGACATTCTGCGCAAATTCATTAAGGCAGAACGAACTGGTGATTGGAACATGCACCTTCAGACCGTTCGTGAGATGCTTCCATATTTTGCAGCCGCTGGGCATAATCTGTACGCCAAGTCTGCATATGTATATTTACAAAAGATGTTAGAAATACCTGAAAGTCATCCAGATATACACACCAGCTTCCTCAATGGTCATCATGTCATTCATCGAAGTGATAGGTATTGGGCAGGGTTATCTACTGATCTAGTTATTGAGCAGGTCCTTATGAGAAGTGTAAAGTCAAGTGGTGGTCTAACACGAGGCCGTGGAATGACAGAACTTCAGCGTCTTGTTTGGTTGTTGTTTATGCCCGCATGTGCAGATGTGTGTAATGCAATGCAAGAGCTCTCTGGGGGTGAACTGTGATTCAAGTAAACAACACAAAGATTCCACACAATCTCGAATAAAGCGTGATATGGATGATACTTACAAAATTCTCAAAATCCTTAGTGAACTGAATCCATTTGGACCAGACCCTTCTCTTAGAGGACTTGTTAGTGGATTGTCTGCACATGAATCAGTCAATGTTGACGATGCTAAAGATATTGGAGAATCAATTATTAATTCGATGTGTGGCCAATGTGTATCAAGCATTTCGTTCCAGAGAAAGAGACAAGCTATTACCTTAGCATCCAAAACATCTCTCAAGATTGATGATGAATGTGTACAAATTGATCCACAACTCCTATTTCAAAGACTCAGTTCAATTGCTACAAATGGATCAAAAGGGAATCCAGCATCTTATTTTGAGTATGAGTTGTGCACTCATCCGCCCGCACTCTTTGATAATTCATCTCTTCCATGGGAAACAAATAAGCCGGCACTTGCTGATGCATTGTGGAAATTAATTCAAAATGAAGATGCAGTCCTTCCAGATTCTGTCCACTATGTGCTTGATGGAGGAGCTCTATTACACCGTGTTCCATGGCAGCGTGGAGAGACATTTGCAAATGTTTGTCAAAGATATGTAACATATTGCATAAGCAAATATGGAAAGGCTACAGTAGTTTTTGATGGTTATGACCAAGGTACAGACATAAAAGATGTAACACATAAGAGGCAATGCTTATTCTATACAATGGCACTTCAATGGATAGTCTAGTTGCTTTGCGGTACAAGCGATTCAGGGAGAAGGTTGCAAAAAGTTCCAAGTATGTTGAAGCACGAGATTTACCACCAACACCCGCATCCGCAAAGTTTCACAGTCTTCGCGTGTACTACCAAATTCAAGTTTGGAGAGGAGATGCTGGAGATATGGATCCAACAGAATGGGGATGGAAAGTTCTCAACCACCAAATGCTGCCTGTTAAGACTGACATGCTGGCAGCACCTGGCGATTTACTGTATTCATTTAGATGCAGCTGCAAAACTGGCTGTGAATCAAAGAGATGCACCTGTAGAAAACATGGGCTCAGCTGCACATCCGCCTGCGAAGACTGTAAGGGTCTCAGTTGCTCGAATTCAATAACGCTCATTGAGGAAGATGACTTGGATAATTGATGCAAGATGAAATTAGTAGAAACCAGGTACCTATACCATACTATTTCATCTTAGCTTAGCTTAGAAACACACAATACCGTGACATAATAAAATATAATATGTATTGTATCAATATCAATGATGGTATTAGGTAAATTCATGCAAGTGGCATAACACAATACATTTAATTTGTGGAGAATATGTCAATCGTATTCATTTATTACTAAAAAAGTCCAAAAATACCCAGTCACACATATATTACATACCGGTTTTAAAGAAATAAAGAAAAATGGATTTTTCAGGTGAAATGGCCCAAATCTGGTAATAATTATGCAAATTTTACCCTTTCCCCTATTGGAATTTTGGAGGACTTTTGATATGTTGTACATGATGGCCCCCTCCTATACACTGGGCGAGGTAAACAAATTCTGTTGCAATTTGTTCCGGATTAAAATATTTTTGGCCTAGATTGACTGGACTATATAGGCATAAGCTTACGACGTGGTGAGATTTAAAAATTCCATAACGGAAATAAGCTCAAACTTAGGCTAATTCATGGTTTTCATTGCAATATGTTCACCCCCAGAATTTCACTCACAAATACTTATAGGAAATATGCTAGTTGTCTTCCGAATTTTAAAAAATTCTACAGGAACGTACTTTCATAGTACACAATTTTATACCGAAAATTGGCGCAAATTCTGTCAGATCAACGATTTTCTGTACCACACTGTTTGCAATAGGTTCGACCCCAGAAGTTCACCCATATGGTTAGATACGTATATGAATACACTAATAAAGTATCAAAGGTTAAAAAAATGTTTACTATACAGTAATTTCGTCATATGCAATTTAGTAGTGGCACACCATTGTCAAATTCCAATAATGTACTATATTCTGTACCAGAATCTCTACATGCCTTGTAGCCAGTTTTCGAACATAAGGCCATTTAGAACTCACTATGTTCTCGTGCTGTGCGAAATAATGCAATAATTCTACCACCAAATATTTATTATAGTAATGTGAAAATATTCCTATATATCCCATATTATTATCCCCGTGTACTGGTAGAACCTGACTTATCAGGCTAATACCCTAACATTTGTACATATTGTCAACAAGATCGTCATCATTACAATGGTTGAGGCCGATTTTGGCCTTTTTGGCGAGCAAAAATATTTGATTTAATAGTTTGTCACTGTTTCCAGTAAAGATATCGTTTAATAGGTGACATAGACACGATAGCTAAATGAAACAGATCACGATGTTGTGGCTGTTTCCCACTGGGTCTTCAGTCAGAATGTTTTCTACTATATCATTTTCGTTGGAGAAAACTAGGTTCACGGTATTGGTTCTATCCTGGCCACTAGAGCTGGGCGGTATTGATATTTACATGACAGTATCGGTACCATGAACAAATACGGCGGTACCACGGTATACCGTCATCTGAGCTTGAGGCATGCCACGAAATTAGAACAATTTTTTCCATTTCCTTTTCACTTCCATCTCCAATCAATGGTAAATATGGGTAAAATAAATAAAATCGGCTTCCTGATTTAGAGAAGAAAAACATGGCTATTTCGACTGTTTAGTTTCACGATTTTATTAGGTCACTATTTTTATTCTACTGATTGCTGTTGTGTTTGAATAGCACGCAGTTTGTATGTTATTTTGTTATTCTAGCCTGTTCACACCTGTAAATCACCTGTTTGACAGCCCCTCCATTAACATATATGCCAGCATGGATGGGATATTGGACGCCCATTTAGAGTTTACACTCTTATTACTCATTGACCTGACAACAACATGATATCACACCAGGAATATCTGATCTTTGCCGAGATGGTGAACCCGATAGAGGTTTGCCCATAGGCCGCACAGATGCTCGCACAGCAACAGATCTGTCAACAAGAAGGAGAGCGACTACAGCGGGAGAGCTGGTATCAACAGGCTGGCATCATTGCAAGGAGGCGAAGGAACAGTGAAGGTTCCCGATACTGGCAGGCCCTCCTGGAGGAGAGTACGCGGGATGCAGGAGTCTTGACAGATGACGATGAGCCAGATGTCTTCACATATGACGATGTCGCAGACGAGGATGGGCCAGATGTCATACAGTGGGAAGAGAAGATGGCGCAGAAGTGTAAGACCAAGAAGCCATCCAGCGGCAGACCTACTATTTTGGTCATAAGGTAACTTTCCATATGTCACATCTCAGAGATGGCTACTGGCACCTGACATAGCGCTGGATGCTCACTGTCTAAGAGACATCTGTCTCGACACCGGCAAGCTGGTACGGTTCGCCAGGCTCTCCAAAATGAACCCTTCTATGACTCATGAGAAGATTATGCAGGTGATGCAGGTTTAATCTCCAGGTATACTATGGCAAAATCAGAGTGGCGGAAGCAACCAGAACTATACCCCTCACTGACGGCTGATGAGGGTGGTACCATCCACTGCTGGCGACTCCAGCAGATAGATACCATCAGGCAGAATCTCGTCCATGAGGCAGAAAAGTACAGCAGAACGCGCAGGCGATATAAGACAGCCTACAACGTCCTCGCTCATACAACCACTGCTGCAGGTGTGATTGAAGCCAGTGCTGGTGTGGCAGCTGTGGCCACTCTCGCTACAGGGGTGGGTGCCATCGTCGCCATCCAGTTGGTTGGCGTGACACTAGCCGCCACTGTCTTGGACACGGGCTTGGGGGTGGGTCAGCAGCAGATCACAAGGAGGCTGGAGAAGCATGCTAAGTATGTGACACTGGCACAGAGTATGCTACGGACTATCGACGAGTCTGTCCGCAAAGCTCTCGAGGATGGCCAGGTCACCGATGAAGAGTACCACCATATAATGAAGGTCCAAGCCCTGTACCGCATGGAGAAACCTAAAGTGCGACAGCAATACCTCAAAGGCTCCAGCGGGTGGGTTGATATGGAGGAGCTAAAAAACGAGATGTTACGGCGAGGTCGCCTCGCTGGTCTCTGGAGTCGAGATGACTACAAATAGTCTGCTGCCTGTACGGTAGCTTTAAGAACACCAATATAGATGGCCTTCCCACTGAACCTCACGACAGTCATCTGGAACCAACCACCCCTCCTGGGTACACCCTTGACTGGCCTGAGAGGTCTACTGGATGATATACCAGAGCTAACACCATTCTCCATCACAGTGGATGGACGGTCCCGACCAGCTTCTCCGTCAACCCACAACTGTTGACCAACCACCCCATCACCATCAAGGATGCAAAGCAAGCTCATACTTGGATGGCTGCTCCAAGCCTCTCATACTGGAATCAGCAGCTGAACTTTGCCGTGTGGTGTGCCACGGCAGGATATGGAGTAAGTTCCACCCTGCTTCACTCCTATTCTGGTACTCCTGAAGCTGTGCTCATTGCAAGCTGTCTCAGATTCCACGTGTACTTCACAGTGTGACGATTCCTCCATGAGCTATGTGCAAGCCTCCCTGATACAAACGACCTCGATCCACAGCTCAACACACATAGCGTCTCAGTGGCCAGCAGACTACAGAGGGAGTTCAGTGCTCACCCAGACTATCGGTGGCATGGCGGTGACAATAGCAGTCTAGGGGTTATGTACAGTGACCCGAGACGTGACTACTCAGGATTCCCCTATCGAACACCCCGACGAGTAGGCTGTCGGAAGACAGCGACATTATCATTCGATCCAGACTCCGACCCTCATCAGTCTCGTTGAGGATATGATCATCGTGGCAGACCCCAGTAGTCTTATTGCTAAGTTCCAGCAGGGGTTGCAGAAGGCCTGTCGCAAACTTGACTTTGCTATTTCACCACACCTACGGTTGATTCCGAGCAACATGATCGTGGACATCGAGGACCTCCAAGTCAGAGGCTATAACAACATGATAGTCGAGGGGAGTTCCCCCGGTGTCCACTTCGGCTTCAACACTGACATCAACGCACCGACGCGTAGTATGGGCCATACAGTTGTTCCAACCCTGACACAGCAGCCAGTCGACATGGCAGTTCCAGGAATTCCGACCCTGACACTGCAGCCAGTCGACATGACACCACTTCCCGTGGTAGCTCTATGAGTGTTGTCAGGCCTAGCTATCATGGCGCTCGGGATCAGCCTACTCCGCCACTAGCAAATCAGCTATACGTCTATCCTGACTCTCTACAGTAGCAGTGGGGACCACGGTGAAACACTGGACCAGCATGGCATGCCCTACAGCCCCTATACACGCTGCCAACATGCACATCCAATGGCTGGAGGGTTCTGCAGCGCATCCTTTTTCCAGCTTGTAGTATTGCAGAGCCTTGTTCAGCTCTGAGTCCGGTGAGGCCATGGCAGTCTGCAACTACTGGAACACATCTGACAGATACTCCCGGTCCTTGTAGAAACCTTTAGCTTGCAGGAGCTGCTCGACGATACTCCCTATCATGATAAGGTATTCGAGGAAGCAGATCTGTCCTGTACCAAATCCTAGATAGAGCTTCACAGCTGTCAGCTCCTCTGTCAGCTCAGCACCGGAAAGCTGAGCGAGCTCATCTGGTGTCTTCTTCTTGTAGTCCTTCAACTCCCTCCGGAAGACCTCATAGTACTTCTCGCATAGCGTGAGCCCGAACATGTTTAAGATGTCTCAATGGAGAGATGAATATTCCTGAGTACCAATCTGGACACCTGGCAGACACAGATTGGGAAGACCTTATTAGCTCTGTCGACAGGGGACGCAGACGTTTAACCGCATTGTATACTCAGTGCTTAAACAATGACGTCAACCGTACAGATCATGAAGCAACTGCCCGGGAGCCAGGCGAGTCTTCAGAAGGTGGAGAACCTGCTGCGAACCAAGACACAGAAGTTACTGACCAAAGCAAAACCTCTGCTAGTCCATGTCGCTAGTAACGTGGTGGCGAATGTGGCCATGGTGAAGATGACATGTGGAAATGAGGTTCTTCCTGCTGCCACCGCAGCTGTCCTCGCTACAGTGGTGAGTGGGGTGGCCGGGCACTGTCTCGGAATAACTCACCCCATCCCAAAGATCGCCCTCAGTGGTGCCTCCTACACTGTTGCCGCCAAGATCATGGGTGAACGTGTTACACTAATGGAGGCCACAGTTCTAGGGCTAGCAACGAGTGCAATGGCTGAGATCATCGTCGCCTACGTTTAAAACCTTTGAATAGTGAGAGATGGATCACGAGACCCCTGTAGCATATGAGGCATGGCGTGCCGGAGGGCGGTGTGTAGCCCATAGTCGAGCACGCGGACTGAGGATTGCCGATGCCCGGGAATGGTGGACCTAAGGCATGCCCCTGCAGAGAGGACCAGTACCCTGAGCACTGCTACCTATTCCCTTGGCCGACTGCGTGGTCCTCCTTTGCCCAACTATTTCACTGGGGGTATGATTAGTAGGTTTAAGCCGTCTGTATATAGCTGTCACTCACAGACCTAGAAAGCAAAGAACTAGGCGATCTTGCTCACTTGGGTGGGGCACGCCTCGGTTCAGAGGACACTGTTGCCCTATCTCTTTCCTAGACTTCGATGAGAAGGGAGACCCATGGGAGATCCAAGGTACCATCCAAGCCCAAGATCTCATCGGGAACACTGATACGGTAGGACAATCGGCCATTAACAAGGCCAAGACTGTATACAAGGGGATGGGCATCAAGGAGAGGGCGATGACGCGAGGTATGCTCGGAGTCGATGAGGCTGGAGCCATCAAGGTTATGGCTGAGTCCTTTGCACAGGACCTGGTTAAGAATCCCCTGAAATCGCAGAGCTCATTCCGACAGAATGGAGAGAATCTCAAGATAGGCACCCTCCACCTGAGCAATATCACTGTCGATGGCAAAAAAGGTGCTACCGCCAGCCTCCAGCTACCAGACGTGAAGAAGTCAGGGTTCTTTGGTTTGCCGTTTAAGACCACAGGATAGTCATGGCTTCCCGTGCATGTATCATACAGATACTGGATGTACTAGACGCTGTGGGTGTTGAGACAGGCCCTCTACGCTATCTTCTCAGCTGCTGCTGGGATTTCATGCTTGACACCTCCATCACATCCTTCGTATCCGCCGGAGGTGCAGGATTCCCTGCTCTGCAGGTGAAAGAGCTGGTGCAGGAAGCACTGCCGTTTAGTCTCCCAGATATAGACGAGGCTACTGCCGACCAAGTGCTAACCATCCTCCGCATGCATGTCTGTACCATTCGACAGTAGGATGGCCGATGCTGGCCAGGTGGTGCTGATCATTGCCCCGTCAGGACACGGGAAAAACATCTTGCTGCGGGCTCTCCTGGTCGAACATCTACACTATCAATACATCCTTAAGGTGTCTGACTCTGCCACTGAGGTGGTTGACAGTAATGATCAATGGTACAATGGCCCAATCACCAAGACGCAGTACCTGCAAGCACTGGTGGAGAAGCTGCTGGCAGCCCGACTGACAGAACCACTTGTTCTAGTTATCGATGACCCTGCAATGGACCAGAAGACAATCACCTACCTCAGCAACATCACCAGGCGCATCTGGCACACAAAGATAACTGTCTTCATCCTCTTTCAGAAGTATACCCACAAGATCTCACCAGACATCCGCCACAATGCCCAGTTGCTATACTTCAGCTCCAAGTGTAGACGTGCCCTGCTCAAGACCGTATACGACAGCCTAACCCTCAAGGAGACCAAATGGGACTTTATCGCAGGTGTACAGAGGGCAGCTGATCTGTACCGCTTCATCTTCAGCAACAAGGAGACAGGTGAGCTGTCACACTTCAAGCCATCTCTGGAAAAGGCCCAGACCTTCACCTCCAAGCTGAATCCAGCCAGGAAACTAGCCTGCTCTACGTGTCATCGCTGACAGCCTGTCGCAGCTGCCGCAACTTGTTTTTCATTCATCAGAATGCTGAGGAACTTCGTCCGCAGTCTCCGCTACTTCGTCAGATACTTGAGGACCTTCATCAGAAGCGTGAGGAAGTTCGTCAGAAGCTACTTCATCAGTTTCGTCAGAAGCCTGTCGCTTATACTGTCGCTCAAACTCTTTCCACTGAGGGTCTTTGTCCAGGACTCTCTTCATCTGGAAATTCTCATGGAAGACCCACTTTAGCCATGCACGACTAGCATCGTGCCTGCAAGGGAATTTGATGAAGTAGTCCTAGTAGTTATCTGGGAATTTCGTAAATGCTGGCAGATTACTGGCCAATCTCCTATGTCCTCTTTCATTGAAGATGTGCTCAACAGCCTCCTTGCGGCCAACAGTGACCCACTACTGAGTACCTTCTGCATGACCTGTGAAATGGCTATCCGCTACAGCAGCACTGACCTACCTGAAGTAGTTATTTGTTCCAGACTGCAGTCTATCTAGCATCTCTCACTCTTCCTGGCTATGGAGGCTAAATATGGCAGCCCACTTCCCCACCGTTAGTAGATCTTTGTGTTCGAACCTCGCCCTTTGGAGAGCTAGAATAACAGGATTGTTGGTTTGGGCCACAGGTAGTTTAAGTGGCCTGCCCTGGGTGCTGTCAAACTTCTGGTAGTGTATCCGAGTCAGGAGTTCTTTTGTACTACGAGCTGGCGCTCCTTCCTCTATGGCGGCCAGTATCTTTGCATCAGATGGAGGTGTGACCTTGGCTCGCTCGTGGATAATGTTGATGTCACGAAGCAGTCCTCAGACCCTGTCACAGTGGGACAGTGCACGCCGTGGCTGTGACTGTCATGCCAACTTGTCCTGCTGCATATAGACAATCTGCTGGAGAACTTTACCAAACATGGCAGCCATTTAAAACCTCTATATACCCTGACAGTCATTCGACCCAGTATACACGATGAGAACCTGTTGTCCGCTGCTGGGAAGTACATTGACTTTGCAATCTCGGCACAAATCCAAGAGATCAAGAACATGACACTCGAGTTCAAGCTTCAGAGCACAATAGAACAGATGGTAGAGCTCCCGCAGGTTCTGAACAGGTGGGAGATCATGCAGAGCAACAGCACCGTGGACACCACCTATGTGAACGATGAGTACCGAGTCCTAGGTCCGTTGGCTCGTGGACCAACCATGTGGAGTGAGAACACCAGCAGGTCCAAGCGACAGCTAACCAACGGGTAGAGCTGACATTGCATCGTGGTGCATCAGACTGTGTCGCTGTTGCAGTCCTGGTTCAGAAGGGAGGAGCCATCCAGCAGGTGGATAAGCTAGACGACTGTCCCGAACAGAGTTCACCAGGCAGATGTTCTATTCCTTCCATACAACTCGGTTGGTTGTAAGACCTACAAGTATGCCCTCACCATCGTCGTCATTGTCGCTAGCAGGTACAAGTCGGCAGTACTGCTCACAGACAAGTCAGCTGGCCAGGTGGCCCAGGGATTCCAGGTTGTCTACGAGGCTTCGGAAAATCCCCTCCAGTGGCCGGAATTGTTGCAGGTGGATGAGGGTAAGGAGTTCAGAGGTGAGACTGCAGCCCTCATACGGAAACACAGTGTGGCAGTTAGCCGAGGCGAGGTAGGGCATCAGTGTGCCCAGGCTATCGTTGAGCGGTGGAATCGGACACTGGCAGAGAGACTGTTCCCACACCAATACGCCCAGGAAATGGCCGCGCCAGGTGAATGTCTAGAGTATGGGTGAGAGGGCTGCCTGCTGTGGTGGAGAGATCCAATGCCGAGGTTACTAGGCTAATCGGAAAGAAGCAGGTAGAGGCTATCAGACACTCTGCTAGAGGAGCGAACAAGGGGGAGGAGTGCCTACAACCTGATGCTCTGGTTGGTACCTGTAGGAGCCTTGTGAGCTGGAAGGTGGTCGACGGCGTGCAACAGCTCCTAACTGGTCGATAGATGTTCACAGGCTTGACAGGTATGTGGAGGCGGAGGGATGATCTACACTGTACTACCTGGCACGCCAGTACGGAGTGCCTATGCGACCATTTGTCATAGAAGAGCTTCAGCTAGTCCCTGTAGACATACAGCTACCACCACCTAGGGTGCTAACATGATACTCGATGGGCTCGGTATGGACACCATCTGGCAGCACATGGCACTTATCATAGTAAGCGGAGAGTTTTTCCTGCTCAAACGTCACCATACCCTGGTTGGGCATGCATAGGCCTCGGTTTTTAGCTCTGTCCACCCCACCATGTAGGGCGCTGTAGAACCTCTGCTAAGAGACCTCATTCTGCCACTTTGACATTCCCTTAGCCGAGCACATACTTGCAGCTGCTCTCTCCATGTAATAGCATTTGGAGCAGAGATCGATACCATGAGAGCCTTCCAACTCGATCTTGAACAGTCCCGGAGTCCATCCAGACCATTTGTCCCAAGCTAGCCAGTCCCACTTATGAGCCTGGTACTCTGCTCAGGGCGAATGACGTCGTCGAGGTTGGAGCCTGCTATAGCAATATACACGGAGTCAGTGTCCACCTGCAGGTACTCAAAGCTGTCATGATCTACGTAGCGATCGAGGAAGTCGTAGTAGAACTCCAGTGTTCGCAGCTTCGCGAGCTCATAAATGGCTATCCCCACCTGGAAGGGCCTTCAAATTGTGATTCTCGGCTTGCGACTCTGGAGCTCGTATGACTCACCGAACTCCTCGAGATCTTCGAACCATGCACTACGCAGGGCCTTGTCTACCACACTTTCATCCTTCATGAAGCTGGTGTTGCTATGACGTTCTAGGGCTTCGATGAGCTTCCCGTAGGCACTGTTGCCGAGGAGTTTGAAGAGATCTGCCACGAGCACTTTGCTCTTATCTACATCTCCCGAGCGGCGGGCTTCTGTAACATTCTCCACGAACCACTCGAATGGGCACTTGGCCTCATAGTCTATGGTGCGGTATAGAGCAGTGATCTCCAGGCCATGGGTTATATACCACTTGAGTGTTGGGGCGTACAGCAGCCGCTTCTTGCCAGAGAGGGCACTGACCAGCTTCTGGGTGGTGGGACGCTTCCTCCCTGTTTGCCCTAGATATACCAGCATCTCAGAAGAGATAGCCTCTACCTAGATCTCGTGGTTATAGAAGAGAGGAGGCATTTCCTCGAACTTTGCCCACAGAGCCTTGGGGACCTCTATATCCACCTTAGCAAACCCAAACCAGCTGTCTGCTAGAAGAGCCTCCTTAAAGCTAGCTACCCCACTAGCACCGGACCAATGGCGCACTGTCCCCTTACCACATGGCATCTCTTTGGCCATCGTTGACAGGTACAGAGCATTTGCATCGTAGCCAAGTAGATGTTGGCCACGCGCTCACTCTGGCGGATTCGAGTCACACCGGCCTTGTGGTATCTGGTGAACACGATGCTAAGACATCCAACAACAGCACCCTTCAGCATCTCGTAGGCTTCCTTGCCCGGTGAATAGAGGCTAACATCCGGCATGTGCTGAGCGGTTCCACATAGGAGGTACTGCAGTGACACCTGGGAGAGACACCGCGTCTTTGAGGATGTCTATTTCTCGTTCTGTGTAGAACTCACGCATCCGCTCTAGGGCTTCGATGAATGGACTGACATCCAGGTTGTTGTAGTTTCGCAGCCAGTCGGCGAATGTCCGTATTCCATGCTCGCTGAATGTCAGGTTACACTGTTCCCACTCTGATCACATCAAGAGGTAGCCACCCTTGAGCTTAGATGCCCATGCTGAGTAGTCAGGAAGCCCTGGATAGTTGAGCTTCTCATGTGTGTCAAACCATTCATACGGGAACCAGCTCTTCTGCTGTGTACAGCCGTAAGCTTTGACCCATACCTCGTACGAGACTTCTGGTCCGAGGTAATTCAGCACATCAAGAAACCGTGGCTCAGGTGTTATGAGGAACATGGTCTGACTAGCCTTCTTGGCGACTTTCACTGTACCTATACTGATGAGGTTCAGGTCATACTGCCCAGTGTTGAACCCCAGTACAGGCACTTGGTCACACCACTCGTTGATCAGTCGCTGCTGTTGCTTTGGGAGCTTGTCCAGGTCTGTCGGTATGTACTGTGCCCTAACCCTTGTCCGGATTAGATATGCTCACCATTGGATCACCAGCATGAACTCTATGATCAGTTCTTTGGGGTCAGGATTGCAGAGGTGAGTGGGGTCACTCGTGGCGACATCTAAGGAGCAGCCAACTGACACAGAGATAGGTATGTGAGTACTCTCAATCGTGAGAGTCTCCATAGGATGAGTCTTGATACCATCTAGGAGTGCCTCGAAGTCGTAAACTATGAAGTGTGGGTATGGTACAGTCCGATCTCATTTAGGGACACTTTGGACAGCGTTTTATACAGCACTCCCACTGTACAACAATCGTGCATCCAGATGCTCTCAGCTTCTCCTCTCTCAGGACTGTCTTGCGGTATCTTTGTTCAGCATTCTCACCTTGCTGGTGTTGTGGGCACCCGTGCCAGTAACAGCCATGGAATTGGCAAACGGTGTTAGTGGTCGGATCATAACCATCTACGGGAGCACCCTCGATCCAACGCTCGCCACCGTGCCCACACTCTACATGGTGTATGTGTATGTCTCTGTTTCTCGACTCATACTCGATCCAACGAGTAGCCGCTGAACTGGATGGTTGGGGCGGATAGAAGGCTTTCTCATACGCCGACTGTGGCGCCTCAACCTTCTCGCCAGGACACACGATTGTTGTTTTGACGCCTGTACTGTGATCAGCATGGCATTGAAGATTGCATGCCTGTGCAAACATCTGCTGACAGTGACTGCAGACTAGTGTATGTGCCAGCTTGGAGATATTCTTGATGTAGAAGGCATGGTGGTCCCACTCTCCGATGGTCATGGTGTCATGGTAGTGAGCCGCTTGCCTGATCAAGTTCCAGGTGCCCTCTTCGGTTGGTTCATACATGCAAATTCCACTCTTGGCGAAGAACTCTACCTTGTCCAGCTGATCCCGCGAGGTCTTGCAGACATCAGGTACTGTCACTGTCTTGCCGTAGAACTATGTGGCAATCTCTCATGCAGGAGCTGTACTTCTATCAGCTCTCGGGCCTCGGTGGACTGCTAGACATCTCCAGAGACACATGTTCTCCCTGTAGCTGTCGAGGGCAGTCATACTCTTCTTCTGTCGTAGCCAGTCTGGGAGGGGGCCTGTCTCAAGCAGAGGTTAGCGGTCGATGACAGCCCTGACCTCAATGTTGATTGATTGAACGAAAGTCCACTTGGTATTGGGTCGATCGATATTGTCTGTGTCGAGGTGGGCTTGCTCTTTTGCTGCCACCCAGTCCTCAGCTGCTCCTATCATGTTCAGCCACGGGCTCCCTGGAGCATTCTTGTGGAAGAGCATCACCCTACCGTCTTCGATGTGACAGATGCGATAGGTATGGGTGTGGCAGAGGTAGAAGGCATTCTGGACAGTCTGCTGGATCTTTTGCATGATCTGGCCTCTGAGGTCTCCTTCTAGACCTCTGAAGAATGCCCAGCATACTGACCGGCATCCTCTATCCTCTGTCTCCCTTTCGCTGAGACGCTGGTCGAGAATGTGGTTGCCGTCTTGCCTCATGCTCCGGGATAAGGGTTCAGACCTCGGCCCCCTCATCACTCGCTTAGTGATCCTGCGTAGGGGAGGTAAGCGCTACAGTGGATGGTCCGCCATCCGCCTTGCTAAGTCTTGGCTCGCAAGCTATCAGACACCTCCTCGTCCAACTGTCGAAGCTCATATATCTGCTGCGCTTTCTTGTGGGGATTCTAAGGATCATCTTTGGTAAGCGATGGAAACCCCCCTGTCTTCATTGCTCGGAAGAGTCGCTTCTGCAACTCCTCGGCACGGGCCTGTCCAATCATCTGGAGCAGGTCGGCTTTCTTGACCTTAGAGTAGCCTATAAGGCTGAATAGCTTTGCAAAATAGCGCGAAGCTGTGCAACAGTAATCATGGTGTATATCCCTGTGGATGCCTGTCTCTAAATGGGCGTTCAGACGTTATTATGTGTGGTGCTGGAGGACAGTATCTGGGGATTGTCTCTAAATGGGCGTTCAGATGTGTGTGGGGTTGATCACAAGGCGCTCAGGCCCATTGTGTGTAATATTGTTTGTAGATGAGTGTTTACACATAGTTGAGTATTTTGAGTGTTTACACGTAATGTATGGTTGTGCATTCTCACATGGTATACCATTACCGATGCTGTGTCTAATTGGGTGTTAACGCATAGCAGGTGGGCTAAACTACTATTCTTGACTTTGGCTCAGTCGAGGGTCTGTGGTCTGCAATCATGGATTTTATGTGACTGTGCAAGTTGGTCTTGATGTGATGTCATGCTTCTCGGATAACGGGTAAAGAGTAATTGTAGACATGGAATCACGTGATCATGTAGCGCTGATCGGCCGGACAGGTACGGGCCATCCCAGCTAGGCCGGGTATGGGACGCCCGCTCCGGGTGCGTTCCAAGCATGCCCCCTGGATAGGATAGTACACGTGTATAAAGCCCTATGATAGAGGTTTCGTTAAATGGCTAAGTCCATAAGAACGCGTAGCACGCATGCGCATGTGTCAGATCTTCCCTGGCAACACGTGTCAGTATTGTGAGAGAGTGTATGCTTATCAGTCCCTCTAGATCTTGACGTAGTACACACACATTGGCTGGAATGTATATAGGTCTATATCTTTGTAACAGTATTGTCAGTTTAATGGCAATAATTGAACCTGCGATAGTGCAATATATAATATAACCAATTGACTATCTGAGATGCATTATTCACGGTTTCACAGGGCAGAGGGAATAAGCCTACAGATTACCGTCAGTAAGTATACATATATTATAGACTGTAATTTTGTAGTTACCAGTGTAGTAAGTATACATATATTATAGACTGTAATTTTGTAGCTACCAGTGTGTTATCGGTACAATTGATCTGTTTGCTATTATTGCACAACAAATAAATATCATTATTTGTAATCTAATTATCGGTTCCCCGTTGGCTCAGTTGATAACAGCGCTGAATTCTAATAAAAAAAAACATTGTTCAAATCTCTCAAAAAACCTCAGCTAGATGGTACCAAGTTCGAAATGGTATCAAAAATAGGAACAACGGGGAACCACCTAAAAATCCTGCAGAGATAGAGAGAGAGAGAGAGAGAGAGAGAGAGCGGGGCTGGCCAGAGAGGGCCGGCGATAATGCGGGGGTTCTCCCAAAGAGGTGGGGGCGCGGGAGTTTTATATTTCTTTTTAGTTTTTCACGACAGTCCACAAACTCCCTATAATAATCTAGTTTCGTCATTGATCCATTTTCTGAAGCCCCTGTGTGAGGCATGGGAGCCTTTGTTGGAGTCCCTATGGGTATAGACCACCTGGCCTTCAGCATTCTGAAGACCCTGTGGGAGGTGCGGCCGCCTCCGTCGTAGTCCCCAGGGGGAAGATTGCTCTTTACCCGCTACCAGAGAATAACATCACGTCAAGACCTTGTCTCTAAATGGGCGTTCAGACCCTATTATGTGTGGTAGTAGTAGTGTCGGAATTAAAATGATACTACCTCCCTCAACTGGCAGCCATTCGGCAATCCGTGGTGGCCCCCACCGCCTTCTCAATCCCTGGGGGCCTCTATCTAGAGGCATACACCAACCACCTGTCTCAACAACCCTGGGGGCCTCCATCTAGAGGCATACACCAACCACCTGTCTCAACAACCTATTCCCCAGGGATTGAGAGGGTGGTGGGAGCCACGGATCGCTGAACGGCGGCCAGTTGAGGGAGGTGGTATCGTTTTAATTCCGACACTACTACTTTTCATCATAGAAAATGTTCATTTGTAGCAAGAGATTTTTTTTTAAATTTACCACTGGAATTACTGGCTCTGTTGTCAAGACAGTCATTCCAGTTGTAAATTTTCAAAAATATTTTTGTGGTCTACAGATTGGACATGGCGAAGTCACTGCTGAAGTAGTTTTGGGCCAGATTCAGTGTTAAATGACAATACCTTAGACCTCAGTGTCATGTTTTGAGGGAACACAATTCATGATTTAAATTAGGATTAATAAGCCAAGAATATTATCTAGTGGTCTCAAAGCTCAAATGGCATGCATGAGAAGGGAGACAATTTCTCAAAGTTTTAATTAATCAAGGGAGATAACTCACTATCACCAAACTTTATTAAACGTACCAAGAGTGACTTCCCTTTATTTGTATGCAATTATCGAATTATAGATTGTACATTATAGATAGGACACTTTAGCTGTAAGGGCTACAGCTTTCTTCTATATATCATGGTTATTAAATAATGCACCACAAAAACAATATTTTCTCTGTTTATTATAATAAATGTAATCAGTACCAAAGCATACTATAGTAATCTTATTGCTTGATGTAGCTAAAACCATCAGTGAATTCACATGAACCTCACTAGATTTAGTTTTATTGTTACATTCTAATATTGTCTTTATTGAACATACACTCTATTCACCTATTAATGGTCATGCTGCCCACAAACAGCCTCTGCAGTGGTCTTCAAGAATGTGCAAGCCAAGAAGACTATTTTTGAAAATGTTCCACTGTAATGCCTGATCCAGTGATAAATATTCTTGACCTGCACAGGGACATTCTATAAGCAGATATTTTCTTGATCAATCTTGACCATTAAAGGGTTAATATTCCCAATGATGTAGAATGCTGCCTTATTAACTATTTGAACTCTGAATTTTCACAATCTCAATTTCAAGGTAACTATGCGGGTAAGCTGTTGAAGATTTTGAAACTAACTAGAGATGGAAATTTTGCAAATTAGCTTCAAATAGTCAACAGAATAATTCCTGCATTGTAAATGACTTTTCGTATATGTCCATTCAGGGTGGTCACATACCATACATACAGGTTGGGTGGGTGGGTGTTCTATAAACAGCATGTATGTAGTCGAGAAGTCAAAACATAGACATTAGGTGCTCAGGGTCATAGTTGTCATATATTGAGCTGCTGGCATTACTGGAGCACATAGTATGACTTTTCAGAGGCTGCAAATTTATGTATAGGTAATTTGGTTATCTCGGAATAGATTGTGCTAGGGGAACCAGTCCTCCTACCATGTGGAATTCTTCACGGGCATCTTGTATCTCATGGTAACACATACACACAGCTGTATTATTGATCACAATGGCTCCTGCAATAGAAAGGATGCTTGAGACTATACTGTACATAAGCATAGACTTATCTTAATTATTCATTTCATTCTGCATGTCATACCTAAACTAGGGATTGAAACAAGAACTGTGTTCTACATTTAACATTGGGATTTTAATAACCTAATTGCAAATAATCTGGCTGTACATCGGGGGTGGGTTCAAATACAAAAGTATTTGTATTTGAAGAAATTTAAATACATTTTTCATGTATTTGAAAGTATTTCTATTTGAAAAGTATTTAAGGCAAAAGTATTTGTATTTAAATACATTGTAAATGTATTTAAGTGTTTTCAAATACTTTTCAAAATACTTCTATGTCTATTTCTGATAAATTCTTTACATTCAATTGTACATGCACAGTGCAAAGTAAATTTTAATACAGATTTCTCATGTCTTCTGTAACTCTTGGCATGTCATACTCTGTTGAATATTTTAAAATTAATTTGACTGTTACAGTTTGTTGCCTTAAGAAGCAACAACCTCCAGACCAGTGAAATCTTTGTCAAAATAATCAACAGTATGGTTGTCTTGAAATATAGTTGCTAGGGCTTCAGTGTTAAAAATAGGATCCAATAAGAATAGAGCTAATCCTTTTATCAATAGAACTTTGCAAATTGCCTTGAAATTATTTAAAAAATTCTTTTTCATACACATGTTATCCTCAGTTTTAATCAGCCTGGTTTTAAAGAAGATGAAATGAAAACTTTAAGAGAATATTTAGAAAATAATCTACCTGAATGTGGTGTATTCTTAGGCAGCAACAATTTTCAGTCACATGGTTTTCAAAATATTCACATGATTTTCTATGTTTTATGTAGCAAACAATATTAATACATATATTGAATGAAATGAGTTTTGCTTCCAGTCTGGCCTTTGCTTGCTGTTACAGCACAATTCCTTAGCAGTACTGTACTGCTCTCTAACTGAACCCTAATGTCTGAGTGTCTACCAGCTGGTTTAATTCTCAAATTCTTATCTGTAGTAGAATGGTCAATTATCACCTTTCAAAGCAAACTAGGTAGAGCTGGTCAAGTTACAACAACACCTCCAGTATACTAGCTTGCAGCTTGTAGGACTCATACCAGAGTCTTAACCCTTTTCACCTTGGATTTTATATTCAAATTATTCATTTAGATTGGGTGGGTGGGTGGTAGTGGGGTTAATTACCCTTTCTTGAGCTCTTATTTCAAATGATTAAAATTTGTAGAAGGGATCATGTAGATGTTGGAAATAGTGTTGTTTTCTTAGACAGCAGCAGTCTACAAGCATCGCGTTTCAGTATGAAGACCAGTTGTCATGTGAAAAGGAATGAAATTTCAGAAACTTACAAATAAAATAAAAGCTCTGAATAGTTTTGGGTATAATTTGAATACAAGTTTCAAAGGTAATACATATATCCCAGTCCACTGGAATGACTAGCTTGCTTATAAGCCCATTCATTCCAGTGGTAAAGTTTAAAAAATAGTCTTCTCTTGGCTTGGACATGGGCAATACTCAAGACCAATGCAGAGACCAGTTAGGGCTGGCTGGATCATTACAGGATTAATGGCATAACGCAGTGAAAGATAACTGAGTCTGAGTAAGAAACTTGTTTATCTGGTCTAAATGTCACATGTGTTACCAGTAATGGATTTTGGCAGTTATTTCCTTTCAAAGTAACCTAGGTAGAGCTGGTCAGGTATTAACAACACCTCCATTATACTAGCTCGCATGACTATACCATACCAGAGTGTTAACCATTTTCATCATGAATTTTATATTCATAGCATTCATTTAGATGGCGGTTAATTATCCCTTTTCATAATGATGTTAAAAGATTAGTTGTAGAAGAAATACTGGTGTACATTTTGGAAATATTATTGCTTTTCTTAGACAGCAGCACAATACAGACAGAAATATTGGTTTTCAAATTAAATAAAGATCAGAATATCTTTGGCAACAATTTGAATGCAAGTTTTTAAATGAGATAGTCTTAAGAATATTCAGCAAGGATCTAAATAAATAAACAAAATCAATAAATAAACCTTGTTTAATGTTATTCCATTTCTGTCTGAATTTTAACCCGTTCACCAATGAATTCCCCATTTCTCATTTTGAAGGCAACCATATAGAAAAACTGTTGAATGTTTTGAAATTAATTCTTCCAGTCAAATGAATTTCGAAATATTCAACAGAATAAGCTTTAGACCATAAAGAATTTATTTTTTCAGGGATTTGTCGGTGAAAGGGTTAATGAACCTGGTTTTAGAGTTAAGATATGTAAAGTTAGTAAGCTGACTGGACGTGTTATAGTCATAGGCAGCTACAACTCTCCATCAAATTGTTTTCAAAATAATTACATGAATTTGTATCAATAAATGTTCTCTATACTCTCCCCTAGGAATTGAAATCTTGCAACTACAATTTTCAGTTATACAAAAACCCACAATCATGAAAGCCTCACCAGCTATGATGATATGACAATGAGTATGTTACGTGTAGCATGCCAAAGCATCTAATGGTGTCCATTTGAGATATAGTGGGAAGGGATTAGGCCTTGAGTACATTGCCATACATCAGGAAAATATAATTTCATCAAACTTAAACTAGATATTGAAATATTTACATGTTTATGTGGATTTAAACGTGGAAAGTAAAGGTTATCTGCCATTTTGAATTTGATATAATTTTGCATAACCTTTCAGGATGCTGGGTGACTAACTTTACTAGCTAGTTTCCTACATTTGTATTTCAACTTTGGCTGGGATCTTGCCAACTATATTTAATTATGGTTATCCCTTAGAACTTGACCCTAGATATGGTATGCAATTACTTTCATCCACAAATATGTCAAATATAAAAGATACTGATATCATAGATATTTTCCTCACATAATATTTCCATTCATAAAATGATACTTGTTTCATTTTGCACTCTTGGTTTGGTATCTATTATTGTCTGTGCTTATGTAAATTTGAGGGGCTGGCTGTCCATCACTAGAGTTACATCTATACCAAACTTTGGTCTTCTATAAGACATGCAAGAAGTATTTGAGAAGTATTTCAAATACTTACCCTAATTATTTGTATTTAAATACTTTGCCAAAAGCTGGTATTTGTATTTATATTTGAAAAATTCCAAAGTATTTGTATTTGTATTTAAATACTTTTGGAAGTATTTGACCCCAGCCCTGCTGTACATAGATTGATATCGTAGCATATCCATATATTCATATGTATGCCAAAAATACAGACTCAGTTTAAGGTTAAACCTCGTAATAAACCTCTTATACGCAGTCTATAAAGTGATTTATTACCAGGTTTAGGATAAACCGAGGTTTAGACCGCTTTATTGTATTAAATTTCAATTAAATTCTCACAATTTAGCTGATTTTGCAATCAGAAGTCCCCAAAACGTTGTTTTATATTACATCATCACTATAACATAATTATTACAGCCAGAATAAAGATCTTATTTACAGGGTTCACAGTCATACATTTTCTCTTAATTTTTCATACGACAGGTGACAATGAAAATGGAGACAGGGCGTTTTACCATTATTTGTGTGCATCTTCCTTGTATGATCTGTAAAATGTGGCGGTATTTTCAAGATAGTATGATTAAATCCATCTTAAAACTGCTTTCACTGAAAAACAAAGAATACAATGTTTGGATTATTTTTGATTTCCATGTTTACATTTCTAAAAATGTACAATTGAGTTAATTTGGCTGGTCCCTAAGGTGGTCTTTCCAGAAAGGTCTGGCTTTTTGAGTTGAGATGTTTCAGGTTCCTCCTGCCTGAGGAGGTTGATATTGGACAACCAGATGGGTGAATGAAGGGCTAACAGATTTTGCTGAACTGTTGGATGAAAAGCAAGACATTTGTGTTAACTGCTTAATGGCCAAGCTGGAAGAAGTCTGCCTTTGCTGAGGTCTTGAGAAACATTAACTTGGAGTACAAAAGACTATATTTAATTTTTACAACATTTTCATATATAAATTATATAGTATATATTATACACCATAGCCATGTATTAGGAGAACCCTTACATAAGCACAGGTATTAATTTATTCCAAAATATTTCTTCTCTTTATGAAAACAAATTTGTTTACATTCTTGACGCCTCCGTATACAAATCATGGCACATCCACACCTGTATTACGCGCACCTACACATTTTTAATGCAATTATAGCCTATAAATTAATATTTAGGTATACGTAAAGGGTGCTCCTAATACAGGGGTGTTGTGTAAGGTCTGTCCACCTGTGTCAAGAATGTAGAAAAGAAATTCAAAACAATTGTGGTTTTTTTTGCCTTTATTAGCACCTACAAATTTTTATGTAAGTATTAAAGCCTATAAATTAATATTTGTGTCTATATAAAGGGTGCTCCTAATACAGGGGTGTTATGCCAAGTTCTGCCCACCTGTGTCCTGTTTTTTTAAAGTTATATTCTTGACCAGTGTGGATCTCTATAGTTTAAGTTTGCATTAGGCCTGCATAGTAATATACCAGGAAAATACACACGTTGTCGCTAACGATAACACATAATTACTTTGAGTTCAGATTTGTGAACGTGCTTGCGTTAAAATAATGTGTAGGATTTTACTGTGTTGTTCTTATGCGCCCCTAAAACATTGCTGAGGGACGTTTGAGTGTCTTTAAACGAGACTAGTAACGTAAACAAATCGTAGCGTACTCGCGCACTGACGTCAATGGGCCCATACGTTGTATTTTATTCATTGTAATGTGACTAAAGGTAAATAAGATTTCTGAAGTGGATGACAATGGATGGATCCAGTTTAACAATCAATCATATGACGTCATACTCAACAACATCACTTGTAGGCTGACGTGATAATCAATTATGTCATGAATGACTCGATTTATAGTCCGTCAACTAAAGATTTGTTCTCTGCCTATTCCAATGGAATGTGTCTGACACGGGAACATACCTTGTTAGAAATGGGGCTACACAACATGACTGGGCAGAAAGCTGTAGTTTCTGTTCTTGGGCGATTAGGGGCATTCTATCAGCTATGACCAAGTTCGAATGATTGAAACGGCACAGCCCGAAATAGCTTAACAAATGGCAGACAGCGGATATTCTCTACATCTGATTTCCTCTTCTGTGAGCGACACTGTTCAATTGTTCTTTTGGTGGAACAGTTTTGACTGTACGAAGGAAAATGCTGCAAGAAGTATCCATACTACACATGGAATTGGACTCCAAGAAAGAGACTCACACTCAGCGTTGCGACCAACACCTGAAATTTAAATATGGAGGCGAGGGACTATGGAGAGAACTGCAGCTGTGGTTACTCAGAGAAAGATAAAATCACACAGAAACACACCCAAGGGTTTCTACAGCCAACACAGTCACTAATGATATAGGTGCTGCTGCCAAATTCTATCACATCATATTGGAACGATCCGAATGAATTTGACAAGGTTATCATCCACCTTGGGAATATGCATGCCATCATGGAATTCTTTAGTACTATTGTTAAATTCAAATTAGACAGCGAATTTGTATATGTTGTTTTTCAGGCAGGGTTAAGCAGCTCGGGTACAATCAAAGGCGTGCTCAGTTGAAAACATTATAGCAGATCATGGATGATTCACGAAAGTGTCAGTGAATGGTTGCACCATCTCATTCTAAAAGCTTTTGAATGGATTTGTGGACATTGTTCAGAACAAAGTCCCCATGCATGCTGCTCAAGAACTTTCCGAAGCTGGTTTTCCTAGTGTTGAACAACAATACCAAAATACAAATACCGATATCTTTGAGGAGACTATGGTAATTCTACACAGTTGTGGGAATTCTGCACTGAAACTGCTGACCGTCAACATACATTCAATTTCTCGATACACATGAATGAGTATGACCTTCGACTGAAATACTGGACATGTTTCCTTATCATTTTGTTTTACTATGAACAAACAAACCTGCCCTAGATATAGGACACTTTGTTGTCGTCAACTCATGACACTTTATGACATCCATCCCGATCCCGGTGGCAAGGATAAGCTTCTGACGAAGGGCGTATCTGTTTGTAGGAACAATACTGGAATCAGACAGTTAACTTATACAGCTGGAGAGCAGGCTTTCATGAAGATGTCGAAAACATCAGATGCTTTCAGGAATTTCACTCATCAGGAAACAGCATTAAAAATGGGCACTAAACCATCCAGTCTGCTATGGTCTCCTCTTTTCTGGAATTCACAAATATCGATGACATGAGTCACAGCCCAAGGAAGTTCCTAAAACCACAATATATCCGTAAATCATAGCTTCGTGTTTAAAGGACGATGTAAGTTATCAAGTCAGATTAAATTTATTCATTCACACCCGACATTGACCATAGCAAACTGTTCAACATCGGTTCAGGCAAACCATTAACTGCTGATGTCACTGAGCACCCTTTGCTAACACATCAACGAGAAAGAGCCATAGATTGGGTTTAATTCCCGACTTGATGCCGAAAATGATCGCGAAACTCCACACATTTTTATGCAATATCAAGAGCACCATGGAAAGGCTTTCAAGACAACTTAAAGAAGACAACAAAACAGTCTGCAGAAGGAATGACCATAAACGTAACAGTACAGAGGGATATCCTAGGATTACTCACAGGAGTCAGTTAAGAAGAACATGTCTGTAGATTTGGATTGTAGATTTGGATAAAGGATTAAACCAGTACCTATAACTCTAGCGACAGCAGATGGAACTCATCGAACGACACCAAAAAGTAAGATGATGGAAGTTGCGTTAAAATCATTGAATTTGATGAATACTGCAAATGCAATTTAGGTGATTGACCTTATTACGTTTCTACGTTCGTTGATGTATGTACCAGATATATTCCGATTAGTAGTCAGGAGAATTATGACTGACCTATCCATACGTTACAAGGTGATCTACTTGGCATCTGAAACATCCAATGAAGATTCCATAAGACAAGCTGAATGAACTGGAAGAGGGAACTCAGATGAGTACATTCTGCGCGCACATGATACTAGAATTCAAGATAGGTTTGGACAGATTATGTGCAATAGAATGAGCAAAAAGAGGATGATGGAGCCGATTGAACAGGTTCTTCATGAAGAGAGAAGTTTCCTTGGATATGAAGAAAGAAGTTTCTTTGGATACTGAGTTGTGTACTATGCAAGAGTGAACGTCGGCACGAAGATAAAGTCACATTGTTCAGAAGAAGTAGCATCCCTGGAAACTGAGCACCTAGAGGCTGATACAAAGATACGTTACCTCACCCACCACCCACTAGATAAAAACTGTGGTAGTCCCACGGTCTGTGAAGTACGTTCAAGTGCTGGTAATACATACATTTTAATCATTTTGCTAGCCAACGACCATGACATTCTAAAGATGACCATAGATCATAGGAGTGACAACGATCGGCGACTCTTTGATATAAGTCAATGTCAACACACTGAACCTCAGAAACAGGCAATGCTTGGCATTCCTGTTTTCACGAGAAACGACTACGTTTCTTCACTTTTCCGAAAGAAAAGGGGAAGAAAACTTGGTGGACACTGATAAAAGATGATGAAAATTTGCAGAATGTATTCTCAGAACTGGGTAACAAGCAACACCTCTCCAGCACAATGTTTGATGAACTTCAAATTTGCAAAATTTCCAATCTACTACCAAAGGAGGTGCAAACACATTAATGAAGCCAGAGTTACGATTTTCTCGAATCACTTTAATGATGGCAAGGTACCTGATCTGTGTCTACTACCACTAATCGAATCGGCCCTGTCATTACATTCAGCACGATGTAACTATGCATCCAGAATGTGGCTTCTGGATCACAGACCCTTGCATTACTTGGATACTCCAGTACATCATGCGTGAACTGAAGATTTATTGACACATTGGGTTGACATAGGGTTCACATAGCGTATATCCAGTGGATGCTATGGAACATTTGTGTAATAAATCTGATGAAGATAATGAGGATGAATGGACCTTTCCACTTTATCCATCCATCATATGATGTCATAATCAGCTACAGTACGTGTAGAATGACATCATAATGAATGACGTCATTGTGACGTCATGAATGACGTAGAGAAGTACGTCACGAACGCATATTTGAAGACGGACTATGCATTGTTGTACGAATTGTATGTTTTTACTATTTAATAAATATTCTATTTAAACTAATTTGACTGGGCGCTGTTGCTGCCATAGGCAGCAACATCACCCAGTCAAATTAGTATCAAAATATTTAACAGCTTATCTGTATAGTTTTCTGGAAATTGATAGTCAGGGAGTTCAGGGATCGATCGATCCCAACACGAGTCAGGTGTGGGTGGAGCTTAGCTAGAGGTGTGTGGGGCTTAGCAAAAACTGAAATTGTCCATTATCAGACTATGGTGAAGACAGTGATCGTGATGAAATGGCAGACTAATATCAAAGTAGTGTGAGTGTACTACAACCACTGCCGTTAGATTTAATAAATGTGATTAAATGCTGATTCGTCGGACTATATCTTATTAAAAATTATTAGTAGTGTTCCATACAAAAGCATCAATATTTTGCGTAAGATAACCACATTTTAAAGCATAGTTACCGGTTTTTGTATCGATTGTTATTTGTTGACCTTTTACCTTTGAGTTAAGGTCAATCCCTCAAATGATTTGTTTTTGGGTTTTTTTCTAAGATTAGACATTTGAAGGCAAAAAGGAGTCATAATAAACACTGCATTACAGCATTCCGTTTTAGTTAAATATTAAACTTTTATAATTGCCAAAATTTGACCTTTATTGACATTTGATCCAGGCCCATCGCCCCCCCCCCCCCACCGCTCCCTACCCCATAAAGAATTTGTCGCGTCTGGCTTGTAAGTGTTGAATGTTTAAACGAGTCAATATTGGCATTATTTAAAGCTGTTACGACAACAACAGCCTTCAGTAACATAGTTTTTAAAGTAAACGCAAATTATCACTCTAAAGAAAACTAAATACTAAACGATTTATTAGTAACAAGTAACGCGGACACGGTTCAAATAATTCATCTGACAGCCTATACTTATTGTTTGATACCGGACACCGACTTAGATACGGTTGTCAATATAATTACCGACTAGCTTACTTACACCTGTGCTATAACAGCCAAGTCAGTCTAGGCTAATATTGCTAGTAGGCCAGCAATAAATAGTGTGAATCGTAAATACTCCCTAGGAAGATAATCCCACGTGAGTATATTTAAATCTATTTCTGAATTTTGTTTTAAAATAAAACCTTCATGCGTACCAAACGATTTAGTTTATCTAACTGTCTCACTATATCAGTCAATCTGTCCGTCCTTCTGGGAAAATTAATTCCAATTTTGGAAGAGAATCTGAAGGGTTCATTATAGTTTCGCACCATTAATTTTGTCCGTGTGTATACAACCAAGCTATACACTTCAATTCAAACCAATTTATTTTTTTCAATTCAATTTATTTACACCCAGGCCACAATGTGGCATATGGGGGAGGGGTGGGGTGGGCGCGGGGGGGGGGGGCGAGGCGTGGGGGGGGGGGGCGAGGCGGGGGTGGGGTGGGGGGCGTGGCGGGCGGGGAGGGGGGCTGGGGTGGAAGTAATGGAAGTAATACATACATGTACATGGTCAATGACGGTTACATGGAATATACGAGTATGTAACAAATAAACATCCAAACCTGAAATATAGTACGTTTCATGCGAAATAGGCTCATACAAAAACATGCTCGAAAACCACAGCGTCTTCTTGTGTTATCGCTATAGCGTAGCCATGGTAACAATCGCCTATCCCCCCCCCCCCCACCCCCTCTTGAAATAGTTTGGATATCTCGATGTTCTCAGACCCTTTCATGCATTTCTGGACGTAAATATATACCATTAGCTGGCTATGGAGCTATCTGGTATTTCTCTTGGAGTATGCGTGTTTTAAAAAAAAAAGTGCTAGTGCCATTGACTTGCGTTAATGAAGTAAACTGTTGAACAAATATCATTTTAATGCTCCTAAGATGACCTGTGAAATACAGTCAAATATACCTATACTGGGAACTAGTTTGGGTCCAAAGATATGGTGATACTTTGAGTATTTGGCACCACAATCCTATTTTTCCATATCAACGGATGAATCCAGTTTAGCTATTCCCCGCCAATCTCCTGCGCACACTCTTTTCCCGTGTTGGGGTCGATTGATCCCTACACCCCGAATCTCAGTTTCCAGAAAACTATACAGGTAGGCTGTTGAACATTTTGAAACTAATTGGACTATGGCAGCAACAGCGCCCAGTTAAATTAGTTTCAAAATATTCAACAGATGTTTATTAAATAGTAAAGACATATAATTCATACAACTTGACACACTATTAAGCGCGTATGGCGGACTTAATTACGCCATTCGTGGCGTAATTTATTTAGATGCCAGCATACATGTGACGTAGATGATTATGACGTCATATGGTTGAAGGTTCAATTTCACAGCAAAATGACTGAAAATTAAAATTGTTTAAATTGTATACTTTTAGAGGCTAAATGGGTGGAATGAAACGAAATAAATCTTAACATATGATGAGTTCATTACGTATAAATGAATATAATATTTTAAGCTGTGAATTTGAATTAGGGACTCGTGCCTCTATTTCAAATTCACAACAAAAAATACGAAATTTATTTATGCGGATTGAAATCATCATATTCATATGTCAAGATTTATTTCGTTTCATTCCATCGGGGCACACAATTTAAGGCTGCAAATGTATACAATTTTAATACTCTTATTTTCAAGCATTTTGGTGTGAATACGCACCTTTGACTGAGAGACTGGATTCCTCTATTAGCCTGGATAGATGGATGCATTTCTAGCGGTTCTCCAACAATGGACCTTTCCATTTTTAGCTATGCCCCGCCCATCACTAGCTAAGCTCCATCCACACCTCGCCGTGTTGGGATTGATCGATCCCCGAATGCCCTAACAATAAATTTCCTGAAAACTATACAGGGAAGCTGGTGAATATTTTCTAACTAATTTGACTAGGTGCTGTTGCTGCCTAAGGCAGCAACAGCGCCCAGTCAAATTAGTTTCAAAACATTCAACAGAATATTTATTAAATAGTAAAGACATACAATTTGTACAACAACGCGTAGACCGTCTTCAAATATGCGTTCGTGACGTACTTATCGACGTCATTCATGACTTCATTGATTATAATGTCATTCTACACATCACGTAGTTGATTATGACGTTATATGATGGGTGGATGCGCTGGAAAGGTGAATTACTGACTATGCTCCACCCACTGCGTACGCACGTTTGACTAGTGAGGCTATATTAACACTTTGAACCATGAATTCAGGGAATCTCAAGTTCAAGGTAACAATCCAGGTATGCTCTTGAACATTTTGAAACTAATTTCACTGGAAGATGGTGGTGTCTTTGGCAATAACAACTCGCAGTCAAATTAGTATCAACAGAATTCAACAACATATTTTAAAACCAAAATGTAAATTCACCAAAGCTAGCCGGTTACTGTCGGACCTTCTCACATCTTATGACGGACCTATGTCACTTGACTGTCAAGCTTTCTTATATCAGCAGATATAAAAGCAGCAGTTGAAACAACAACAACAACAACAACAACAACAACAACAATAACAACAATGACGACGGTGGCGGCGGCGACGACGATGACGACGACGACACTGGAAGAACGGAATTTCATGGGTGGTTTGACATTATGTAGAAATGAACCTGAGTTAAGCATTTTGATGACTCTTCAAAATCCATACAAAGACTGTTGGCATACTCGTTTATTTAGAAACAGGAACACGTTCAGTCTTGCTCGTGTCACGCTTGAATTCTTATACCCAATGTGATACAAATAATCAAATATCAGATAACCTTTCTACTTCATAAAATGAATATTGAAGAATTTTGGTCAATTTTCTGAAACTAAATTAACTGAATACTGTTGGCTGGTTGGAGTAGCAGCAACGCTTTCAGCCAAATTATTCTCAATATATCGAGGTTACTTTTAAAATGCCATTACTAAAATTTAATATATGTAAAATTACTGATTCGGTATTACGCTGTTGTATTTTATAACGATTTATCCTGTTTAAACCTGTCTGGACGATTATTAATAGTTTATGGCGTTACTGCCAAATGACTATACGTTCTTCAAACGTTAGTTCTGTAATTAAACACATCTGAATATCTGCCGTGTCACTCCTGTATTGTAATTTGGAACAATTGATATAAATTCAGGAAATTGGTTCGGCTAGTATTACACAATTAAAACAAATATTGGCCCCAGCTATGCTGACTCTAGATTTTCAGACCGACACAATTAAATGCATTTATCTTGATATACACGATATGCCTCCAATAGAGCACCATTGCAATAAATATGAATATCATTTGATAAAACTAATTCAATAATATTAGAATACACACACGCGCCTACGCGCCACATGAGCGCGCGCAGGTACGAGCTGGCGCACACACGCATGTGGCAAAAACTCGCAAAGGGAGTGGGCACGTAAGACACAAAACACCAACAACTTCAAGTCGAATTAGTTTCAAAATATTCAGCAACATACCTGAACGTTGCTTTGAAATTGAGATACTACGATCTCGGTAATGAAATGTATAATGATAACACGGCCAAATTACCCCAATCTGTATAACCTAGTATAAATGTATTCATATAACTCATGACTGTGATCTCATTCTACAGTACCCTTTGTCGAAGTATCTTGGTGCAGAGCGGGTTGGTCCTGGAACTGCTATGGCACATAACCAATCAGGAAGTAAGATTATTATTATTAGGGGTGGGGGTGGGTGGGTGCAAGCCATCATGGCTGGCACCCTATTGTTTTCGTTCTGTTTGGTTATCCCCACGTTTTAAAAAACGTCGGGGATATTGTAATCGCCTTCGTCCGTCTGCCCGCCTGTCTGTCCGTCTGCCCGTCACCTTTTGGGTGGAATTAAATCAAATTTGGTCTGTGTGTTACCTATATGATTCCGCTTTGCAAGACGATTTTTAAATTTGACCCGCTCCGCCCCACCACCGCCCCCTCCGGGTTGGGGGGGGGGGGGGGCTGGAGGGGTCAAAAGGTCAAATCAGTTGTAACGCAACTCCTCTGAAATCGGAGAGGGGTCAAAAGGTCAAATTTTTACCTGCGTAAATTGGTTTAACGCATCTCCTCCGAAACCATTGGACGGAATTCAACCAAATTTGGTATGTGCGTTACCCATATCAATGTGGAGTGAAATGGTCCATTTGCATTTGTCCCCGCCCCAGGGGTAGGGCTGGGGGAGGGGGTCAAAAGGTAATGGAATTGATTGTAATGCAACTCCTCTGACACTATTGCACGAAATTCAACCAAATTTGCTATGTGAGTTACCCATATGATTGCCGAGTGCAAAAGGCCGTTTATATTTGGCTCCGCCCCTGGGGTGGGTTGTGGGGTGTGTCAAAAGTTCAAAGCGGTGAACGTGGGGATTTGCGATGACGCGTCATCGACCGATCAATCTAGTTATTATTATTCCGCTCTTTGGCTAAGAAGGCAATAACTTGAACACTTCCGGCGGGAAATCGACTAAACTTCAAAGGCCGTTAGGAAGTGATGTTGGATAAGTGTTAGCGCCAAATGAATCTGATTGGCTGGTTGGCATGGCGGCGATCTTGGATTTCTTTAATTTTTTGAGGATTTTCAAAACGTTTTCTCCAAAACCTCTGGACCGTTTTCGCTGAAACTCAGAATATAGTATCTAGTTATGGACCTGAATAAAAATTGTTCAAGAGAACTTGTTTGGACCAGCCGTTCGGCGGCCATCTTGATGACGTCATAAACCTGTAAATTATTCTGCATAGTTTAAAAGGTTTTCCTCTCTGAAACGACGAGGACGATTGATATGAAACTCAGAAACCCGTATTTGGGTTATGCCACGAATCAAACTTGTTCAAGTGAACGTGATTGGCTCATGTCTGCGGCGGCCATCTTGGAGACGTCATAAGGTATAAAATGGTGTTTTTCTCTGAGACTGCTCGACCGAATTTTCTGAAATTTGTTGAATTTCATGGGGCTGCCGGGGAAAGTCAAAGATGACGAAGAGAGATTGGTAGATTAAAGAACCTGGCCGTAATCGACCAATGACATGTGGGTATTTTGGCGGCCATTTTGACTTTTTTATTTCAAGGAATTTGACGATCAAAACGAGTAGGCATGCATAAAATGGTGTTATGATTTCAAATGTGTTAGTTTTGAACGTATGAGACGAAGTGATCGGCGGCCATCTAGGATTTCCCGTGGCCCGAAAAATCCCCATAGGGAATTTATAGGGCAATTTAAAAAAATTTGAATCACGTTTCCTCCTAGAGGCTTCGGCTGTCCAACTTAAAACTTGGCAGTTTTCTAGCAATACCTTAAAGTTTTTTGTCGATGAAGCGGTTTTCTCGAAAATCCTGAATAAGTAATTTTTAGCTAGAATACTGGAATGTATACTTCTATGGGGTGGGGGTGGGGGTGGGGGTGGGGTGGGGTGGGTGGGGGAAGTGTCCGACCATTTGCGTAACAACCAGTTTAGCCCCCTTAATAACCGATATGCCCTCCATAGCAACCAAGTATGATGCATAGTAGTAGCAGCAGCAGCAGCAGCAGCAGCAGTATTAATAGTAGTAGTAGTAGCAGCAGCAGCAGCAGCAGCAGCAGCAGCAGCAGCAACAGCAGCAGCAGCAACAGCAGCAGCAGAAGCAGCAACAGCAGCAGCAGCAGTGGCAGCAGCAGCAGCAGCGGCAGCGGTAGTATGTTTATAGTAACACATTTGTTACTCTCGCACCGTAAGGGGGAGTGTGTATTGCGATCTGGTCTGTCTGTGTGTCTGTCTGTCCGTCTATCCATCCGTCCGTCTGTCCGTCCGCGTGCGTGAGTGCGTGCGTGCGTGCGTGCGAGCGTGCGTGCGTGTGTGCGTGCGTGTGTGTGCGCGTGTGTCCAATGCTCAAATACAGTAGAGCTTGGAATTATCATAGATGTGTCATACTGCTTATTCTATGTCATATACCTTGCCAGTTTGATTTAATACCGTCCTATGCGTTAGTTCTATGATAGAATTGTATAAGTCACTGGATTTGACAGTGGCTTTTTTCTTTTGTTTTGACCTCCCTATAATCCTGGCAGACACTCTTGATATGCACACTGGGTGATAACAATATGCAGCAGTGGCATGCTATTGTACATGCGAACGCCTGACGCCACTGTGCCATTCTAACAGCAACATATTGGTTTAATGTAAAAAGAGACTTGTACAAGATCATTTATAAATTCGGATATATAAATCAACGTAAAATCGTTGTTGTTGTTGTTGTTGTTGTTGTTGTTGTTGTTGTTGCTGTTGTTGTTGTTGCTGTTGTTGTTGTTTAGATAGATCTATGGCTGTAATCTTATGGAGCTTGTAACACACCAGTACCCCGATCATATATTTAGGTATGTTTTTCCGCTTGTCTGTCTCTCCCTGGACGTTCTCAGACTATTGATCAAATTCGATCTCAGATTTTAACCCAAACCCTTCCACAAATCTATGATTTACGACCTTTGTTTTGATCAGGTTACAGAAGAAGGGGTCTGTATCCTGATCCAGATTAAGTTTTGGATTTACTGAATGTAGGCAATTTCTATGTGCTCTTGCTATAATTACATACTTTTATTTTATTTGTAGATGCAGTTGGACCCGTCCTGTTGGAAGTGGAAACGATCGAGCGTCCACCATCAGGTAATGTACACATGCAAGAATGTACATACGCAATGGTCATGTTTATTACGTTCGAAACTATATTATTTAGCTTGTGACCTCTTTTGTCAACTAACTTAAGATACTTTATAAAACAGATCTCGTATAAGTCAAACGTATGTCTTGTGTGTATTTTCAAATTTTAAATTCAAGCTTAGCCAGAGAACCTCACGTTTGAATAATTATTGAAGACATTTTACTTCAAGTAATACATATCAAATTTCCTTTTGAGTAGCTGTTGATACATGCCTTGCAATGTTGTCACAATTTCTGATTACATAATATGTGTACATAGTACGTTCTTCACCTCGACAATTTCACAACGACAATTCTTGAAATGGAATTAACAGTTATGGAAATAGTGATCTGACTCGATCAATAAAGGAGAATGGTGCAATATTGGTCTACACGATTCACGAATCTGAACCAACGTAAGCATTCATAAGATCTTAAGCCAATAAAGACATTGCCCTCTAGGCTATGTGGCAAAACAATAAGTGTAAGCGATGAGCAGGCTGCTAGCACAAAGTAACCACAATGTCTATTTTGTTCAATTTTATGGTGGAGACTATAATATATAATTGTGATTCCGGCACATGCTGATTTCCATATATCGACACGAACATGCCAGTGTCACTGTGTTTTAGTACCGTCTTACCGGTAAGATCATCACCATGTTGATGAGGTGAAAATAAGCATTATTCATTGGACAATTTGAGAGAAGTCGTCGAAGAGACCAAAGACTATCCTCACATAGTACCTCAAATTGGTTGCTAACGTCAGATCCCAGGGTAGTCAATGGGGCTATTTTAAAATCAAGAGTATATTTCGTATAACTTTCTTCAAACAAGAAACTGTGCTCAACATCATCGGACGACGCAATCTTCCTAGGAGATTAACATAGCTACGTGGAATGTAGGTGGTCTGAGCGCAACGTCAAGGAGGCACACCTTAGGTGCAGACTGTGAACACTATAACATCGATATTCCATGCATTCAAGATACTAAAGTAGCTAAACACTTAGTGCAGCAACTACAGACAGGCCATAAGTTAGTACTCATGCGGCAAGAACAGGCCACATACTGGGGTTTAGGCGTCATAATCGGACCAATGGTCTTGGACCATGTCATTAATTTAGGATACGTCAGTGATCGCGTTGCATTCATCGACCTGGCTATACAAGCGCGAAAACACATCACAACTAAGTGTCACATAGTCAACGCATACGGCTCAACTACCCAAAAAAGCCAAAGTAGAATCTAGCACTATTAGATTCCTTCTATCCAGAACTGAGCTCCGCAATTCCAATTCCAACTAGATGGCAACTGTTCGTGTGTGGAGAGTTCAACTCCAAGCTGGGTAAACTCGGAATTGCGGACAAAGGATCAGGACTTGGCTTTTGCATGGGATCGTATGGAGAGGGCACACGCAACAGAAATGGAGATGCACTGGTGGCATTCCTTAGTTCCAATGGCATATTTGCCACAAATACGGCTTTCAAACACCCATGTCGTCGCCGGACAACATGGACTAGACACATTGCTTATCACAAAGAATCGGAAGGTTCTACGGCTACAACAGCTGTCTTCAACCAAATAGACTTTAGAAGTTCATACTATGCAGGACAGAAGCAAACCCCCTACTTCGGGATACTCGTTCCTATGGAGGCACAGACCTCAATTCTGATAATCATTAAGCCAGTCTTTACAAGCCTTCAGATAAACGATCTCTACCTAATGTATAAACGCCATACCAGGCTAGAGGGTAAAGTCACCTACAACCTACCCAAGGTCATCAGCGACACTGACTTCAAATTGCATACAGAAAGGCCCTCGGGGAGCAAACAGCTAATATCGACGCGAGCTCCGATCAAAACGAAGCCTTATCCAAAATAGTCAAATCTGTGGAATCATCAGCTATCAACACAATAGGTGTTCTTAAAACAACCGAACTAGGTATATTGACGACCCTCTAGTAGTAAAACCGCCAGCAGAGCAGACAGCATTACGGCTGCGTATCTATCAAAGTTGCCAAAGTGAAGACTGCACCAAACTACGCCGGGAGCGCAATAACATTCTGCGCCACATTAGAGAACTCTTAAAAGATCTTGCTATTCAACAGGCAGACTACCTAACAGTTGAAATCACTGCCATGGATGACTGTGACAAAATGTTTCGGGCAGCCCGAGCCCTGAGAGTTACTGACTACACACCACCACTCACTGTACACAACCCTGAAGGACACTTTATTCAGACTGACCAGGGCAAAGGCTAGGCGATTCGAGAATGTTTCAAGGGACAGTTCAATGACCACGATGCTGATCCCTTGCACCCGTTCTCAGGAGACCCCAGGCCATTACTAGCACCAATTAAAACAGCAGAAGTTGGGAAGGCACTTAAAGCCCTGAAAATCGACGTGCATCTGAACCTGATGGCATGAGCAATGAACTATTCAAATATGCAAGCAACATTATCTCAAAACCAATCACGCACCTAATCAATTCAGCTTTTATGCACCGCCTTTTCATCGACGCTGTACGCCAATATACCCTTATCACGCTACCCAAGCCCAAGAAGCCACATGACCCGCAGCCAATCTGCGGCTCATTGTGCTCCTCACCATCATACGAAAAATCATATCCAATGTTACTCTATGCCGCATCCGAGACAAGATCGATGACTTCACCGGATCATGTCAAAGTGGCTTCAAACGTGAACGAGGTGCGAAGACATGGTATGGGCTCAGCGCATGCTTGTCTCGGAAGTTATACACAAAATGGGCATTAGCATGTCACGAGCCTTCGACACAATTAAACGCTCAAAGATCCTAGATGTACTACGCCAGGCCAGTTGCAATGAAAATGATCTACGACTAGTGAGACTACTGCTTGCAAACACTAAGCTGGGAGTACGAGTCAAGACAGTGAAGTCTGTAGGTTTGAGACATCAATCGGCTCCCCACAGGGAGATGGTCTATCACATGTGCTATTCACCTGTTACATTGCTGCTGCATTGAACTTTTGTGCGGAAAAGTTCCACAAGACCAAACCCCCAGTGTCAATACTGGGCATGCCGCTAGAGATGGAATATGGCGATGATGTGGACTTCATAGACGAGGAAAAGAAACCACTTGACGAACTTCTCCCAATAGCTCCAAGCAAAATAAAAATTGAGAATCTCTTTATGAATGATTCCAAAACAGATTTCACCCACATATGACTATCTACAAAGCATGAAGCTAAAGAAAATGACGATTTACTTTGTGGTGGCGAACCAATGGAGGAAAAGTAAAATTCTGGGCTCACTGCTTTGCAGTAATGCTGACATTGCTGCAAGTTGTGTCATGGGGAACATGGCTTTTCAGTATTTCTTTTATATAATGCAACCTGCGTATCCTTGATGCTGTATAACTGTAACAGCTGGGCAGCTCCAAAGGCAGCTCTAGACAAACTCAATGCCTGCCACCGCAAGCACCTACGTACCATCACTGGACACCGATGGCCAGACAGCATAATTTCCAATGATGCATCAAGATGTGTAATACGTCGCCGCTGTCTGTAAATGTCGCCCAGCAAAGATGGTCCATGTTTGGCCATGTGCTAAGGATGCCAGAAGACACACCAGAGAGCCTTGGAATTCGCTTTAACCTGAGCCAGCAAAGACAAAGCCAGGAGAGGACGTCATTGCAAAAATCTGCTAAGCGTACTATGAGGTGACCTCAAGCCCCTGTTTAAGACTATGTGCTCGGCCTCAACGTGGCGCAGGGGTGGAACCCACTGGGTGTCAATCCAGAGATTTGGAGGGGCTAACTAGAGCATTATGCACAACGCAAATGAATGACAGTTGGAGATCGAATCAAACGAAATGGTGCTCGCCATGTGAGGATCCGCCAGGCAGGTGCAGCTCCGGGCTCCACGCCTCGAAGGAGCCCACCCTCAGCTACTGGAGGTCCCATCAACTCGTCTTGTGGAGCCAGGAGACGAGGATGGAGAGCTACTGGCCAACCGAAAGAGAAGACCAAACCCAAAGAGAACCCCAGTATCAACATCATGCACTGGAACGCAGAAGGGGTTACCAACAAGAAATCAGAGCTCGAACAGTTCCTGTACGAAAACAACATTGATATCTGCTGCATCCAAGAGACACACCTGCAAGCAGGAAAACGATTTAAGATCAGAGGTTACCAGATTTTCCGGTGTGATCGAAGAGGAAGAAAGAAAGGCGGGGTGATCACCTTGGTCCGTAACAGCGTGAACGCCAGCCAGATCAAAACCTTTATGGAAGAGGCAGAATATATCAAGATCAAGGTAACAACCAGCAACTCTGTGATTGACATTGTCAATTATTACTGCCCTAATGACAAGAATCTCTCACTTGACACAATCCAGGTCCCGGACTGCCACTTCCTCATTGCGGGAGACTTTAATAGCCAGTCTCAGAGCTGGGGTTACAGAACACTTGATAAACGAGGAGAAGACATTGAAGCATGGCAAGATGAAAAGCGCCTTTTACTTGTCAACGATCCCACAGATCAGCCTACCTTCTACTCGCGCCGGTGGCACTCGACAACAACGCCGGACTTGGCATTTTGTACAGAAGACATTCACAGAAACCTCACTAGAGTGGTCGGATCACAGTTAGGAGGAAGCGACCACCGCCCAGTCCTCCTCTCTCTTACTGGAAGTATTTCAACAAGTTCACCTCAACATCCAAGGTGGAACTACAAAAAGGCAAACTGGAGTCTGTTCGGCATTCGTTCCAATGAGCTTACCCAAAATATAGCAGTAGAAGGGAGAAACATCAACAATGCGGTCAAGGAATTTAATTCAAGTATCCTCAAGGCTGCCAACGAAGCGATTCCTCGAGGGTTCAGGAAAAACTACCGCCCCTACTGGACAACAGAACTGCAAGCAGCACATGATAAACTAGACAAGGCCAGAGAAGATGCAGAGGGTAATCCCTGTCATGAAAACCACCTCACGCTACAACAAACTAAAGCCAGGTATCTAAATACCAAGCTGGAGGCCAAAAGAAGAAGCTGGAGGGAAAAGACAGCAGGGTTTAATTTAGAGAGAGACACAACAAAGCTATGGAGACTGACTAAAGCACTGAATGATGAGGGTGTCGGGGGAGAGAAGATTACTCTTGAAGAAGATGGACAAACACTGTCAGGAAAGATGGCTGCGGATGCCTTTGCGAAGGCATATGCAAAAGAAAGCAACATTTCTATACCACGGATGCGTCAAAAAGAGGTTAGAAAAGAGCAAAAGGAAAGAACAGACACCAACACTCACGATGCAATGAAAGTTGAGATTAGTTTAGCAGAACTGAAGAAGGCTATCCGCCAACCGAAGAAGAAGAAATCTCCCGGGCCAGATGGCATTACGAATGAAATGATCCAACACCTTGGTAATGCATCTCTCCGCAAGTTGCTAGACATCTTTAATCTCAGTTGGACAAATGGAGAGGTTCCTCAGTGCTGGAAGGAAGCCAGAATGACTCATATTCTGAAAAAAGGGAAGAACAAGACGAAAGTGCTGAGCGACCGTCCTATCAGTCTTACAAGCTGCATATGCAAGACCATGGAGCGCATCATCAATCAGCGGTTGCAGTGGTACCTGGAGTCGGAGAACATTATAGTTTCAGAGCAGGCCGGCTTCAGAAGGTACAGGAGCACAGAAGATCAAACAACACATCTTGCTCAGGTCATAGAGGACACTTTTCAAGCCAAGAAGGTGATGCTAGCTGCCTTTATCGATCTGCAGAAGGCATTTGACAAGGTGTGGAAGGATGGCCTCCTCGTGAAGCTCCGGCGCACAGGCATTGGTGGCAACATGTTCCGATGGACTAAGTCGTACCTACACAATCGCAGGGCTATGGTGCTGGTGGATGGACAATCTGGACAGAATGTATTGCTGAGACAAGGGGTGCCACAAGGCGGAGTATTATCACCAACCCTGTTCATACCTTTCATTAATGACATTGTAGCAGAGCTGCCCAATGGGATCCAAGCAGCCCTCTATGCAGATGACCTCGTACTCTGGTGCACCGAGGAGTACACAACGACTGCCACGTACAGAATGCAGCTCGCCTTGGACAGAATTACAGCTTGGGCCAATCGCTGGTGTATTACCATCAACAAGGAAAAATCATCAGCCATGCTATTCTCACTGTCCACCAAAACCAAGGTTGGCAGTCTGACACTGGGCGGTACTCCACTCGAGTGGGTATTTTGGCGGCCATTTTGACTTTTTTATTTCAAGGAATTTGACGATCAAAACGAGTAGGCATGCATAAAATGGTGTTATGATTTCAAATGTGTTAGTTTTGAACGTATGAGACGAAGTGATCGGCGGCCATCTAGGATTTCCCGTGGCCCGAAAAATCCCCATAGGGAATTTATAGGGCAATTTAAAAAAATTTGAATCACGTTTCCTCCTAGAGGCTTCGGCTGTCCAACTTAAAACTTGGCAGTTTTCTAGCAATACCTTAAAGTTTTTTGTCGATGAAGCGGTTTTCTCGAAAATCCTGAATAAGTAATTTTTAGCTAGAATACTGGAATGTATACTTCTATGGGGTGGGGGTGGGGGTGGGGGTGGGGTGGGGTGGGGTGGGTGGGGGAAGTGTCCGACCATTTGCGTAACAACCAGTTTAGCCCCCTTAATAACCGATATGCCCTCCATAGCAACCAAGTATGATGCATAGTAGTAGCAGCAGCAGCAGCAGCAGCAGCAGCAGCAGCAGCAGCAGCAACAGCAGTATTAATAGTAGTAGTAGTAGCAGCAGCAGCAGCAGCAGCAGCAGCAGCAGCAGCAGCAGCAGCAGCAGCAGCAGCAACAACAGCAGCAGAAGCAGCAACAGCAGCAGCAGCAGTAGCAGCAGCAGCAGCGGCAGCGGTAGTATGTTTATAGTAACACATTTGTTACTCTCGCACCGTAAGGGGGAGTGTGTATTGCGATCTGGTCTGTCTGTGTGTCTGTCTGTCCGTCCATCCATCCGTCCGTCTGTCCGTCCGCGTGCGTGAGTGGGTGCGTGCGTGCGTGCGAGCGTGCGTGCGTGTGTGCGTGCGTGTGTGTGCGTGTGTGTCCAATGCTCAAATACAGTAGAGCTTGGAATTATCATAGATGTGTCATACTGCTTATTCTATGTCATATACCTTGCCAGTTTGATTTAATACCGTCCTATGCGTTAGTTCTATGATAGAATTGTATAAGTCACTGGATTTGACAGTAGCTTTTTTCTTTTGTTTTGACCTCCCTATAATCCTGGCAGACACTCTTGATATGCACACTGGGTGATAACAATATGCAGCAGTGGCATGCTATTGTACATGCGAACGCCTGACGCCACTGTGCCATTCTAACAGCAACATATTGGTTTAATGTAAAAAGAGACTTGTACAAGATCATTTATAAATTCGGATATATAAATCAACGTAAAATCGTTGTTGTTGTTGTTGTTGTTGTTGTTGTTGCTGTTGTTGTTGTTGCTGTTGTTGTTGTTTAGATAGATCTATGGCTGTAATCTTATGGAGCTGTTAACACACCAGTACCCCGATCATATATTTAGGTATGTTTTTCCGCTTGTCTGTCTCTCCCTGGACGTTCTCAGACTATTGATCAAATTCGATCTCAGATTTTAACCCAAACCCTTCCACAAATCTATGATTTACGACCTTTGTTTTGATCAGGTTACAGAAGAAGGGGTCTGTATCCTGATCCAGATTAAGTTTTGGATTTACTGAATGTAGGCAATTTCTATGTGCTCTTGCTATAATTACATACTTTTATTTTATTTGTAGATGCAGTTGGACCCGTCCTGTTGGAAGTGGAAACGATCGAGCGTCCACCATCAGGTAATGTACACATGCAAGAATGTACATACGCAATGGTCATGTTTATTACGTTCGAAACTATATTATTTAGCTTGTGACCTCTTTTGTCAACTAACTTAAGATACTTTATAAAACAGATCTCGTATAAGTCAAACGTATGTCTTGTGTGTATTTTCAAATTTTAAATTCAAGCTTAGCCAGAGAACCTCACGTTTGAATAATTATTGAAGACATTTTACTTCAAGTAATACATATCAAATTTCCTTTTGAGTAGCTGTTGATACATGCCTTGCAATGTTGTCACAATTTCTGATTACATAATATGTGTACATAGTACGTTCTTCACCTCGACAATTTCACAACGACAATTCTTGAAATGGAATTAACAGTTATGGAAATAGTGATCTGACTCGATCAATAAAGGAGAATGGTGCAATATTGGTCTACACGATTCACGAATCTGAACCAACGTAAGCATTCATAAGATCTTAAGCCAATAAAGACATTGCCCTCTAGGCTATGTGGCAAAACAATAAGTGTAAGCGATGAGCAGGCTGCTAGCACAAAGTAACCACAATGTCTATTTTGTTCAATTTTATGGTGGAGACTATAATATATAATTGTGATTCCGGCACATGCTGATTTCCATATATCGACACGAACATGCCAGTGTCACTGTGTTTTAGTACCGTCTTACCGGTAAGATCATCACCATGTTGATGAGGTGAAAATAAGCATTATTCATTGGACAATTTGAGAGAAGTCGTCGAAGAGACCAAAGACTATCTTCACATAGTACCTCAAATTGGTTGCTAACGTCAGATCCCAGGGTAGTCAATGGGGCTATTTTAAAATCAAGAGTATATTTCGTATAACTTTCTTCAAACAAGAAACTGTGCTCAACATCATCGGACGACGCAATCTTCCTAGGAGATTAACATAGCTACGTGGAATGTAGGTGGTCTGAGCGCAACGTCAAGGAGGCACACCTTAGGTGCAGACTGTGAACACTATAACATCGATATTCCATGCATTCAAGATACTAAAGTAGCTAAACACTTAGTGCAGCAACTACAGACAGGCCATAAGTTAGTACTCATGCGGCAAGAACAGGCCACATACTGGGGTTTAGGCGTCATAATCGGACCAATGGTCTTGGACCATGTCATTAATTTAGGATACGTCAGTGATCGCGTTGCATTCATCGACCTGGCTATACAATCGCGAAAACACATCACAACTAAGTGTCACATAGTCAACGCATACGGCTCAACTACCCAAAAAAGCCAAAGTAGAATCTAGCACTATTAGATTCCTTCTATCCAGAACTGAGCTCCGCAATTACAATTCCAACTAGATGGCAACTGTTCGTGTGTGGAGAGTTCAACTCCAAGCTGGGTAAACTCGGAATTGCGGACAAAGGATCAGGACTTGGCTTTTGCATGGGATCGTATGGAGAGGGCACACGCAACAGAAATGGAGATGCACTGGTGGCATTCCTTAGTTCCAATGGCATATTTGCCACAAATACGGCTTTCAAACACCCATGTCGTCGCCGGACAATATGGACTAGACACATTGCTTATCACAAAGAATCGGAAGGTTCTACGGCTACAACAGCTGTCTTCAACCAAATAGACTTTAGAAGTTCATACTATGCAGGACAGAAGCAAACCCCCTATTTCGGGATACTCGTTCCTATGGAGGCACAGACCTCAATTCTGATAATCATTAAGCCAGTCTTTACAAGCCTTCAGATAAACGATCTCTACCTAATGTATAAACGCCATACCAGGCTAGAGGGTAAAGTCACCTACAACCTACCCAAGGTCATCAGCGACACTGACTTCAAATTGCATACAGAAAGGCCCTCGGGGAGCAGACAGCTAATATCGACGCGAGCTCCGATCAAAACGAAGCCTTATCCAAAATAGTCAAATCTGTGAAATCATCAGCTATCAACACAATAGGTGTTCTTAAAACAACCGAACTAGGTATATTGATGACCCTCTAGTAGTAAAACCGCCAGCAGAGCAGACAGCATTACGGCTGCGTATCTATCAAAGTTGCCAAAGTGAAGACTGCACCAAACTACGCCGGGAGCGCAATAACATTCTGCGCCACATTAGAGAACTCTTAAAAGATCTTGCTATTCAACAGGCAGACTACCTAACAGTTGAAATCACTGCCATGGATGACTGTGACAAAATGTTTCGGGCAGCCCGAGCCCTGAGAGTTACTGACTACACACCACCACTCACTGTACACAACCCTGAAGGACACTTTATTCAGACTGACCAGGGCAAAGGCTAGGCGATTCGAGAATGTTTCAAGGGACAGTTCAATGACCACGATGCTGATCCCTTGCACCCGTTCTCAGGAGACCCCAGGCCATTACTAGCACCAATTAAAACAGCAGAAGTTGGGAAGGCACTTAAAGCCCTGAAAATCGACGTGCATCTGAACCTGATGGCATGAGCAATGAACTATTCAAATATGCAAGCAACATTATCTCAAAACCAATCACGCACCTAATCAATTCAGCTTTTATGCACGGCCTTCTCATCGACGCTGTACGCCAATATACCCTTATCACGCTACCCAAGCCCAAGAAGCCACATGACCCGCAGCCAATCTGCGGCTCATTGTGCTCCTCACCATCATACGAAAAATCATATCCAATGTTACTCTATGCCGCATCCGAGACAAGATCGATGACTTCACCGGATCATGTCAAAGTGGCTTCAAACGTGAACGAGGTGCGAAGACATGGTATGGGCTCAGCGCATGCTTGTCTCGGAAGTTATACACAAAATGGGCATTAGCATGTCACGAGCCTTCGACACAATTAAACGCTCAAAGATCCTAGATGTACTACGCCAGGCCAGTTGCAATGAAAATGATCTACGACTAGTGAGACTACTGCTTGCAAACACTAAGCTGGGAGTACGAGTCAAGACAGTGAAGTCTGTAGGTTTGAGACATCAATCGGCTCCCCACAGGGAGATGGTCTATCACATGTGCTATTCACCTGTTACATTGCTGCTGCATTGAACTTTTGTGCGGAAAAGTTCCACAAGACCAAACCCCCAGTGTCAATACTGGGCATGCCGCTAGAGATGGAATATGGCGATGATGTGGACTTCATAGACGAGGAAAAGAAACCACTTGACGAACTTCTCCCAATAGCTCCAAGCAAAATAAAAATTGAGAATCTCTTTATGAATGATTCCAAAACAGATTTCACCCACATATGACTATCTACAAAGCATGAAGCTAAAGAAAATGACGATTTACTTTGTGGTGGCGAACCAATGGAGGAAAAGTAAAATTCTGGGCTCACTGCTTTGCAGTAATGCTGACATTGCTGCAAGTTGTGTCATGGGGAACATGGCTTTTCAGTATTTCTTTTATATAATGCAACCTGCGTATCCTTGATGCTGTATAACTGTAACAGCTGGGCAGCTCCAAAGGCAGCTCTAGACAAACTCAATGCCTGCCACCGCAAGCACCTACGTACCATCACTGGACACCGATGGCCAGACAGCATAATTTCCAATGATGCATCAAGATGTGTAATACGTCGCCGCTGTCTGTAAATGTCGCCCAGCAAAGATGGTCCATGTTTGGCCATGTGCTAAGGATGCCAGAAGACACACCAGAGAGCCTTGGAATTCGCTTTAACCTGAGCCAGCAAAGACAAAGCCAGGAGAGGACGTCATTGCAAAAATCTGCTAAGCGTACTATGAGGTGACCTCAAGCCCCTGTTTAAGACTATGTGCTCGGCCTCAACGTGGCGCAGGGGTGGAACCCACTGGGTGTCAATCCAGAGATTTGGAGGGGCTAACTAGAGCATTATGCACAACGCAAATGAATGACAGTTGGAGATCGAATCAAACGAAATGGTGCTCGCCATGTGAGGATCCGCCAGGCAGGTGCAGCTCCGGGCTCCACGCCTCGAAGGAGCCCACCCTCAGCTACTGGAGGTCCCATCAACTCGTCTTGTGGAGCCAGGAGACAAGGATGGAGAGCTACTGGCCAACCGAAAGAGAAGACCAAACCCAAAGAGAACCCCAGTATCAACATCATGCACTGGAACGCAGAAGGGGTTACCAACAAGAAATCAGAGCTCGAACAGTTCCTGTACGAAAACAACATTGATATCTGCTGCATCCAAGAGACACACCTGCAAGCAGGAAAACGATTTAAGATCAGAGGTTACCAGATTTTCCGGTGTGATCGAAGAGGAAGAAAGAAAGGCGGGGTGATCACCTTGGTCCGTAACAGCGTGAACGCCAGCCAGATCAAAACCTTTATGGAAGAGGCAGAATATATCAAGATCAAGGTAACAACCAGCAACTCTGTGATTGACATTGTCAATTATTACTGCCCTAATGACAAGAATCTCTCACTTGACACAATCCAGGTCCCGGACTGCCACTTCCTCATTGCGGGAGACTTTAATAGCCAGTCTCAGAGCTGGGGTTACAGAACACTTGATAAACGAGGAGAAGACATTGAAGCATGGCAAGATGAAAAGCGCCTTTTACTTGTCAACGATCCCACAGATCAGCCTACCTTCTACTCGCGCCGGTGGCACTCGACAACAACGCCGGACTTGGCATTTTGTACAGAAGACATTCACAGAAACCTCACTAGAGTGGTCGGATCACAGTTAGGAGGAAGCGACCACCGCCCAGTCCTCCTCTCTCTTACTGGAAGTATTTCAACAAGTTCACCTCAACATCCAAGGTGGAACTACAAAAAGGCAAACTGGAGTCTGTTCGGCATTCGTTCCAATGAGCTTACCCAAAATATAGCAGTAGAAGGGAGAAACATCAACAATGCGGTCAAGGAATTTAATTCAAGTATCCTCAAGGCTGCCAACGAAGCGATTCCTCGAGGGTTCAGGAAAAACTACCGCCCCTACTGGACAACAGAACTGCAAGCAGCACATGATAAACTAGACAAGGCCAGAGAAGATGCAGAGGGTAATCCCTGTCATGAAAACCACCTCACGCTACAACAAACTAAAGCCAGGTATCTAAATACCAAGCTGGAGGCCAAAAGAAGAAGCTGGAGGGAAAAGACAGCAGGGTTTAATTTAGAGAGAGACACAACAAAGCTATGGAGACTGACTAAAGCACTGAATGATGAGGGTGTCGGGGGAGAGAAGATTACTCTTGAAGAAGATGGACAAACACTGTCAGGAAAGATGGCTGCGGATGCCTTTGCGAAGGCATATGCAAAAGAAAGCAACATTTCTATACCACGGATGCGTCAAAAAGAGGTTAGAAAAGAGCAAAAGGAAAGAACAGACACCAACACTCACGATGCAATGAAAGTTGAGATTAGTTTAGCAGAACTGAAGAAGGCTATCCGCCAACCGAAGAAGAAGAAATCTCCCGGGCCAGATGGCATTACGAATGAAATGATCCAACACCTTGGTAATGCATCTCTCCGCAAGTTGCTAGACATCTTTAATCTCAGTTGGACAAATGGAGAGGTTCCTCAGTGCTGGAAGGAAGCCAGAATGACTCCTATTCTGAAAAAAGGGAAGAACAAGACGAAAGTGCTGAGCGACCGTCCTATCAGTCTTACAAGCTGCATATGCAAGACCATGGAGCGCATCATCAATCAGCGGTTGCAGTGGTACCTGGAGTCGGAGAACATTATAGTTTCAGAGCAGGCCGGCTTCAGAAGGTACAGGAGCACAGAAGATCAAACAACACATCTTGCTCAGGTCATAGAGGACACTTTTCAAGCCAAGAAGGTGATGCTAGCTGCCTTTATCGATCTGCAGAAGGCATTTGACAAGGTGTGGAAGGATGGCCTCCTCGTGAAGCTCCGGCGCACAGGCATTGGTGGCAACATGTTCCGATGGACTAAGTCGTACCTACACAATCGCAGGGCTATGGTGCTGGTGGATGGACAATCTGGACAGAATGTATTGCTGAGACAAGGGGTGCCACAAGGCGGAGTATTATCACCAACCCTGTTCATACCTTTCATTAATGACATTGTAGCAGAGCTGCCCAATGGGATCCAAGCAGCCCTCTATGCAGATGACCTCGTACTCTGGTGCACCGAGGAGTACACAACGACTGCCACGTACAGAATGCAGCTCGCCTTGGACAGAATTACAGCTTGGGCCAATCGCTGGTGTATTACCATCAACAAGGAAAAATCATCAGCCATGCTATTCTCACTGTCCACCAAAACCAAGGTTGGCAGTCTGACACTGGGCGGTACTCCACTCGAGTGGGTATTTTGGCGGCCATTTTGACTTTTTTATTTCAAGGAATTTGACGATCAAAACGAGTAGGCATGCATAAAATGGTGTTATGATTTCAAATGTGTTAGTTTTGAACGTATGAGACGAAGTGATCGGCGGCCATCTAGGATTTCCCGTGGCCCGAAAAATCCCCATAGGGAATTTATAGGGCAATTTAAAAAAATTTGAATCACGTTTCCTCCTAGAGGCTTCGGCTGTCCAACTTAAAACTTGGCAGTTTTCTAGCAATACCTTAAAGTTTTTTGTCGATGAAGCGGTTTTCTCGAAAATCCTGAATAAGTAATTTTTAGCTAGAATACTGGAATGTATACTTCTATGGGGTGGGGGTGGGGGTGGGGGTGGGGTGGGGTGGGGTGGGTGGGGGAAGTGTCCGACCATTTGCGTAACAACCAGTTTAGCCCCCTTAATAACCGATATGCCCTCCATAGCAACCAAGTATGATGCATAGTAGTAGCAGCAGCAGCAGCAGCAGCAGCAGCAGCAACAGCAGTATTAATAGTAGTAGTAGTAGCAGCAGCAGCAGCAGCAGCAGCAGCAGCAGCAGCAGCAGCAGCAGCAGCAACAGCAGCAGCAGCAACAACAGCAGCAGAAGCAGCAACAGCAGCAGCAGCAGTAGCAGCAGCAGCAGCGGCAGCGGTAGTATGTTTATAGTAACACATTTGTTACTCTCGCACCGTAAGGGGGAGTGTGTATTGCGATCTGGTCTGTCTGTGTGTCTGTCTGTCCGTCCATCCATCCGTCCGTCTGTCCGTCCGCGTGCGTGAGTGGGTGCGTGCGTGCGTGCGAGCGTGCGTGCGTGTGTGCGTGCGTGTGTGTGCGTGTGTGTCCAATGCTCAAATACAGTAGAGCTTGGAATTATCATAGATGTGTCATACTGCTTATTCTATGTCATATACCTTGCCAGTTTGATTTAATACCGTCCTATGCGTTAGTTCTATGATAGAATTGTATAAGTCACTGGATTTGACAGTAGCTTTTTTCTTTTGTTTTGACCTCCCTATAATCCTGGCAGACACTCTTGATATGCACACTGGGTGATAACAATATGCAGCAGTGGCATGCTATTGTACATGCGAACGCCTGACGCCACTGTGCCATTCTAACAGCAACATATTGGTTTAATGTAAAAAGAGACTTGTACAAGATCATTTATAAATTCGGATATATAAATCAACGTAAAATCGTTGTTGTTGTTGTTGTTGTTGTTGTTGTTGCTGTTGTTGTTGTTGCTGTTGTTGTTGTTTAGATAGATCTATGGCTGTAATCTTATGGAGCTGTTAACACACCAGTACCCCGATCATATATTTAGGTATGTTTTTCCGCTTGTCTGTCTCTCCCTGGACGTTCTCAGACTATTGATCAAATTCGATCTCAGATTTTAACCCAAACCCTTCCACAAATCTATGATTTACGACCTTTGTTTTGATCAGGTTACAGAAGAAGGGGTCTGTATCCTGATCCAGATTAAGTTTTGGATTTACTGAATGTAGGCAATTTCTATGTGCTCTTGCTATAATTACATACTTTTATTTTATTTGTAGATGCAGTTGGACCCGTCCTGTTGGAAGTGGAAACGATCGAGCGTCCACCATCAGGTAATGTACACATGCAAGAATGTACATACGCAATGGTCATGTTTATTACGTTCGAAACTATATTATTTAGCTTGTGACCTCTTTTGTCAACTAACTTAAGATACTTTATAAAACAGATCTCGTATAAGTCAAACGTATGTCTTGTGTGTATTTTCAAATTTTAAATTCAAGCTTAGCCAGAGAACCTCACGTTTGAATAATTATTGAAGACATTTTACTTCAAGTAATACATATCAAATTTCCTTTTGAGTAGCTGTTGATACATGCCTTGCAATGTTGTCACAATTTCTGATTACATAATATGTGTACATAGTACGTTCTTCACCTCGACAATTTCACAACGACAATTCTTGAAATGGAATTAACAGTTATGGAAATAGTGATCTGACTCGATCAATAAAGGAGAATGGTGCAATATTGGTCTACACGATTCACGAATCTGAACCAACGTAAGCATTCATAAGATCTTAAGCCAATAAAGACATTGCCCTCTAGGCTATGTGGCAAAACAATAAGTGTAAGCGATGAGCAGGCTGCTAGCACAAAGTAACCACAATGTCTATTTTGTTCAATTTTATGGTGGAGACTATAATATATAATTGTGATTCCGGCACATGCTGATTTCCATATATCGACACGAACATGCCAGTGTCACTGTGTTTTAGTACCGTCTTACCGGTAAGATCATCACCATGTTGATGAGGTGAAAATAAGCATTATTCATTGGACAATTTGAGAGAAGTCGTCGAAGAGACCAAAGACTATCTTCACATAGTACCTCAAATTGGTTGCTAACGTCAGATCCCAGGGTAGTCAATGGGGCTATTTTAAAATCAAGAGTATATTTCGTATAACTTTCTTCAAACAAGAAACTGTGCTCAACATCATCGGACGACGCAATCTTCCTAGGAGATTAACATAGCTACGTGGAATGTAGGTGGTCTGAGCGCAACGTCAAGGAGGCACACCTTAGGTGCAGACTGTGAACACTATAACATCGATATTCCATGCATTCAAGATACTAAAGTAGCTAAACACTTAGTGCAGCAACTACAGACAGGCCATAAGTTAGTACTCATGCGGCAAGAACAGGCCACATACTGGGGTTTAGGCGTCATAATCGGACCAATGGTCTTGGACCATGTCATTAATTTAGGATACGTCAGTGATCGCGTTGCATTCATCGACCTGGCTATACAAGCGCGAAAACACATCACAACTAAGTGTCACATAGTCAACGCATACGGCTCAACTACCCAAAAAAGCCAAAGTAGAATCTAGCACTATTAGATTCCTTCTATCCAGAACTGAGCTCCGCAATTACAATTCCAACTAGATGGCAACTGTTCGTGTGTGGAGAGTTCAACTCCAAGCTGGGTAAACTCGGAATTGCGGACAAAGGATCAGGACTTGGCTTTTGCATGGGATCGTATGGAGAGGGCACACGCAACAGAAATGGAGATGCACTGGTGGCATTCCTTAGTTCCAATGGCATATTTGCCACAAATACGGCTTTCAAACACCCATGTCGTCGCCGGACAATATGGACTAGACACATTGCTTATCACAAAGAATCGGAAGGTTCTACGGCTACAACAGCTGTCTTCAACCAAATAGACTTTAGAAGTTCATACTATGCAGGACAGAAGCAAACCCCCTATTTCGGGATACTCGTTCCTATGGAGGCACAGACCTCAATTCTGATAATCATTAAGCCAGTCTTTACAAGCCTTCAGATAAACGATCTCTACCTAATGTATAAACGCCATACCAGGCTAGAGGGTAAAGTCACCTACAACCTACCCAAGGTCATCAGCGACACTGACTTCAAATTGCATACAGAAAGGCCCTCGGGGAGCAGACAGCTAATATCGACGCGAGCTCCGATCAAAACGAAGCCTTATCCAAAATAGTCAAATCTGTGAAATCATCAGCTATCAACACAATAGGTGTTCTTAAAACAACCGAACTAGGTATATTGACGACCCTCTAGTAGTAAAACCGCCAGCAGAGCAGACAGCATTACGGCTGCGTATCTATCAAAGTTGCCAAAGTGAAGACTGCACCAAACTACGCCGGGAGCGCAATAACATTCTGCGCCACATTAGAGAACTCTTAAAAGATCTTGCTATTCAACAGGCAGACTACCTAACAGTTGAAATCACTGCCATGGATGACTGTGACAAAATGTTTCGGGCAGCCCGAGCCCTGAGAGTTACTGACTACACACCACCACTCACTGTACACAACCCTGAAGGACACTTTATTCAGACTGACCAGGGCAAAGGCTAGGCGATTCGAGAATGTTTCAAGGGACAGTTCAATGACCACGATGCTGATCCCTTGCACCCGTTCTCAGGAGACCCCAGGCCATTACTAGCACCAATTAAAACAGCAGAAGTTGGGAAGGCACTTAAAGCCCTGAAAATCGACGTGCATCTGAACCTGATGGCATGAGCAATGAACTATTCAAATATGCAAGCAACATTATCTCAAAACCAATCACGCACCTAATCAATTCAGCTTTTATGCACGGCCTTCTCATCGACGCTGTACGCCAATATACCCTTATCACGCTACCCAAGCCCAAGAAGCCACATGACCCGCAGCCAATCTGCGGCTCATTGTGCTCCTCACCATCATACGAAAAATCATATCCAATGTTACTCTATGCCGCATCCGAGACAAGATCGATGACTTCACCGGATCATGTCAAAGTGGCTTCAAACGTGAACGAGGTGCGAAGACATGGTATGGGCTCAGCGCATGCTTGTCTCGGAAGTTATACACAAAATGGGCATTAGCATGTCACGAGCCTTCGACACAATTAAACGCTCAAAGATCCTAGATGTACTACGCCAGGCCAGTTGCAATGAAAATGATCTACGACTAGTGAGACTACTGCTTGCAAACACTAAGCTGGGAGTACGAGTCAAGACAGTGAAGTCTGTAGGTTTGAGACATCAATCGGCTCCCCACAGGGAGATGGTCTATCACATGTGCTATTCACCTGTTACATTGCTGCTGCATTGAACTTTTGTGCGGAAAAGTTCCACAAGACCAAACCCCCAGTGTCAATACTGGGCATGCCGCTAGAGATGGAATATGGCGATGATGTGGACTTCATAGACGAGGAAAAGAAACCACTTGACGAACTTCTCCCAATAGCTCCAAGCAAAATAAAAATTGAGAATCTCTTTATGAATGATTCCAAAACAGATTTCACCCACATATGACTATCTACAAAGCATGAAGCTAAAGAAAATGACGATTTACTTTGTGGTGGCGAACCAATGGAGGAAAAGTAAAATTCTGGGCTCACTGCTTTGCAGTAATGCTGACATTGCTGCAAGTTGTGTCATGGGGAACATGGCTTTTCAGTATTTCTTTTATATAATGCAACCTGCGTATCCTTGATGCTGTATAACTGTAACAGCTGGGCAGCTCCAAAGGCAGCTCTAGACAAACTCAATGCCTGCCACCGCAAGCACCTACGTACCATCACTGGACACCGATGGCCAGACAGCATAATTTCCAATGATGCATCAAGATGTGTAATACGTCGCCGCTGTCTGTAAATGTCGCCCAGCAAAGATGGTCCATGTTTGGCCATGTGCTAACGATGCCAGAAGACACACCAGAGAGCCTTGGAATTCGCTTTAACCGGAGCCAGCAAAGACAAAGCCAGGAGAGGACGTCATTGCAAAAATCTGCTAAGCGTACTATGAGGTGACCTCAAGCCCCTGTCTAAGACTATGTGCTCGGCCTCAACGTGGCGCAGGGGTGGAACCCACTGGGTGTCAATCCAGACATTTGGAGGGGCTAACCAGAGCATTATGCACAACGGAAATGAATGACAGTTGGAGATCGAATCAAACGAAATGGTGCTCGCCCTGTGAGGATCCGCCAGGCAGGTGCAGCGCCGGGCTCCACGCCTCGAAGGAGCCCACCCTCAGCTACTGGAGGTCCCATCAACTCGTCTTGTGGAGCCAGGAGACGAGGATGGAGAGCTACTGGCCAACCGAAAGAGAAGACCAAACCCAAAGAGAACCCCAGTATCAACATCATGCACTGGAACGCAGAAGGGGTTACCAACAAGAAATCAGAGCTCGAACAGTTCCTGTACGAAAACAACATTGATATCTGCTGCATCCAAGAGACACACCTGCAAGCAGGAAAACCATTTAAGATCAGAGGTTACCAGATTTTCCGGTGTGATCGAAGAGGAAGAAAGAAAGGCGGGGTGATCACCTTGGTCCGTAACAGCGTGAACGCCAGCCAGATCAAAACCTTTATGGAAGAGGCAGAATATATCAAGATCAAGGTAACAACCAGCAACTCTGTGATTGACATTGTCAATTATTACTGCCCTAATGACAAGAATCTCTCACTTGACACAATCCAGGTCCCGGACTGCCACTTCCTCATTGCGGGAGACTTTAATAGCCAGTCTCAGAGCTGGGGTTACAGAACACTTGATAAACGAGGAGAAGACATTGAAGCATGGCAAGATGAAAAGCGCCTTTTACTTGTCAACGATCCCACAGATCAGCCTACCTTCTACTCGCGCCGGTGGCACTCGACAACAACGCCGGACTTGGCATTTTGTACAGAAGACATTCACAGAAACCTCACTAGAGTGGTCGGATCACAGTTAGGAGGAAGCGACCACCGCCCAGTCCTCCTCTCTCTTACTGGAAGTATTTCAACAAGTTCACCTCAACATCCAAGGTGGAACTACAAAAAGGCAAACTGGAGTCTGTTCGGCATTCGTTCCAATGAGCTTACCCAAAATATAGCAGTAGAAGGGAGAAACATCAACAATGCGGTCAAGGAATTTAATTCAAGTATCCTCAAGGCTGCCAACGAAGCGATTCCTCGAGGGTTCAGGAAAAACTACCGCCCCTACTGGACAACAGAACTGCAAGCAGCACATGATAAACTAGACAAGGCCAGAGAAGATGCAGAGGGTAATCCCTGTCATGAAAACCACCTCACGCTACAACAAACTAAAGCCAGGTATCTAAATACCAAGCTGGAGGCCAAAAGAAGAAGCTGGAGGGAAAAGACAGCAGGGTTTAATTTAGAGAGAGAGACACAACAAAGCTATGGAGACTGACTAAAGCACTGAATGATGAGGGTGTCGGGGGAGAGAAGATTACTCTTGAAGAAGATGGACAAACACTGTCAGGAAAGATGGCTGCGGATGCCTTTGCGAAGGCATATGCAAAAGAAAGCAACATTTCTATACCACGGATGCGTCAAAAAGAGGTTAGAAAAGAGCAAAAGGAAAGAACAGACACCAACACTCACGATGCAATGAAAGTTGACATTAGTTTAGCAGAACTGAAGAAGGCTATCCGCCAACCGAAGAAGAAGAAATCTCCCGGGCCAGATGGCATTACGAATGAAATGATCCAACACCTTGGTAATGCATCTCTCCGCAAGTTGCTAGACATCTTTAATCTCAGTTGGACAAATGGAGAGGTTCCTCAGTGCTGGAAGGAAGCCAGAATGACTCCTATTCTGAAAAAAGGGAAGAACAAGACGAAAGTGCTGAGCGACCGTCCTATCAGTCTTACAAGCTGCATATGCAAGACCATGGAGCGCATCATCAATTAGCGGTTGCAGTGGTACCTGGAGTCGGAGAACATTATAGTTTCAGAGCAGGCCGGCTTCAGAAGGTACAGGAGCACAGAAGATCAAACAATACATCTTGCTCAGGTCATAGAGGACACTTTTCAAGCCAAGAAGGTGATGCTAGCTGCCTTTATCGATCTGCAGAAGGCATTTGACAAGGTGTGGAAGGATGGCCTCCTCGTGAAGCTCCGGCGCACAGGCATTGGTGGCAACATGTTCCGATGGACTAAGTCGTACCTACACAATCGCAGGGCTATGGTGCTGGTGGATGGACAATCTGGACAGAATGTATTGCTGAGACAAGGGGTGCCACAAGGCGGAGTATTATCACCAACCCTGTTCATACCTTTCATTAATGACATTGTAGCAGAGCTGCCCAATGGGATCAAAGCAGCCCTCTATGCAGATGACCTCGTACTCTGGTGCACCGAGGAGTACACAACGACTGCCACGTACTGAATGCAGCTCGCCTTGGACAGAATTACAGCTTGGGCCAATCGCTGGTGTATTACCATCAACAAGGAAAAATCATCAGCCATGCTATTCTCACTGTCCACCAAAACCAAGGTTGGCAGTCTGACACTGGGCGGTACTCCACTCGAGTACGAGGACCAGCAGACATACCTGGGAGTCACCTACGACAGAAGATTAACATGGAAGGAGCACATACAGAATGCAGAGGCAAAGGCCTGAAGAAAGCTAAACATCATGAGGAAGCTGGCAGGAACAAAGTGGGGTGCCAATGAAAGGATCCTCAAGACCATCTACCTGGGTGCCATACGACCACACCTTGAGTATGGATCCAGCTCATGGATGACAGCAGCTAAATCTCATCAACCAAACCTCGACAGAGTACAAAACCAGGCACTGCGCATCATCACTGGTGGAATGAGATCAACACCAATAGAAAAAATGGAGCAGACAGCAGGCATCCCCCCACTTAGCAAAGGAAGGGAATGCAAAGCACTGATCCAAGCTGCTAAGTTCAAATCGTTCAGCAACCACCCGATGAAGATCAGGCAAGCACAGCTGTCATCAGGAAGACTTAAAAGATCAAGTTTTGTGAAAGAGACAAAAGCACTTCAAAGGAAACACCAAGAAATGTTGCCAGCACAAATAGAAGACCCAGCCCACACCCTTGATCCTCCACCCTGGGAAAACAAACTAGAGAGCATAGCTATTCGCACCACAGTACCTCATCTCACAACCAAAGATGAACACAGTGATGTGAGCAAGAAGGCCCTGACCCTAGCCATGCTGGAAGAAATGTACCCTCAGGAGACATGGATAAGGATCTACACAGATGGATCAGCCAAAGATGCAATTAGGAGCGGAGGTGCCGGACTGCACATACAGTATCCAAACGGACAACATGAGTCAGCTGCAATACCGACGGGAAAACACTGCACAAACTACAGAGCTGAAGTCGAAGCACTGGTTCATGCAGCTAATACCATCAGCAGAACAGCAGACCCTATTGCACAGATTGTCTTTTTATCTGATGCCCGCTCCGTCCTTGAGGCTATCACCAAAGGTAAGCTGCCACAACTTGAAGAAGCACTACACACCATCAAATGCTTTCGGATAGCATTGCAGTGGATCCCCTCACACTATGGAGTCCAAGGAAATGAGGAAGCAGACAAGATGGCAAAGGTGGGTGCAGAAGAGAATCAGACAGAAAACATGGTTACCCATACAGAGATGAAGACTATCATCAAGTCACTATATAGAACACCTCAATCAGAAGATGCCTACCATCATCTCTCGAGGCCAGAGCAAGTGACCATTTTTCGTCTCAGAACTGGACACAACAGACTAAACCAACACATGTACAGGCGGTTCCACCTTGTGACATCGCCCGCGTGTCCTTGTGGAGAAGCAGAACAGACCACAGAGCACATACTTCAATGTTGCAGTACATACCAGCTGCTGAGAGAAGAGATCTGGCCTTTGTCAACCTCTTTTCTTGAAAAGCTGTATGGGCCTGTGGAAGAACTGCAGAAAACCACAGATTTCATCTTGAGAACGGCTCTCCAAGTGTGATACCAGCGATCGAAAAGAAGAAGAAGAAGGTGACCTCAAGAAAGCAGAACTCGGTACACTCAAGTCAGGAATGGACCTGAGGAAGCCAAGTATTTCGACTGAGGACAATACCCAGTTGACAAAAACGAAGAAGGAGTGATTGCAGCTGCAGGATGTTTCTACTACTACAGCCGCAGAATACAGTAATCAGACATACCTAGAGTATATTCCGTTTAACAAATGTTTGACATGAAGCTTTCCCTGAGAAAAATCATTTCCCAATATTATATATCGCTTAACAGATGGCTGAAACATAGGCTACTAGATGATGCTTGTGTTCACATATATGTATACTCGACATAGGTTAGCATGTAGAATTATCTAATTAAATATTACCGAGATTAGCCAGGCGAACGAACACGTTTTGGACAGAATGGACAAAACCTGAGCCTAAAAATAGTAATGTTTGCTTATATAACTGACATAATAAGTCGTTAATGACGTACCCAAGTCTCATTAGTCAGATTTTATTGCCTTTGAATAGAAAATCTTGCTTCACGGCAAAATGTATCATTTTCTTTCATAAACACTCTGGGATGCAGCAAGTTCGGGCGTTCTTCAATTTCCGGTGTTCTTATTAGCTATAGCGTCTGCCTCTGCTATTGCGTTAACGGAATAAACACATCATCGTACCTAAAGGGTAAAAATGACTGCATTGACAATTGATATATTGCATACGTGTGTGGAGCATATGGAAACTAAATTTAATGTATCTTCTTTGCTAATTTTATCACATTTTCCCACATTTATTCAATCCCTGGCTTTGATTGGATGACAACCCTAGAGCCTACCATCATAGGATCCTTCCAGCCAAATTTGGTTTAAAATCTGCCAATAGGGCTAGGAGGAGATACTTCCTAAAGCAAAACATGATGGATGCATGACGGACAGATGACTAACGGATTACGGTTGATCGCCATGGCAAAATCGCACTTGACCACTGTGGCTAGATAAGCTAATGAGAATCAAATCATATTGGAAAGAAAGAATACATTTTGAAGGATTTCCAAAAGATTTTGGTAAATTCCAAGATGGCCACCAGCATAAAAAGCTCTGAACCTACCACCATTGTAACCTTCCAGCTAAATTTGGTTGAAATCCGTCAAGGGGGTAAGGAGATGTGTTTTGACAATTTTCGGTACAATTTTCATAAAATCTAAGATATTGAAACACAAAATTGACAAATCAAAATTCTGATTAGATGTCTAGCATAATAGGGTCCGTCTATCGAAATATGGTTGAAATCCAGCAGGCAGCAGATGCGTTTTGTCACTTTCCGGAAAATTCTTTACAAAATCTAAGTTTTCACAAAAAAACATTGGCCAATCAAAAATCTAAGTTCTAGTTCCTAACTCCATAGGATTGTTAAAGCCAAATTGGGTTGAAATCTGTCAAGAAGCTAAGGAGGAGATATATTTTGATTTAAAAAAAACCATATCTAAGATTTTCAAGCAAAAGATTTACCAATCAAAGTTCTGAATATAAGTTCTAGCACCTACCTCTATATGATCCTTCAAGGCAAATTTAGTTGAAATCTGTCAAGAAGCTAAGAAGGGGATACGTTTTGACACTTTCCGGTAAATTCTTTATATAAAATCTAAGATTTTGACACAAAATATTGACCAATCAAAAATCTAAATAGAGGTTCTAGACCTTACCTCCATAGGATCCTTCTAAACTAAATATGGTTGAAATCTGCCAAGACTCTAACGAGGAAGTCCGTTTTGATACTTTCTGGTAATTAAAAAAAAATCTAAGATTTGCACCCAAAAAATGTACTAATCCAAATTCTGAATAGAAGTTCTAGGCTGGTAGAGCCTATCTCTGTCAAGAAGCTAACGAGGAGATGCATTTTGAGACTTACCAATCAAAATTTGAATAAAACTTCTAGAGCCTACCTCCATAGGATTCTTCAAGCCATGTTTGGCAGAAATCTGTCAAGAAGCTAAGGATGAGATCGGTTTTGACACTTTTAGGTAAATTTTCTACAAAGTCTAAGATGTTCACCCAAAAGATTTCCCAATCAAAATTCTGAATAGAAACTGTAGAGCCTACCGCTCTAGAATCTTTCCAGGCCAATTTAGTTGAAATCTGTCAAGAAGTTAAGGAGGCGATTGATTTTGACACTTTCTGGTAAATCTTTTATAAAATCTAAGATTTTCGCCCCAAAAATTGATCAATAAAAAATCTGAAGAGAAACTTCCAGAGCCTATCTCCATAGAACCCTTCTAGTCAAATTTGATTAAAATCGGCCAATTGGTTTTAGTAGGAGATACATTTTAAAGCATAAGGTGATGGACGGATGGACGACTGGCGGTCGTCATGGGATAAGCCCACTTGGCCATTCTGACCAGGTGAGCTAACAATATAAAGTAAGACTGAAAACGGTTGCTACCTTAGACTAGAAACTAAGCGTCCAGCATAAAGCAACAGCAACTTTCAGTCCAGTTAGGCTAAAATTAGAGTGACCGTTAGCAACGCTATATATAGGAAAATTTATTAATGAAATCGATCATGGCTGGACCCGTAATAACGATAAAGCACTGTGAGTTGGAACACACGTGACATGATCCCAAGTGCCAACATTTTAGGAGTCGTTTCCAAATTATTATTATCACCTGATAACTCCTTCTGAAATAAACTGTGGAGCTGTCAGAAAGGTGGCAGTGCAGGACTAATTCACATTTCTAGTTTACCCATCCATCATACGATGTCATAATCAAGTAAGTGATGTGTATGCTGACGTCTTAATCATGACGTCATGAATGATTCGAAATAGTCCGTCTTTAACGCTTAATAATCTCACACGTTGTACGAATTGTATGTCTTTGCTATTTAATAAACATGCTGTTGAATATTTTGAATGTTCAGTCGAATTAGTTTCAAAATACTCAACAGCTTACCTGCATAGTTTTTTGGAAATTGATAGTCAGGGAGTTCAGAGATCGATCGATCCCAACACGAGCGTGGTGGGGGTGGAGCTTAGATAGAAATGGGCGGGGCATATCTAAAACTGGAAAGGTCCATTGGTTCTATAGAAATATCCAGGTTCTTTCATTCAATGACCAGGTAAAGATTAATTAATTATGGTAAATATCAGAGTATTTCATGAATCTCTTTAAAATGTTATATGTACTTTAGAAACTGAGTTTTGAGCTTCGAAAATACATGTGACATTTTTTCAGAAAGGGAAATAAAATTCAAATGCTAATACACGTTCTACTTACCATACCAAACACAAATGATCAGCTTAGATAAATATTGATATCTATGATTAGTTCTGCAAAATGAATGATGGCCATTGTCAAACCTGATACATGATCCAGATCACCACAATTGAGGAATCCAGTTTCTCAGTCAATCAAATAACGTCATAATGAACATACGTCACATGTAGGATGAAGTCATAATCAATTACACCGTGAATGATGCGATATAGTCCGCCAGGTTGTACGAATTGTATGTCTTTACTATTTAATGAACATTCTGTTGAATTTTTTGAAACTAATTTAATTGGGAACTGTTGCTGACATAGACAGTAGTTAGAGAAAGATAGGCCATATGCATTTCCCATAGGCAGCAACAACACCCAATCAAATTAGTTTCAAGATATTCAACAGCTTACCTATATAGTTTTCAACAAATTAGAGTGACAACAAATATTCAACAGCTTACCTATATCATTTTCTGGAAATTGAGATTCAGGGAAGGCAGGGATCGATCCAAACACGGGCAAAGCGTGGGTGGAGCCTAGCTAGAGATGGCTGTGGCATAGCTAAAATTGGATGCCTTCATTCGGACCTCACACCTTCTATCAGTTGCATTGATTAGCTTTCTGGCCGGGAACTAACTCTATATCATTACTTGGGATAAGAACACTTTTAAAAACGAACTCAAATTCCGCAAATAGGCTACACCTATAATCTCTTATATATTATAGTGACAGAAGGAATAATAAGAAAACACACTCTTAAACACGCACACCTGGACTAGATTTGTTGCTGTTCATTGTAATTTCCTCCATTGTTATTAACCTTTTTATGCTGTTAGAATCACTATTTATCACCTAAAGTAAAGGGGTAATCTGCTATCAGAAGGGATTCGAACCACCAAGCCTCTCCACAGACCCACCACTGTTTTCTTCATTTATTTCCCTTTTTATACGCCTGCGTCAGCGGGGTCATATTATGTGATGGCGCTAGCCGTCCGTCCGTCAGTGCGTGCGTCCGTCCATCCGTGCTCGCGTCTTTCCGTCCGTCCGTTCGTGCGTCCATCCGTCTGATTTCTTGTCCGGAGCAGATCTCGAAGGTTGTTTTTTTTCAGCAGATGTGTTAGGGATAGACGAAGTGACATGATTTCGTTTCGACAAAATGCGCCCATATTCGCCAGAGTTATCTCCGTTAAAAAGCTAAAATTCGTCAAAGTTTTCTTGTCCGGTCCAGATCTCGAAGAGTTATACATCAGCAGATGTGTTAGTGATAGACGAAGTGCAATGATTTCATTTTGGCAAAATCCGGCCTTTTATCCTTGAATTATCTCCCCTGAAAAGCTAAAATTCGTCAAAATTTTCTTGTCCAGAGAAGATCTCGAAGAATTTTGAACCTCCACTGACAGGGATAGACGAAGTGTCATTTATCAAAGACAAAATGTTCACATTTAGCATTCCTCAAACAAGTATGCCTGCGGGCGTATGTTGAGTTTCACTAAACTCTTTTCAGCTTCTTCATCTTTATTCCTTTTCCCCTCCACGTTTTGCCATTCACTTCCCATCATTTTGACTTTCTTAAAATTTTCTCCACTCCGCTCGCTCGTTCTTTTGCCACTCACTTTGTCTTCAACATCGCCTTTTACTATCTTCCTAAAGTTCATTTTTTCTATTCTTTAACTTCTTTTTCCAATTCCCCTGTATATCCCAAGTCTGTTTCTTTTATCCACTTGTATCCTCTTCCTCTTTACATTCTTACATTTGCACTGTCTTGTTCTTTGAGTTGTTCCCCCCCACCCCTTCCTGGGCCACACCCACGCTACGCCATTGTGCCGGTCAGTCTATCTGTCACTTGGTCTGCCAAATCTGAAATTTTTCTAACAAAGCTGCCTAAGACACAACAATAGCATGTTACACTTGTTATTCTTATAACAATAAGGTGGTTTGCATCCTTTCCACCTTTCTTTTTCATTGTCTTAAATTTCCTGCTATCCTCCTACCCTGTCCATGTGCCTTTTTAATTCTTATTAAAGGTGCATATTCACACTAAATGCTTGTAATATGCTATTGTTGTGTCTTTGGCAGCTTTGTTAGAAAAATTTCAGATTTGTTTTTTTTGATTTGCACCTTTAGTTTCGTAATTTTCTTCACATTCGCGTTTCTGTTCTCCCGTTGCTCTTTCTCACTTCACCGCCCATCCAGGCTCTCCAATTTTGACGATCCTTCCATTTCTGCGAGGAACTTAAAGTATAGGGAACCGGAAAGATCTTCTTTCCCTTTCTATCTTTATGTTCTCTTTATCTAATTTTCATTTGATGTAAATCGATAAGTTTAGAACTTAAGCCTATATATTTTGATATGAAGTGATGACATCGGCAAACATATCGTATTGACAGCAACATTTATGAAAGATGATCTTTCAGTTGATGAGCTAAAACATTTCACAATTATGTCACTTTCAGGCAACAGTCATATAAGCCTGCAGCCAGCGGTAAACTTCGAGCCGCTCCGCGGACATAAGGTGGTGATAATGTGTCCATATTGTAAAACGAAGATGAGGACAAACGTCGAGTACGAAATCGGGAAATGTAGCTGGTTGACATGTGTCATACTCGTCTTCATTGGGTAAATACCATTCCACGACTGTGCCAATACAGGGGTCCATCCATCCATCCATCCATCTATCCACTCACTTACCCACCAACCCACCCACCCACCCACCCACCCACACACACACCCACCCACCCATCACCCATCATCCATCCATCCATCCATCCATCCATCCATCCATCCATCCATCCATCCATCCATCCACTCACCTACCCATCCACCCACCCACCCATCATCCAGCCATCCATAAAACGCTCACCGACCCACCCATCCACCCACATGTCCATCCATTTGATTCCATTCTATTCGTCGATCCATGCACCAGGACATCCACCCATCCATTGATACACCATCTACTCATTCTATCCAGCCATCCATCAAATTATCTCTCCCACCCACCCTTCACTCACCAACACCACAAACCACCGACCACACACCTCCCTGCCTCCCACCCATACACCCACCAATCCATCCATCCACCCACCCACCCACCCACCCACCCACCCACCCACTCACTCACTCACTCACCCATGCATTGAGTGGGTGGCGTATTTTAGATAGATAGATAGATTGGTTGGTTTGTTGGCCTGTCGGCCGAGAGACCAATACAACCGATCGAGTAATATATTAATATTCTGTTACATAGACTGGTTTGTTGTCGGCAGATGAATTGATTGATTGACAGTCACATAACTCTACATCTCTGCTTCTACCAAGGCCTACTCAATACAACTTCGAGTGATTGATTGATTGATTGATTGACTGATTGATTGATTGATTGATTGATTGATTGATTGATTGATTGATTGATTGATCGATTGATCGATTGATTGAGTGTGTGAGTTTGTGAGTGAGTGAGTGATTGGGTGATTGATTGATTAAACACACAGACATATGACTATCGCAATTTAAACACAACATAAATCCAAATCCTAAATCTATTGTACCAACATACTACCTCTATGAAGAACGACGCCTTGAAGTTCTACATACAAAATTAAGAAATAAATCTAGCCAGGTAAATGCAAATTTATTTCGTTTTAACCTACTCGAAAACTAAAATTGTCCACACTGTAACAAAATAGAAGATAACCACCACTAACTATTCAAATGCCCTAGCTACGACGAACCATGACGTAAATTTAAGTGATATCCGAGCTAAGCATTAATTGCGTGCCCAACATTACAAAGAACTTGCTCTTAAATGGAGATCCAAATTTAACTCTTTAACACTCATATCAGCAAAAAACGGCTTCAGCAGTGATCTTGAGAAATTTCCATTTGCAGATTAAGGGAAGACTATTTTGAAAACCTACCACTGGAATGACTGGCTCGATAACCGAGTCATTCCAGTGACAACATTTCAAAAATAGTCTTCTCTTGGTCTGCAAATGGACATTTTTTCGAGAAAATTGAAATAGTGGGTTAAGCAACCTTCAAAACACATTTATCATCAGAAATGTCCATCCCGGACTAGGTTGGGAATACAAAGCGGTTTGACTCAAATTAAATATAGGCGGACGCTGATGCGAACACGAGAACACAACACAGACATACACACAAGGTTCGAACCCACTCTGAATGCCAAACCTGTCTTTAATCGCCCCCCTCCCTGTTTTTGGCGCTCGCTGATGCTGGTCCTTTAGGTTTGATGGTCGTAAGACCACCTATCTCGAGAGCCGACACCATTTAGCACTCATAGCCAGGCGACTCTGAACACCTAACAGCCAATTATACCGATTAATTTGATGGCTAGAGTGTATGTTGCAGATATAGCTGACTGGTTGAGCGGACAGACTGGGGGGACGGTGGATCGATGAATGGCTGGATCGATGGGTGGGTGGGTGGGTGAGAGGGTGGGTGGATTGGTGGATGGATGGATGGTTGGTTGGATGGATGGATGGATGGATGGATATATGGATAGAGGGATGGATGGATGGATGGATTGTTTGGTTGGTTGGTGGGCGGAATAAAGGTGTGTGCGCGTGCATGCGCGCGTGTGGAGGGATTGGTGGATGATAGATAAATGGAAATGTGAACAGTTAGATTGGTGGGCGGGCAGACTGGTGGAACAATGGATGGGTGCATGGCTGGGTGGGTGGGTGCATCGGTGGCTGGGGTGATGGATATTAGGGTGGATGGATGGATGGATGTATGGATGGATTTGTGGGCGGAATAGAGATGTGTGAGCGCGTGCGTGCGTGCGTGCGTGCGTGCGTGCGTACGCACGTGCGTACGTATATGCGTGTGTGCGTGTGGACGGGTGGGTGGATGGATATATGGAAAGGTGAACAGTCGGATTGGTGGGCGGACAGACTGGTGGGCCAATGGCTCGATGAATGGCTGGGTGGATGGATGGTTGGGTTGACGTGAGGGTGGTGGCTGGTGGATTGATTTATTAATCGCTTATTAAATTTAGTATAAGAATCCAAGTGCGGTTCAGGGTCCGTGTTTTAGTACGCGAGTCAGAGTCTGGATCCATGCCCCTCATTTAGTATGTTATTCAGGTCCGGATCTGTCTTTTATCTATGGCTATGACTCTGACCCGATAGTGGCATTGAAGTTTGACAATTTACAAGTAAGCTAATCACTTTCATGTATATTGTTAATCACTGCTATTGAATTCTTACTTTGTTACGACGTGATCAACTCTAGCTGAAATATTTAGTACTATAAGCCGTGTAAATAAGCCATTCATCACCAGATGTGTGATAGCTCGTCAACATAAATACAGTTAGTCTAAAAGGTACTACCTTTGAATCTTGCTATTATGATTGGTACTTGGGATCCGGGATCCACGAGCAGGCTTTTACGCTTTCATATATAAGCCAGGTACTTATTCATGACACATTGACATATAATAATAATAATAATAATAATAATAATAATAATAATAATAATAATAATAATAATAATAATCTCTGTTTGATTGCAGCTGTGACCTTGGTTGCTGTTTTATCCCCTTCTGTACACATGCATTCATGGACAGTATACATAAGTGCTCAAAATGCGACAAAACTCTTGGCAAATGGAACCGATTGATGACATGTTGTAATTCTAAACCAGCAGATACTGATACAAAATAGAATTTAAAACATGATAGATTGTTGCCTTGATAGATACCAATCGAGCGAAGATCTTGATAATCACTTGACATTCACTCATACCAAATGCTTATGCTACACAATTCCAGATCAATTCACCACCAATTGGTGCATTGTACAGTCGCATTCAGGCTTCAGCTGGGGAATTCGAATGAGCGCGATATCTATGTTTTACACGTGTGTGCTTTCGCACTAACCAACAGAGAACCTCTGAGACTACGGAAATATCATATATGGAACGTGTGCTGTGCGGGAATCTGATAAATGGGATGAATGCAGTTTTAGCTCTGTCCCGCCCATTTCTATCTAAGCTCCGCCCACGCTTTGTCCGTGTTGGTATCGATCGAACAATTCGTACAACTAACGGACTTTTAACAGTTCCAGATGGACCTAGCTACGACATTCATCACGTAATTGATTGTGACGTCGGACTACATGTGACGTAATTGAATATGACGTCATATACTTGATCGACAGATTGGATTCATGAATTCCCCCTTCTGCAAGAACCATGGTGCCTATGAACTCTGTGAACACCTAAGGCCAAACAACAATCTTCCTTAAAATTTTTTATAATAATCCTATTGAATATTTTGAAGCTAAGCTTAATGGGAGCTTGCTGCCCTATGTCAGAAACAGGCCCCTGTCAAATTAGTTTCATAATATATAACAGCTTGCCTGTATATTTGACTTGAAATTGTGATTCTCGGAATTCAGCGTTCAGCCGTGTGGGTGTGCGGTTATTCAGGTAGATATGCTATGGATACACATTTCCATAATTAGCGCCACAATAGAGGATTACAGTTTATCCATCAATCATATGATGTCATAATCAACTACGTGACGTGTTGGATGAGGTCATAATCAATTACGTCAAGAATGACGTAGTTAAGTTCGTCACGAACACATAATTGATGACGGACTAAGCGGTGTTTTAAGAACTGTATATCTTTACTATTTAATAAACATGCCGTTGAATATTTTGAAACTAATTTGACTTGGCGCTGTTGCCAAAGATCTTCAGATCGTCCGAATCCAACACGGCGAAGTGTGGGTGAAGCTTAGCTAAATGGGCGGGGTATAGCTAAAATTAGAGTTCTCCATTAACTCTACAATTAGCTCAGCTGCTATGTGGATAACTTGATGGAAGCTGGTAAGAGGCGGGTCACGAACCAGATCACTAGATCACACCGAATCCATTTGTCATAGGATTCCTAAGGAGACTCACATGAACATCAATATGGCGTAGGTGTATGTATCCATACATCATTTGCAATAGAGACAGTTGCTTTTTTCCGCATGTGGTTTGCCGTAGCAAGTTCTGAATGGCTGACGCAGATTGACATATGTACAACTTTGATAACCAGCTCGAAGGAGTTCGGCCGCCCTCACGCAAGACATTGGCCCTTTACCATCACCCCACCCCACCATTACCCACATTAAATACATACGGGAACAAAGATGTTTCTTGTGAAGTGTAAGATAATGATAGATAGATAGATTTATTACACAATATGCCATTGGCCCTTGAGTGAATACAATTTTAATTTATGCATTGCATGGCGGACAACTTATTTGCATTGTATACATACAGTTGTGCGACAGCAACTCCTTATATATACACAATGAAATCATCACATGCCAAGACATACCCGCTTCACTCCATCCACACCCACACCCTAAGCCTCCAAATGCACACAGTCTAAACAATCCCACTCTTAGTCACCATGCTGCGAACATGCACCCTTAAGATTGCTGTCATATCTTAGTAAAATAACAAGCCGTGGTAAATAATAGTATATAATTGATTTGCATCGGATACTTTACTTCACCCTATCTTAATCTCTCCTTTCTTTCGCTCCCACCTGCCCATAAACCACCGCACGCACGCAATCACCCCACCCACCCACCCACCTCACCAGCCCCGCGCACACGCACGCGGACTCGGTCGCACGCACTCGCGCGCACATGCGAGCGCGCACACATGTCCCAAAGGGCAAACACGATTTCACGCAAGCAGAAATGCATGGACACGATTTATCGGAAAAGTCCTAACTGAGTTATTCAGTTTAACTATTAATGCCAAAATATGATATGCTCAAAACAATTAAAGAAAGCACACAAACTAGCTAGCATAGATATAAAATAAAACAGAATGTGGAGAAAATGCAACTCACATTCGTTCATCGCGAATAAGAAAGGCATTATATATAAATGCCGCTAATTTTTTAAACCTTATTTCGTTCGGACATCTTAATAATGTATGAATCCACTTTTAGTTATACCCCGCCCATCTCTAGCTAAGCTCCGCCCATGCGGAGTGTGTTATGATCGAGTTATATACTTTGAATCATGACTTCCCAGAATCCTATTTTCAAGCTAACTATACCGGTCAGCTGTTGAATGGTTTGAAACTACTTTGACCGGTTGCAGCGCCTAGTCAAATTAGTTTCAAAATATTCAACAGAATGCTTATTAAATAGTAAAGGCATGCAATTCGTACACTTGACGGACTATTCCAGGTTCATGAGAGAGTATTTCTGTCAATTATGAATGTGACGCCGGCCTACATGTGACATAAGTCATTATGACGTCTTGTACTGGACTGATAGATTGCATTTATGAATTATTGCTAACGGCTGAATGCAATGTAGAATATAATTTATGTCTTGAGATTGTATTGAGAATTACTAATACATATTTATTTACATAAACATTGACAGATTTGCTTACATAATTGGGTAGTCGGTAGAGGCTGTCAGAATCTACTAATTGCTACTAATTAATGGGCTCACATACACATGGGTATTGCCGAAATTTACACTCGTGCACGGTGTAACCTATCAACTGCATGTCGACACTCTCACTCAGCTTATTCAGTCTGCTCAGTGTTGACAAATCCTGATTCGGCTTGACTGTTTCAAAGATTCAGCGTCATTAGGACAATGTCTGGTGCCTTGCAGCGTGAAACTTGTAGTAGCTAGAGCACTACACCGCTTTACACACGCTGGTGAGTGTACTGTCGTTTCTCGTCCGAGTTCTCCGACTCCACCCTGAACCGATTCTGATATGCCGGGCGAGACCGGCATATCAGAATCGGCATAGGGTGGAGTCTCACCCGGTATATCAGAATCAGCTTAGGGTGGAGTCAGAGAACTCAGACTATGTCCCTTCTTGCTATGTCTGCCTCAAGAAAGGCACTTCCATGACGACGGTTATTGAAACAAGACCCAATCTTTCTATCTTCTATAAGCAGATACGCTAGACAAGTAACGGCAGTAAGATAGAATGGGTTCATATGTGTCAATGTGATTTGACAGACCATGCATGGTCTAGCTACTCAAGGTTTCACGAATCTTTCGGATATAGACCTTTCATTTATCAATTGGGCCTACATCGCTGATATAGTGAGTATATGCTGTTATGGTCGTCATTTGTTCATAATCAAGGCCGAGCAATATGTATTTCTTGGCATTGGTTATGAACAGATCGTGAAAATCTATACATCTTTAATTCCATTCCAAACAGGTTGGGCAAAAGGTCACGGCTAATATAAATGAACGGATCTGGGTAGGGCCTACCGATGCCATGGCAAGGCATCTCGTGTTTAGCATTGTTTTATTCACGACAAAAAGCAGATATGTGGGTTGATGTATATTTCTGGTGAATTAAATGTATTAAATTAGGGATGAGATGACATCATTTCCATGTCTTAGAACATGTCGTTATCAGATGGATCAGTCTTTGCTTCTCCGCCGGTCCAGTTTGGTCCAACAGCTTTGCAAACGCACCGCCGTCATCATGTACTAAAGCATATGGCGTATCAAATTGCAACAGCTCGCCATCTTGTAAGACCTGCAAGATATGTGCAATAAACCTTTCCAGTTTTAGCTATGCCCCACCCACCTCTGGCTAAGCTCCACCCACACTTCGCTGTGTTGCGGTTGATCGATCCACGACAATTAATTTCCTGAAAGCTATACAGGTAAGCTGTTGACAGTTTTGTAACTAATTTGGCAGAAACAGCGCCCAATCAAATTGGTTTCAAAATATTCAACAGAATATTTATTAAATAGTAGACATAAGATTCGTACAACAAAGCATAGTCCGACTTCAAATATGCGTTCGTGATGTACTTATCGACGTTATCCATGTCGTCATAATGACGTCATTAATTATGATGTCATCCTACACGCCACGTAGTTGATTATGACGTCATATGATGGGTAGATACAGTGGAAAGGTCCATTGTTCCATAGATATAGAATAGACTAATAAGAAGCGTTCTCTCAGGAGCTTTCGTAAAGTAGTAATTTTCGCAGTGTTTACACATGATAGTTGTAGTAAATATAATTTACATAAAATAGAAACAAGAATTGTTCTTGTGTCTTCATCATTACCGATAAATATCAGAGCTCGGATGATAAATATCAGAGCTCGGATGAAACGCCTTTAGTAGGAAGAATAGGCTTAGTAATATGGCAATGTGGTATAGTGCTGATCTTTTTATAAAACAAGATGCTTATCTGTATTTTGTGCAGAATTCAGCATGTTCTTAACAGCTTATCTTTGCCCGTAACCAATAAATCAGTGACATTTCGTTTCCTCATAGGTAACATGTGGTGTGATAGTGAATTGTGGACACAAAATGAGGTAGGGATTAGAAACTAATTATTATAAGAAGTTCAACATGATCTTGCCCCATGATGGCGGCAACAGAATCAACAGATGACAGTTTCATCCCCCCCCCCCTCCCATGACAACAATGTGTCCTAGTTAGTTCCCTAAGCATTGGCCAACCCTGAAAGGGAAAAAATGCAAAACTAAGCACTACGCATAAGCCTGAGATCCAAGAGTTGCGTTCCAATGTCAGCGACCTTGATTTACCAGCTCAATCAGCTAAATGTTACCAAACTGATTCCCTATGGCATAGGTAGCCATACACCCAAGCTTAGTTTCAATAGGGTTACTTAGTATAAACGGAGATGTTTTGCTAACGGAGAAACCGGGTTCCGATTTTGAAACGGCGTCGCTTGAAAGTTGGCGTAGTTTTAGACAGCTTACACCAATATGTTTGCAAAATGTTAATATAGAAACTACCACTAACTCAGCCAATGTAAAATGTATATGTACCACGACGTACGTAATTTTGATGCCATTTTGCGTTGAACAAATTCAGTCTTACCATAATTCTATCAGCATCTGCGATCGCGTGTAGACGATGTGCGATAGCCAGCACTGTACAGTCCGTAAACTGCTCCCGTAAACATCTCTGGATGAGCACATCAGTTCTGAGAAACGATTGCATAATATTGGACAATAATGGCCAGAAGCTACAACTTTAAAGTCATCAACATCATAATATCATAATATCATAATGGAGGAATCAATTTCTAGCCATGACACGCCCATTTCTAGTTAAGCTTGGCCCACATTTTATGCGTGTCGGAATGGATTTGAATCTTCGAAACTTGAGGAACCAGATTCTAAATTTCAAAGTGAATAAACAGGTAAGCTGTTGAACATTTTGAAACTAATTTGACTGGAGCTGGAGCTATTGCTGCATTTGGCAGTCAAATTAGATTCAAAATAGTCAACTGGATGTTTACTAAATTGTAAATTTATCACAGACATACAATTCGTAGACTGGTGACAACCATTTCTATTTTCATGACACTGCAATCTCTGCCATAAGATGGCAATTGTTAAAACAGGTGACTGAAACACTAATATAAGCAATTGGAATACCAGTGCCTGAATGTCAATACGACTATACAAGAAAGTCATTGAATATTTTGAAACTGTTGCAGCAACACATCCCAGTCGAATTAGTTTTAAGCCATTCAGCGGAATATTCTTTACTTCATAATGATCTTTTCGTTTGTGGTTGTAATGTTAAAGAGGTAATTTTAAGACATCGTCAACATGTTAGACGAACAACTATATCTAATTAGAGCTGATTATTTGCCAGTCGCATAAGCTAGGGACTAGTCAAGAAGATTTATTTAGAAAATGCTACGTTTGGCTGGTAAATAGTCGACGATCGCTTGTTCTTATGCGATCGCTGGCGGAACTAAAGCGATAGTTATCCACGACGGGGGGGGGGGGGGGGTAGATGTGGTATCTAAATAAGATTATAAAAAAAAAATGAAACCTTACTCCATGTCGACGTTTGCTGTAGCTTCGTCCAGAATCAGAATCCTACATCTCCTCAATATAGCTCGTGCTAGACGCACCAACTGTCGCTGACCTACGCTAAGATTGGATCCACCTTCAGACACAGGGCTATCTAACTCGCTAGGATGGCTCTGGAAATACTCCGCCATTTCAACCTGAAAAAAACATTACGCTCTTTACGTCAGGGTACATTTCCCCATTTTCTCCAAGGTTTATTCTACAGAGGTAACACTTACTGCTTCAGATAAGAATAGACGGTCTATTTATAGCCATGCCCCGCCCATTAATAAGTAAGCTCCTCCCAGTTCTGCCCGCTTTTGGGATCAATTTAAATACTTTGAATCCTGAATTTCCAGAATTCCAATTTCAAGGTGATTATACAAGTAAGCTGTTGCATATATATTGAATCTAATTTGATCGGGTGCTGTTGCTGCATATGACCGCAGCAGCTCCCAGTCAAATAGTTTCAAAATATGCAACATAATGTTTGTTAAATAGTAATGCTCATGACAGAGCTAGATAGGTCACTATGTATTGCGACGTTTGACTACATATGACGTAAGATATTAGGAAGTCATACACTTGAGAGACAAATCCGATTTATCCATTGCACTAATAATAATAATAATAATAATAATAATAAAAATAATAATAATAAAAAAAAAAATAAAAAAAATAATGTTCTTTATTTTGCGAGGGTAAATCGTCAGTTGCCTGATGTTAACGAGGCCCCTTAAGCGCACTCTGTCTTCGTCTTACAAGACGTCACCAGTTGACAACAATATTGTTATCAAAATGAATGCCAGTTATTTAATATAATTCTTGCTAACTTCATATGGGAACACATTTCTAATATCTATTCCCACGCGCCATACATGTATAATATAAACATATTGCATGTAGACCTTTAAGTTTCGCTACCATGGTGACTGTACATGTTCTAAAGCAGCCCACATCTCTTCGCTAGTGCATTGCCCCGGTGGATCAAGATTTCTGCGCAGGGTACCGCTAAATAAAACTGGATCCTACAAATAATTGATATAATTCAAGGCACTTTGCAAGTAATTTATCAAACAAGGTGTTGCAGAATATAACGATACATTTGAAAAAAAAAGATTTTGTTGATAAATAACTTACTAAAATCAACATGGATTGTTGAAGACAATCTGTTCAAGTCTTCATGTACACCTACGCCCTGCACACCTGATCCTATTCCGACAGCTCTGATCAAACAATTTACAGATGAGCCGTTGTCACTACTCATTACTGACTCAAATTATTAATAGGTCACTAAGTCAAGTTGCTTTAAATGTGCTCGAGTCACACCAGTGCTTAAGTTAACTAGTCTAGACCCTGACAATCGTCCGGTGTCTAACTTAGCATTTGTCTCTAAAATAAGTGAAAAAACCCATGTCTTCAAAATTTCAGCCCCCATGTTGCAGTACATTACATTTCTGTGCCGAGGCAATTTACATATACAAAGCTTTGCTCTACACAGACAGTACTAGTGAGAGTTCATAATGATATCATGACAGCTGTAGACAACAATGTATGCTGATATTACTAGATTTGTCAGCTGCTTTTGATACTATTGGCAGACTTGAGAATATGTTCGCAGTAACTGGGTCCGCTCTAGCATGAATCAATTCATACCTGACTAACAGATCACAAACGGTGAATATCAATTGTACACTTGGTAAGCCACGGTACACTTGGTAAGCCACGGTACACTTGGTAAGCCACGGTACACTTGGTAAGCCACGGTACACTTGGTAAGCCCCAGCCATTACAATTCGGTGTGGCACACGGTACTGTGTTTTGACCACTGTTGTTAATTGCATTATATACAGACACATTTGGAGCTGTTGTTCGTCATCATGGATTGAAATTGTATGCTGATGACACACACATTTACCCCTGGTTTAAAACTTGTGATAGTTCCATTGTTGCCATTCAGCAAATTGAGAATTGTGTGGCTGACAAACAAACCTGGAGAAATGTTGACAAAATTGAGACAATTATGTTCGAAACACTGAAAATACAATGTACGACGACCAATGCGCCTAATTATTCTATAGAAAGCAGTATCCTGCCTGCATCATATGAAAAGAACCTAGGTGTACTTTCGACTCTCACATTACAATGGAAGAGCAAGCCAGTTCCGTTTGAAAGTCGTGTGAAGTTCAAATTGCTGACGCAAGCGTTCAAGGCAATAATACACGGCCAGTCACCAGCATATATCAGCGACATAGTGCATATCTATAAGCCGAACAGGAGCCTTAGATTCGCGCAGTCAATGACTCTAACTGTACTAGGCTCTAGAACTATAACATACGGTGACCGACGGTTCGCAAGAGCAGTACCGGTCTTGTGGAACACACTGCCAGCTAACATACGGCACATAAACAAGCTTGCCGGTTTTAAGAAAGCTCTTAAAACCCACCTTTTTATCGAACGCTATGAACCTATGTAAATTTTACTGCCGTCTATTAAGTTTTATCATCTGTTGCAATCCACATCTAATTTTTAATAATTCTAATTATGATTTTCTGTTTTATGAAATGTGATGTCAGTTTCTATTTTAACCTAAGTAGTTAATCACTGTACAGCGTTTTTGAACCATCTTTTTTGGAAAAGAACGCTATATAAATATGGTAAAATAATAATAATAAAAATAATAATAATAATAATAATAATAATAATAATAATAATAATAATATCACTCAACATATATATGTTTAATCATTGGCCGAATCTGGAAATATTTAACAGTTGCAGCAACAAAGATGCTTATCCAATTACAGGTTACCTCTAAATTAGACTAGGCCAATGCATTTCTAACTGTCATCACAGAAGAACAACTATGTAGATTACAGATGGTTCAGAATGCAGCGGCAGGAATATTTACTCGCAGTAGCCATTAGGACAACATCAAGCCAGTTTACAAGGATTGCATTGGTGTTCAATTCAGAGACCGAATACAGTATAAGGTATGTATTTTCGTAGGCCTATGAAAGACGATGAATTGATTAGCTCCGGGATACATTAGCACCGTGATAAGCTACCACAAACACAATAGAAACCTGTGATCAGTAAGCACGCATAATTTAGAAGTACCTAAAACCCCTCTCTCCACATTCGGCGACATGACCTTTAATAAGACGGCGGCCATATAGTGGAATGAATTATCTCTGTCAATCCGCACCAGTACAATTGTTGACTGTTTATCAAAGGAATGAAACTCCATCTTTTACAATTACAAGACGACTGTTAATAATATTTAGAACAATTTTTAGCATAGAAAATTTTAAAGGAAGGGTTTTTCTTACAATTTCTCTATATATTTATCGGATCATTAACAGTGATGTATAGAGATATTATTAGTAATGCATCGACAACATATTCAAATATAATGTTTCTTAGAAACAAAAAATTAACTATGATTGCCTGCCTAAGTGCCCATTTACACATTTTTGGCAGACAGTAATGCTTATATTGGGGAATATTTGGATGGTCGATGACGTGTCGTCGTAAATCCCAAACTTCACCACTTTGACCTTTTGACCACTCAGTGGGCGGATCCAAATGTAAATTTCCTCTTGTACTCTAGAATCATATGGATCAGTCGCTTAGCAAATTTTGTTGAATTCCATCACCATGAATGAATGGATGGATGAATGGATGGATGGATGGATGGATGGATGGATGCATGAATGAATGAATGAATGAATGAATGAATGAATGAATAATTTATTTACACACAGGTCATTATACAATGATATATGGGGAGAATATCTAACCAGGGACATATCAAACAATGTGAAATCATTAGCCAGTAAATTAGCCTAATTTGGGATTTTATTAACCAAACACTAGCACTCTTAGCCAATAAATTAACATATTTTGGGAAATTATTGGCCAAATAATAAACGGGTGCTAATCTTGTCTCAAATGTTCTATTGTACTGATAGATTATATTGAATAGACTCCACAACATTCATTTCCGGCATAGGTCAGCAACGGCTTCTAGTCAAATTAAGTTCAAATTATTCAACAGCTTACCTGCATGGTTACATGAGGTTACTTTTCTTTTAGCTCTCCTAGACAGTAAATTACTACTACTACTACTACTACTACTACTACTACTACTACTACTACTACTACTACTACTACTACTACTACTACTACTACTACTACTACTACTACTACTACTACTACTACTACTGCTACTACTACTACTACTACTACTACTACTACTACTACTACTACTACTCTACTACGACTACATTCTGACGCAGGTCTTGTAAACCGATCTCCATGAAGTTCACGCCATCAATAAACACGTGACCAGTAGGTGCATCCAGACGCAACAAGGCATGCACAAGGGAACTCTTACCGGCCCCTGTGCGTCCAACAATGCCAATCTGAAATCATAAAAACATATAATACCCAATGCTCTTCAATTGTGTTACGTACATAGAAATAAGTCTGTCATGAACTTCTAAAAGGTCCGTCATGTGTACGAATTTTATGTCTTTGCTACTTAATAACCATTTGGCAGCAACAGCACCCAGTCAAATTATTTTCAAACTATTTAACAGCGTATCTGTATGGTAACCTTTATTTTGGGATCTGGGAATTCAGCGATCGATCCAAACATGGGCAAAGTGTGGATGACCTTAGCTAGAAATGGGCAGGGCATGGCTAAAATTGGATTCGTCCAAAATACAAATTCAAATTTGCTTATTTTGCGGCATAATAGAATATGTACAAAGTCAGAGTAGGTAGTCCATCAAAGGCTAGACCTATAATCGGATGGACAGTAGTAGTGGTAGTAGTAGTAGTAGTAGTAGTAGTAGTAGTAGTAGTAGTAGTAGTAGGAGTAGTAGTAGTAGTAGTAGTAGGAGTAGTAGTAGTAGTAGTAGTAGTAGGAGTAGTAGTAGTAGGAGTAGTAGTAGTAGTAGTAGTAGTAGGAGTAGTAGTAGTAGTAGTAGTAGTAGGAGTAGTAGTAGTAGTAGTAGTAGTAGTAGTAGGAGTAGTAGTAGTAGTAGTAGTAGTAGTAGGAGTAGTAGTAGTAGTAGTAGTAGTAGTAGGAGTAGTAGTAGTAGTAGTAGTAGTAGTAGGAGTAGTGGTAGTAGTAGTAGTAGTAGTAGTAGTAGTAGTAGTAGGAGTAGTAGTAGTAGTAGTAGTAGTAGTAGTAGTAGTAGTAGTAGTAGTAGTAGTAGTAGTAGTAGTAGTAGTAGTAGTAGTAGTAGTAATAGTAGTAGTGTTGGGAAATGTTTGCGTATTGACTAAAGGTTATAATGTGTGTTTGTAAGTGTTAGTATTTGCTTATGATGTATTGCTTTACAGTTTTCTTGTAGGATTTCTGTTTGAGTATTTGTGTTTGGACATCTGATTCCGTTTCATTCCAGAGCTTGGTTGCAGGAATTGAGATTTTGTGTCTACCTAATTCTGATATATTTGGTATGCACTTTGTTCTCTGACGTGGTGTTCTGCGTATGGACTTCTGTGTTGCTCTTAAATAATTTTGATAGGGATTTAGGGAGATCATCATGGTGTAGTTGTGTTAACAATGTGTATGATTGCAGAGGCCCAATATCCGTGGGTTCCAACATGTATTCTGTCTTCACCCTTTGCTGTTTTAGAGAATAGTTATAACCTTTTACCGTAACCGTTTTAGCCGTGTTAGTTTAATTTCATGTGCACAGTTCCAGTTTATGTTACAATAAGTGATGTGTGGAAGGATTATAGGAGAGTAGAAAGTTTTAACAGTATCTAGTATCATGTAAGGCTTAAAGCGTTGGATGACACCGATGGCTTTTAATACTTCCACTGAAATTGTGCCAAATTATTTATCCCAGGTTAGCATAGGGTCCAGATAAACACACAATTTCTTTAGCAAACTTTCTGGATTTCTTTTTTATTTATAAAATCTTTGTTATATTTATTGTTTTTATTTTCTTTGAATTTGTGAAAAGCATGTAATTGGTTTAATCTATATTTATTTTAAACCATTTCTCTGTTAGCATAGCCGTATAATCTATGGATATCTGTGTCTCTGAAAAAGGCATCATCTGCAAAGAAAATTAGTGATAGATTTTGGCAGACAAAGGGTAGGTCATTTATGCACATTAGAAACAGTAAATGGTCAAGAATTGATCACTGAGGAACACCGCCGGCTAAATTTCTGGTTTTATAGCATACACCTTTATACTGAACCCATTGCATTCTCTTTCATAGATAACTCTGAAACCAGTCGAATGCAACACTACTTATGCCATATTAATTCAGCTTTTCTAATAATATTTTATGGTTTATGGTATCGGAAGCTTTAGATAGGTATAAAAATATGTCAATTATGTGATTAGAATTTTCTAGTGACTCTAAAATCTTTTTCAGGATATCAAGAAGGGCATACATTGTGGAGTGTTTTTCGCGCAAGCCATATTAGAAGTCATAAAGAATTCAGTTTTTTGTGCAGGTATTTAACTGACCGGTTGTAAATTAGGCATTCGAGCAGTTTTGAAAATAGCGGATGTATCGAGACAAGCCGGTTATTATTGAATTGCAATGCCTTGCCGTGTATATTGATGTGACCCGTGTAATTTTTTGTTTTACAGATATGTTCTATCCGTCAATTGAAGTTATCTATTCTTTCGCCGGTTTAAAATGGGTTAGTATTGTTAAAATTTCCTCTTTGTAGGTTCGGTGTATGAAGATTAAAGATTTGTTTGGAGTTACCTGGATTTTTTTCCGACCGGTTTGGTCCAATGTTAACAAATTATTCATTCATTTGCAATATCCATGGTTTCGGTGATGATTTTGTTGTCATGGATGAACTAAGATTTTTCGAATTTATTGTGATCCTTATTCAAATGTGATTTAATTATTTTGAAATCACCCATAATGTTGCCGAATTTGCTTTTGAATAGTTGAGTAACCGATTTGATGAATGCATCCATTGATTACACTACATTTCTATTCATCGTCTAAGAATAAAATCAGATACGTCTGGGATGATACACCAGGTGATTATCTTACCTTTTCCTTAGCCTCGATACGAGCTGTTATGTTTTTCAACACATAAGGGCCGCCAGTAGAATAATGTAAAGACACATTTTTCAGAGTTATATCTCCGTGTTGTGGCCATTTTACTGGCAGAGGGCGCGGTGACAGATATTGTCCTTCCGATTGCACATTGGTCATATTGACTACCCTGACAATGCTCCCCATCTACAAACAAACAAGAGGTTACATATTAAACGCCATGTTAAATGAAGAGGCAAAACTGCTAGAGGCAGAGGCAATGCTTTTCAAGAGCAAATGGTAAAAATGAGAATGGTAATACGAAAGTAGGGCGTTTGGCGGAGCTATGTTGCCCTTTTAGAATCCACATTTACTTATTATCCTTTTCACCATGAAAATAATGAATGAATCCAGTTTTGGCTATGCCCGGCCAATCTCTAGCTAAGCTCCACCCACGGGTTGACCCTATTTGGATTAATCAATCACTACACTCCCTGAATCCTAATTTCCAGACAACTATACAGGTAAGCCGCTGAATTGTAAAACATACAATTCGTACAACTTAGCAGACTATTAAGAGTTAATGACAGACAAAATTGCGTCTCTGGAAACAAAGCTGTTGAATATATATATATAACTGATTTTCTGTATATGTGTCTTGAAACGGAGACGGAGTGGGTTAACACACAGTCGGACTTGGAAGTATGCCATCATTTAACCCTTTAACCCTAGAATTTGTTTTAAAAATTTCAATTTTCTCATAGAAAATGTCGATTTGCAGAACAACCGAAGGCTTGGTCTGCGAATCGATATTTCTCAAGACCACTTCAGAAGCTGTTTTGGCGGATATGAGTGTTGAAGGACTAATAAGCCTGAAGTAGATATTTACCAATCGAAGCACAACTCTCGGACGAGACTAGCAGCACATTATTTGAAATCGACCATAGATATGCAGCACGCCATGATAGTATGTCTAAACTTACCTGTGTTTTCGTGTTCAGAATGTTCGTCATAAAAGCCTCTACGTGATAGAGTAGCTGTAAGGAGAGCATCATACACAATCCAGCGTAGCTCCTGGATTCCTCTGTATAACATACACATGAGGTATACTATGGGACCTATGTCTAGCTATGTCCGTCCATACTATGGGACCTATGGCTAGCTATGTCCGTCCATACTATGGGATCTATGTCTAGCTATGTCCGTCCATACTATGGGACCTATGTCTAGCTATCTCCGGCCATACTATGGGACCTATGTCTAGCTATGTCCGTCCATTCGTATCTAAGCTCTTCCCACTTTGTACACGTATTTAAATCGATTTATACATTTTGAACCATGAATTTCCAGAATCTCATTTTCAATGCAATGGACATTTCCAATTTTAGTTATGCCCGGCACATCTCTATCTAAGCTCCACCCACACCTCGCTCGTTCTCTGAACCCCCTGACTCTCAATTCTCAAAAACTTATACGTGTAAGCTGTTGAATATTTTGAAACTAATCTGACTGGGTGCTGTTGCTGCGTATGGCCGCAACGGCGCCCATTCAAATTAGTTTCAAAATATTCAACAGCATATTTATTAAATAGCGGAGTGCCAAAGACATACAATTCGTACAACGTGTTGGACTATTAAGCATTTAAAACGGACTACATCCAGTCATTCATGACGTAATGATTGTGACATCATCCTACACGTCACGTAGTTGATTATGACGTCACATGACGTCATATGATGAATGGATAAACTGGAAAGGTCAATTCACACACCTTCGTGATGGACTATTTATTGCCACCTTCTTCACGGATATGTACGTCATTTAGATTATGAGGTCTGCAAACAAGTGATTTATTTGATTATGACTTAATATACTTGGGTGACAGATCGGATCGCTCCATCATCTTTCTGGCATGAGTGTAAGCGTGAATGTGTATCCGTACGTGAGCAATTCGAGTGAAAAAACAAAAAAATATGTATACAGTTGCTATGTTCCATTTCTTTCACACGATTATTCTTTCACACGCTGTAAGTTGTTACAGAAATATGGAGTACGCTTTCTCATGATTCTGAGTCATCAATTAGAGTTTGGACATCAAAGTGATAAGGGCGCTGAGTTGTACGCAGCTTTAAGAAATATTAGGGCTGGGTATTCTGATTACTGTCGCGCACGCATTCTTTCCAGCTCAGGTTCTGATGCAGTTGGATATGCTGCCGCTAGCGCTCTATCAATTCCACGCAACACTTTCCTCAGTGGTTTTCTAGGGGGTTGAAATCAGCTGGTTGTGTGAGTTGAGTGAATCTGTCATTAAGACGATGCGCGATATATTGTTGAAATATATGTGGGTCCTCTGTGCGCCTAATGAAAGAATATTTTAAGTGCACCTTAATGACATGACACCAGTAACTATAACCAGACGCCTACTAAACCGTGTTTTAAGCTGCGGACAGGTCGCGCTACGATGACCAGCGCTGCGCTAGAACTGTCGGCAACTGATTAGAAAAGTTGCGCTCATGTTGCTTACGATACGATTACTACCAACCATCGGCAACTACTTGCGCTGCCCGTTTCCTAGTCGTACGTGCGCTCATGTCAACTGGAAACGCAGCATGAATTAACAGGTAATTATTTGAAATGACCTTTCAAATTTGCCATATATGTTTTTGTGCATTATCTCCTTAAAATGCGTACATGTCTATTGTATCCCATAAATGTATCCAAGGAATCATTAGATAATCTGTTCTGCATCCTGCTTCAAATACACATGTGATAAAGAACAAGAATAGTTTCCTTTTTTATGGTAATTATGTATTTTCCTTTTGCTACTTGCTTTAAATTGTCGACCATGTCTTTTGCTAATACGTAGCCTAATAATCATGGGCGGTTGAGGTTAATAAACTACCCTCGTGTATAACATTTTTCAGCAAATCACAGGAATTAAAAATAACTAGAAAAAGCGTGTACGAGACGTTCCGGAACGTTCCACAAATTGTATATAGATTTTTAATTTTATATAAGTTTTAGATATAGATTTATATAGATTTTAAAATTTAAGAGTGGGCGCCCTACTGAAACCCAGCGGGACAGTGAATTGAAAAATAATGATGTCAAGAGTTACCAATAGATTATGCCTCTCAACTTTAATCAAGCTACATTTCTTATTAACGGAGGAGTAGTAACTTTCAAGTTTAAGGTTGTGGCGCCGTACTAATAACAAGCAGAGACGTGAATAAAAAATCCGGCTCCATACAGCTGTGGGCACATATCCCCAGAATAGATGCCTGAAGTTTCAGCGAGATTGGATGAAAACTGAATGAAAAGTAGTAAAAACAACAAGAACATGACCAACCTTTAGAGATCAATTCCGGATATAAAAATTATTTTCTAAAATATTTTGATTTTCCTTACAGAGATAGTAAATATAATATTATGCAAAAAGACTTCACAATCAAACTATGTCGACAAAAGTCAACCACTTAGTGACGTCATTTTATAGTAGCATCAGTTGATGTTACGTCCTGTGCTTGTGTCTTCAGATGCTGGATTGGCAGATCTGACCCATGAATTATGAGACTGTGCTAGCTTGAATTAAATAATCTTCTAGTATTGATTTAAGTAATTAACCCTTTAAATATGCAATTTTGTGCTGGCCATAAAAAGACCATTTTTGAAAATTTACCGCTGTAATAACTGACTCTCTTATCCACCAGTTTCTGTGTACTGATTGGCTACACCCGATAATTCAGTTGGCGATAAGTTTAATTACACTCATGTCGAAATTAACTGGCCTGCTATTGACGACAACCGGTCGTAGAAGTAGACCATGCTCTGCTCCAGCGATTAGAGATTTTTTGGACGACAACTGACGGCGATCGACAGTAAGGTGATCGCGGATACGCTCAGGTCATACCTGTCACAGACTAAATCGATCGCTGGGAGTTGCCGATAGTTGCTGGAAAATCAAGAGGCGACTAGTCGAGTCGCAGCGCAAGCTCGGCCTGACCGCAGCTTTACTCTGTGCAATCTTTAATCACTTCCCGTAACCTCCGCCGTTTGTGACATCTTATTTATTTATGTCTCTCGTAATTAACGCCATTTTTGATTACTTCTGAATATGAGCTTTGCCTCGAGCTGCAACAATTTTTCACAATGTAAATAATGTCTGACTTTCATAAGTCTACTTAGAATATCTAAATGATTTATATACATGTAACTAATTAACAAACACCAAGAAAACGGGAGATTTCCATAGGAGGCAACACCAGAAAATGTGACAGAAAGGCCCAATACTTCTTGTTTCCGCTTACTTCTCATTAATTCTTCGGTCATTTTTATTTAATTTTCGTTTATTGCCAGTTAATCCTTCAGTTATTTCCATCTAATTCCCATGTAATTCCCTGATCATCGTTTACCTTTCCGGGCATTGTTACAAAAATACTCGCCTGACCTTAAAATGAGTAAATAATTCTTGCTGGCCTAAGATTGTTCCGGTCATTATACCTCCCTTACTAAAACCACCTCTATCTCCATTACATAAAGTATTGATTATGCGTAGCTTGTCCACGTGCACAGCGTAGCCAGGTTACCTTTCTCGCGTAGGCCTACTTGTGTATTCGTTCTAAGAGTGATAACCTGCGCGAAGTAACTATTATAGTGACAACGCAATGCATTTCTGAAAGTACTCCATTGTTCCGGCATTATAATAACATGACTTCAATAAAAGAGAATCTCTACTTTTTCCCTCAATTTTTAATGTCATAAATTAACCCTTTATAATAACATGATTTCAATAAGAGAAATACTCTACTTTTCCCTTGATTTTAAAGGGTTAATTTATCAATCTTACCCGATGTTGAAAGAAGTGCACTAAATACAGCCAGGTTAATGAACATAGCCTGGATAATCCCAGTGTAGAGGTTATACCAGTTAAATACCCAGCAGCCGTTCAGGTCGCATCTATTATAATGATTGATGCAACTCTCGAAATTCTCTTGACAATATCTTTGTGCACGAAATGCCCGGATATCTGACAGGCCCTGGAGAGTCGTGCTCAGGTAGCTATACATAGGAGCTCCACCTGTAAAATTAATATTATTCAATCATTCTGTCTTTTGCCCAATTCTGTATACATTTCCAGAAACATAATAAGATAGGAAGTTTGCATCCTACTTTCATTGCAATGAAATTAATGTGGAAGAAAGAAATGTGTGTAAAAACTTCTGATCAAGGTGACCAAGCTGATAGACGGATCGACAGACAGTAAACAAATGTATGACAAAGTGATGCTGGATGGTGCGTTAGCTGATATAACAGCATAACATTTGTTGTTCAATTTTAATCACAATTTAAATATCAGAAAGTGAAATCCATTTAACACAAATTTAACAATTTGCTGAGAAACTGAGGAAAGTATAAGTTACATGCAAACACTGAGAGACCTTGCATAACACACAGTTGCTCTATTGGTAGTAATGGGAAATCTCTCCATATCATCATCAGATAATACAATATCTCGTTTTCTGTTATGAGTCATCATTAAAAGAATAATTTGATAAACACGGGTAGAAAGCTAGAACACGTGTCAACTATTTAGCTTGACCTTGGAGGACGGTAGATAGCAAGGGAAGTAGTAGTGTGTGCGATGCGCAATAAAATGACACATTTTCATTTTCTACGCAACGCACGAGGATAACGCATTTCAGACCAAATGCACTGCACGTAGTGTGACCATGCCCGCCTTATATCATGTCGCCATTCCAATGCGGCAACGCACATCTAAATCGCATTAGACATCGCATGCGTAACGCACTTTGGTCTGACCATAGCCGTAGGCGCATAGCCGAGAGGAGTAGTGACGCGACAGACGCCTAATTTATCAGAGAAGGTACATAGACGTGCGAAAGAGCTTGGGAGGGAGGCATACTTTGATTTTGATTTTTGGCCCAGCCGTTTCTACTTTTGCTTTCATGCTGCGGTGCTCGTTTATTTGTTTCAATACTAGGATTCAGCTGAAACAATAGCTCCCATGGGAGTTCTCTTGGGTGCCTGATAATTAAATTTCCGCCATAACATATTACAACAGATGATGAGTTACAGTAAATTACATATGCATGCCGATATATGAGGGCATGCATACAGTGCAGCCTGTTATTGCGGATCCGCACGGATGACTCTCCCCAACCACAAATCCGCCCCGTTGTCTGAAACAGGAAGAACAATAATAAGAAGAATATTATACAATAATAAGCATAACATATTAATAATAATAATAATAATAATAATAATAATAATAATAATAATAAAAATAAAAGTATTTAACAATAAGCATAAATTAACTTTTCCGCACACTTAATCAAACATTATGGTGCATCCTTGACAATAATGGACACAGGTGTTTGCCGAAAAGTTACCCCATCGAGTCTGGGTACGCGATCCGTATATGCTGGCCGTGGTGCGTGGCTGTGAGCTGCTGACATGCTGTTGGTAATGTTCTCCATACTGGTATCTGGCAGATACATTTGCAAATGTTCGGTTTAACGCATGCGGTGTTGACGTGTGGCTGGTGGTGGCGACTGTGGTGATGCTGGGTGTTCGGGTTGTCTCTGTTGCGGTGGCTGCTGTCATCATGGTGATGGTCGTGGTGGTGGTGGTGGTGCTGGTGTGTGCGGACTGACTTCTGCGGAAAGCTGTGATGATGCGTGATGATGTGGTTGCGGTTGCTGTGGTGAGTCTCCTGATGTTTGCGGCCTGAAAGAGTGTGGCAGAGGTATGTGGTACTGCTCGGATGTCTGGTTGGTGTGCGATGTGTACACTTTGTCCGGTGTGATGGCCTTTCGGATGGCAGGATTCACGGATGCGGTGTGGTGAGTCCTAGATGCAGTGCTGGTTCTGGTGACTGCTGTGGTGGTGGTGGTGCTGCGCGAAGGTGTTGTTGTAGTGCGGATCTCCTTGGCTGTGTCCTCGTCAATTGTTAAGTCTTGTGGCGATGCTGAACTGTTGGAAATGTCGGGTATTGTTAGTGAAAGCCTAGGCATTGTTAGTGGCAGAGTTAACATAACTGAATCCGGTTTGATGGTTGCGGATGCTGCTGTTGTCGAGACTGAGGGTGCTGCCGGTGCTGTCGTTACTGGTGCTGCTAGTGTGATGGTTGCTACTGCGTTGCTGACTTCTGAAGTGGTTGCTGGTGCAGATGCGGAAACTGTTTTGGAATGCGGGGAGTCAGGCTGGCGTCTCTTGGTATGTTTAGTTTTGGCCATTTTCCTTGTGGGAATCACTTGAACAGGTAGTCGCACTTCTAATCGCGGAGCGACGATATCAATTGTCTCGTCCTGCTCTCCAGGTTCAAGAGTAACTATTAATACACGACGTTTGGAAGATACAGCATGCACGACTCCGTACTGTTGGGCTGAATACAGGTACTTGCAGTCCGAACGGTATGCCCATTGAAGTAAATGATCTTGGTTGACATGTAATTTCAAGTCAGAGTTTCGAGAAAATTCGTGTTTACACGGCTGTCCATTGTATAAAAGTGAAGTACACGGATATCTCTTAACAGTGCTCATTTGCGGTTCTTCTACTGAGCTGTTGGATAAAGCAAGATCTTTCACAAGCAACATTTCACTTCCGCATTTTTGTTATTTGCGGGACCGCAAACATCTAACCTAACTTTCCTACCTTTTTTCATATTAAACTTTCCTAATGGCCAATAAAATAATAATAATAATAATAATAATAATAATAATAATAATAATAATAATAATAATAATAATAATAATAATAATAATAATGATACAGCAGAATTTGGTTTGTGACACGAAAGTAGCCTAATGCCCGATCTTCCCTAGCGTCGAGTTTGGAGGGAAGATGAATTTCAGTGTGCGCTCTCCTCCTTTAATAGGTTTTGGTGACATCACAGGAGGGCGGATGACCACGCCCGAAAACTTATGGGCGAGTCGGTCATCTCCATAGATGAATTTTGTGAATTTTATTCTCCTTGAGTCTGATTATGTATTCTCCTCGTAGGAAGAAGGTAAATATAAATATAAAAGGGAAGGAGGGCCGCTTTCATCTCCAACGTTAAAATTAGGAACTACTTATTCCTGTGGATGCTCACTCTTTAATTAGAGTGAACCGGTTTCCAAGTTAGATACTTATAAACTCACCTGTTAAAATTTCAGGCTGGAACGCCCAATGGGGTGAGAGAGCGCGATTACGTCAGTGGTCTATGCCCCCGACTCCTCACCTCTCGCCTCCTCCATCGCGTGAGTGATAGCCACGTGGGGGGAGGGGCGGTTCTCGTGTTTATAGTCTTTAATCTAATTTACTAGAAAACAGTGGTGTTGATCACGTGGTTTCTTGTTTTGAAAGCACGTGGTTGATCGGAAACTTAGGAGTGTTTGTTGTTATTTAATGTTGCTGACTAATGGAAATTGGATGCGGAAAGTAGAAGTATGGCTTTCTAAATATTTGTTTCTTAGAACAACGTCCCTATCTGTGCGTGTTTTTTCGTCAAGTGCTCTCTCCGTGTCTTGTGTATACATTCCTGCTCTTGTTGATTGTTGAGCGGAATCTGTAGGAAAGAGAATTTTTTAAACTCTTATGTGTATTAAACTGTTCAAGTTTTGATGCTGTACTGACCTCGCCAAGCAGGATTGTATTTACCGGGTGGGCAAACTGCCAAGCATCCTCCTCTGTGGGTAGGACTAGTCTCACCACACCTAGAGGAGACACAAACTTAACTATTACAGTACAAATCGGAAAATGCGTACCTCAGTTGTACAATTACAATTCCGTCATATGGAAATTATGAAACAGTCATCCAGGGTGTATGTGTTTCTGTCATGTTGATCAAGGTTGTAGATACGCGTGTCTGGATGTCTGCGGATGAATCTTGCGCTATCGTGCAGTGTCACAGTTTTATTGCAGTTCGGGGAAGGGTCACTGTGGTGCTTGCGGTGACAACTTTATTGGACATTGAATGTATTCTCTCTGTAATGGCCGAGCCTCAGAAAGGCGGGATAGAGGTACTTAGAGTGAGGATGACCAAGGGGGGGTGGAGGGAGGGGGGGGGGGGCTGTCGTAACTTGAATCAGCCCATTGTCGGATTTCACATTCTATGCCTATCTCGTACTAGCTACCAATGACAGACTGCGGTCATCCGGCTCTCTCAATAAAGAAATCTGTTATTACATGTAGTTGATGTTGTTCCGTTTACTGTTATTGCTGATATCACTTCAAGGGGTGGGGTGTGCCTTGTTGTGCGGGGTGGTTTTGTTCTTGATGTTGTTCTCCTACTGCCTATGTAGTTTCCGCATGCTTGCGGAAAGAGTGAGCGTAGTGTGGAAAATATTGATCTGGTCCTTGTATGTAGTGATATCTGATGTAGGGGAGTCTGGAGTTGCATGTGCTGTTGGTCGTATGGTGTGGTGGGTGATATTCAGTTTTCCACGCAGACTATGCCAAGTCTATTGATTGTGGATGTTTCGTGTGTGGAGAACAAATAGCTCACCGTGTTTGTGCAGTAGGGATTGTCCCAGATTCCGTGTCACTATCCTTTTCTGTTGCAAGGGATAGGTGCATGCTGGTTTAATCCGTTGGTTATGACTAGGTTGCGGGTGTGGTGGGGTGTAGATGTATGTGTAGGTTTAGTATTCGCGCAATTAAAATTGAGGTATCCAGCCCTAAATACATGTGTGTTTCTGTTGCTCCTGTCTTTCTATGTCTCTGCTGTGGTGTTCTGGCTGCTCACGGGGTGTATGTTAAGGCGACTTTGGTCAGGGGTGCAGTTTGGATGGGGATGGACATCTCCCATTACACGACGGTTGGTACTCTGTCATAATTTTTAAGTACCGGCAAAATCGGTGTGGGAGGCCACCTCTCCTGAAGCAGGGAAATCTCTCATATCTGAAGATGGACAGTCAACACACGACGAGTGGAGTGTGAGAGGGATGGGACGTGTGCTGTCCGAGCTCAAATTAAGGACACCAGTTGGAGTCGGGGAGGTGTCACGGGTGCAACTTGGATGGGGGTGGTACAGCTGTACGGTCTTCCTGTTGTCCGTAACATGCCAAGGCCTCATCAAGACTCTTCACTTCTATGCTATTTTCTACATGTTCCACCATGGCAGAGGCATGGCTTGGAGCAGCCTCAGCCTCCACTTGTGGCAACTATGATTGGGGTAATAGCATGAAGTGGGTGGGAATGGGAAGAGGTCGGTGGAACAACTTTTCCGTCCAGCACAAACGAGAAAGTCTTCAGATACGACTTCCCAGACCTGGTAGACCCACTCTGAGGAGGAAGATGGCAAGTACGTGGCTCGTCATCGTCCTCAGCATTAGCCGCATGTTCTCTCAACTCCTGGCTTGGTAGGAGAGGGGGTGAACTCGCAATGCAGTGCTTTGTGCTAACGTCAAGTATATCTGTTTCCATAGACACAACTGGGTCTGGGTACCAGTGTTATGTGTATCGCCAAGTCCGAGCTCTGGCACTGGGTCGTTGCTAACACAAGGTTTAAGACGATTGAAGTGGATGACTGAAGTCAAGCCATCCGAGGTGCGGATTTGGTAGGTCGCGTCCAACTTCTTACATACTACCACAAAGGGGGCTTTGCACTCATAACTCAGTTTACTCGGCACATTTGCAGAACGTCGTGAATCATGAACCCAAACCATTTCCCCCATCTCATATGGGTCTCAATGTACACGCCGGTCATGCCAGGTTTTCTGACGTTGGTGTACAGTGGAGAGTGTTTCTCTCACTAGCTCATGGGCCTGTTCTATCCTTTGCCGCATGAGCTTTACATAGAGAGATGGTGAATTTTGTCTCCTGGCATTCTGGGCATGGCCGGATCCAAGGATATGGTTAATTAATGGCCTAACATTAACTGAGCAGGGGTATAACCCATGCTGGAATATAGCAAAGTGTGGCATGCCATGAGCACGTATGGGAGACGCAGATCCCAATCAAGATAATCAAGGTGTGTTTCCTTAGTCAACATCACCATGAGAGTTCTGTTGAACTTCTCTACCATCCTGTCTCCACGCGGATGATACGGTGTTGTTCTTATTTTGACGATGTGAAACATTTTGCAGAGCTCGGAGATCAACTGGCTCCCCAAATTACTACCTTTGTTGGAATGTAACTCATAGGGCATCCCAAAGTAGCAGAACACATTGCTGGACAGAACCTCTCTGCCACTGTGGATGCCTCTTGGTACAGTAAAGCAAATGCTTCTACCCACTTCGTAAAATGGTCTTGCAATACCAGGATGTACTTGTTTCCTTAATCCATCGAGTTCAAGGGACTGAGAACATCTATAGCCACTCGCTCCCATGGTGCACCCGCAATTTTAATTTGCAATGGAGTGGTGTGGTGCTATCATATATACTGATCCAGTGGAATCTCTGTTTGATCCGCTCTGCCATTCTTTTTACAGCTATGTGACCATCGTTGTCATGTGACCATTCTAGTATAATGACGCTATAATGCTCAGGAATTATTATCCGGTTATTCATGTAGAGAATGCCATTGTACATATGGCACGTCCCAAACCTGTGATAATAATACTTAGCTGTCGTGGATAAAGGGCTAACAGATTCCCTCAGAGGACCTACCCCGTCCTGGATCCATGCATATATTCCTCATGTCTGCACATCTGTTGCTTGTTCATGAGCGAGCTTCTCCACATTCCCGTCTGTGCACCACAGTTCTGGGAATATGGGGGCTGGCTGTGTTGCATGTGTTACAGTTGTGGCCACTTCTTGTTCATCCTCGAGCTCGATTCTGTTCAAGGCATTGACATTTCCATGCAGCTTGACGGGTCCATGAACAACATTGAAGTTGAAGGCCTGTGTGGATTCCTGCTACTGTGCTAACTGGCCCTCCAGATTTTTTAGGTGTCTGAGCCAGCGTAGAGAGGCATGGTCTGTACGTAGTATAAATCGGCGTCCATACAGAAAGTGTGTGTAGTACTTAAAAAGTACACCACAGCTAATAACTCTTGCTTAGTGGTTGCATAACTTTTCTGCGAACCATAAGCCAGTACCTGCTCCATTCCATCTTCTTTGACCTGTGATAGAACAGCGCCTGTTGCATAAGCGGACGCATCATTGTGTAAGATGAAATCGAGGTTAGGGCTAGGATGAGCGAGAATAGGAGTGGTTGTTAACTGGTCCTTCAATGCCCTGAAGTAAACCTCACACTCACTCGTCCACTAGACGGGGCGATCCTTTTCAGTGACGGATGTATCAACGATAGTACTAGCAGAGCCCAAGGAAACTTCGAATATTTGTTGCGGAAGTTGGAAGGAGGTTGTATGGCCACTCCATCTGCGTATATCACATGTCTCAGGAACTCGACACTTTGCCTGAAGAAATGACACTTCTTGGGTCTGAGCTTAAGGTTAGTGGTGCGGAACCACATCAGTACTTTGTCCAAGTTGGACAAAGTCTGCTCAAATGATGAGCCAAACACGCTAGCGTCGTCGATGCAACAGAGGCAGATCTCCCCTTGCATGGTAGTTAATACCTGCTCAATGAGACCGAAGCATTGCACAAGCCATACGGCATCTTGTGGAATTGGAAAAGACCGCCTCTACAGACGAACACGGTCTTCTCCCTATCAGCGTCATCCATGGCTACCTGCCAGTATAAGCTTGCTAGGTCAAGTGTACAGAAGCATTTGGCTCTGGACAACAAATCTAATGCCTGATTTATCTGGGGTAACGGATACGCATCCTTGACACTTAGATCATTAAGGCGCTGGTAGTCAATGCAAAACCGCAGAGATCCATCTTTCTTGCCTGCAAGTACTATGGGACTGGCCCAGGGGGATGTTGAAGGCTCTATTATGCCTGTCCGCAATATGTCATTCACCTGCTTCTGTCTCTTTATGTATGGGAAGACTATGTACCAGCTGACGTACAGGTCGGTTGTTCCCAATGTCAATGGAGTAATGCATGAGGTGAGTTTTCCCAGGTCCATGTCACCTGTGGAAAAGCTTTCCTGGTATTTAAACAGGATCCTTCATACATCACGTTTGTGAGATTGCGTCAGTCCAACTGTGGCATGCAAATATAGGTCATGCAAATGTTCTGGTATGCTGTCATCAGAAGCTACTGTGGTTGTAGGTGTAGTGTGAGCTGTTTCCAGTGAAATCACGTCACCAAATGGCCCCAGCGAATGCCTGGGACAAGCGTTATGGGACCGGCTGTTCCATTGATACCTGGAATGGTATTTGATTCTTGTTGGTGGTGTCCACTATCATCCATGGACTCGCACATTGGGAGGCGATCATTTATTCAGGGTCGGGTTCCAGCGTGGCTATGTGGCTCCTAACTGTGGTGTGGTGACCCATAGAATTTCCTCCTCTCCCAGCTCAACTGTTGCTGTAGAACCTAAAATCACCACACATGTGTTGTACAGTGATGATTCCAGTTCAAGTGGTATGCGACGGCCGTGTATATCCAGTTCCTGTTATCTGCAGTGAATGACAGCTTCACTGGCACTGAGAAAATCAGAACCTAATAGGGCATCGTTTTGGACAGAGGTGATGGCAACTCGCTGAATGATTGCATCTCCTCTATCTGTATTACGATGTTTACAGTACCAGCCACCGGAACGTCGGCTCCGGTGGCTATTTGCAAAAATATATGTCAAAGGACCTAAGGGGTTGTCTCTGATGAGGTGGGATGCTCTCATAGAGACGTTTGTTAAAAACGGTGATGGAATTTCCAGTGTCCACTGTGGCACTGGTAGAATTTCCACTGAACAAGCAAGCATACCCTAGATGAATATTCGATGTGCTTGTGGTAGAGTCTCCAAGATAGCTGTGTACGGAGTCTTATTTACTGTGGTGAGGCCTTGCATGTAGATGGCCGCTTTCTCTATGGCTTCCGTGAGTGCGATGGGTGGCTGAGTGAGGAAGGGACCAGTTTGACGTCGTTGCTGCTTATTTTGCTATGGCGTTGACGAAACTGGGGGTAGCAGTGGTGTTATGTCTGATGCTGGTTGTGTGAACTGTGAGTTTGTGCACACAGCAATTTGGATTGGACTGGAACGGTGTGGATTTTGCTACCTGAACCGGCCATTTAGGGCAGCACATCATGGAATGTTTGTGTGAAGCATGAAAGAAACAGCGTTGCTTTGTCAACTTTTTGTTGTGGTCTCTTTTGCGGATCCATGATGCGGAGTGCTGGTTTCCGTCTGTATCACTACTACTGCTGCTGGGTGCGGATGATGATGATGAGGGTAGGTGTGTATTGCATACCACCAGAGGGCACCATGTGCTAAGTGCCTTGGTGGTGGGTCGTGGTGCTTGAATAAACGTTGTTTCAGTGGAGGTGCTACAACCAACCACTGCCGTTTTACATAGGAAAGAAGATTTAGTAGATGCAGTTATTGCAGGATTACAACTTTTTGCAGAGGGTGATAATGTCGGAGCTGCAGTTTTCGTGTAGTGTTTTGTGTTGTTGAGGTAGCGTTTGCGGTTGCTGTTGATGTATCCAACTGACGTTGTGGTTGATGGACAGTAGCTGAGCCAGGTTTCAGGAGGGGGTACTGAAGTGACTCTTTAATCAGTAACCATTCTAGTTTAATGGATGCTCAGGCCGCGGTGTTCGACGATCAGTTGCCGGTGTGGTGGAAGGGGGACGGTTTGGACACCGCTCCTTCCAATGGCCTATCTGACCACATCCAAAACATCCACAACGTATTGGGTGACTGCATATGCGGTGCGTTGCTGCTTGGTGGCGGTCGTGTAGTCTATTGTGTTGCTACAGCGATGCTGAGTGTGGTGACTAGATTGGTGAGTGCGGAGATCTGCTTAGTGATCTCTTCTAATCTATCGTGTGTAACTTGCCTATTGCTGTTGTTGCGCTGGTTTCCGAGTCCTGGGTCATTGTTGTGGCCTCTGCGATGGGACTACTGACCATGCCCTCTTCCTCTATGCACGTGATCTCCTCTGGGTGGGTGGGAGTGGTGGTGGTGGGTGGGTGGGTGGGTGGGTGGGTGGGTGGGTGGGTGGGTGGGTGGTGTTCTTGTTGTGGTGCAGTGCTCGTGTCTGTTGTTGTCTGTGTGCTGTCTGTGGCCATCAGAAGCTTGGCATCATTCAACTCATTGATAAGGTGAAGTTGGTGGCGAGTATTCTTTTCTCTCTTGAAAAAGTTCTCTATCCACACTGCTGTTGCGGTAAGTGTTTGTAGGTTTCCGTGCTCCATGTGTCAAGGTGAAGATGTGTCACTCCCTCATGATTTGTGCTGGGGTACGCTCTTGTAACAAGACATCGGATGTGGCTAGCTAGTTCCGGGAGAGTTTCTTCCACGCGTCTCCTAAGGTTTTTCAGTTGAAGACGGCTGGTCTCTCCCAGGGTTATGTCCCCGAATCCTTCGGACAAGGCGCTTTCCAACTCTGTGTATGTAGGTGTGAGGTCTGACCCCATATTTGCCAGTACTTGTAGGGCTTTCCCTGATAGTTAGGCGGCCAGATATTCTCCCATCTGCTGATCCAACCATCTGTTTGTGCAGCTATCAAACTGGCACTTGTAGTTGGCCCAGTCACATTCCCCACTGAATTCAGGTGGTAGGCTCACTCAGCCAGTGTCATAGTAGGGACCTTGGGTGCAAATCCAAGTGGGGCGCAGGAGATAGTGAGTGAATGTGGATGTTGGTCTGTATCGTGGCAGATCCGCAGGTCGCTGCGTGGGTCTTCCTCTATGTGGTGGGGGTTCAGGAGAGTGACGAGGCTGCTGTGTGTGATGTGTGTGAGTGCCGCTTCTAGGCTGTGTAGGTTGTGGCATATCTGAATTCCACTGTTCATACCATGGTACCGATGGGTAGCGGGGAGACGAAGTTCTAGTGGGTGGAGATTTGGGCCACAGCACATGAGGGCGGGCCATTGCTCACCGTCAGGTGAACGCATTGGGCGTGTAGGTTGTGTTTGTTGACCCCCGTGCAGGACTTCTACGCTGACGTCTGTGATGCGGTAAAGGTGTTGAATTCCTAGCACGTATGTTAGACAGGGTGATGTAAGATGTACATGCCTGGGAGGCATCGCGGAAAGCCTCCTGACTGATCGGCGAGTACTCTTGCTGTCTCAATTGAGGTGTGTCATCTAATTCAGAATAATTTAATTCGTCACCGGTGATGGCTCGAGCCGTCCTTTCATCATAATACTCAGCTTCCGCATCAGGGGAGTACTGGTTATAGTAGAAAGGAGACTGGAACATGCCGGTGTTGCGTGAGCATGGGTTCGCTTCGTGTTCGAGCCCCATATTGGGCACCACTTGTAGCCTCCGAGTGTGCGTGCTGGTCCGCCGGATACTCTCATTCCGCAGTACCACAAGTGTGTGGTACGTTGGGGCGAGGCTGCTGGTTAGCTGCGGATCTCGGGGTTGCGGATCCAGTGGTGCACATTGCCAGGTTATACAAAGACTGACTTCTAGAATCGGTGGAACGTCCACGTCTAGTGGGGCTGTGCGACCATCGCCGTGGAAGTTGAACCTCATGGCCTCATCCTTGCTGTTGGTGTGATGGTCCCCCAATTTAGGGAACCTAATTGAATACATACAATAATTAAGGATCGTAACAGTCAAACAATGGTACTCGTTTGCTGATACGCGGGGGAAGTCAAGTACATAGGGTCAAGTTGATGAATTGTCAACATGGTCCCACCAGATGTACCTCACAGAGTAAGATCCGTGAGGCATCCCTGTAAAGGAGGGTCCTAACGCGGCTACTTAGCAAGTTTAATATAAACTATATTAACCCCAAACACAAACATTATTTGTTGTGAGAGGAAAGTGCCTCGCGCGAGCCTCCATCACAGGAAAATGCCTATAACACCAAAGCCGAGGAAGAGATGGCAAAAAGGGCCACTCTCTTGTTCAAACCAATTTCTGCAAAAGCGTCTACCTAGTGTAATTATATGTTTAATGTGGTGCACGCTGTATTACGTGAAGATGGGGTGGATGATTTTTGCAGAATTCTACACCATCATCTTATGTAAGTTCAAAGATACTGAATTAGTAGTTGCGTTTTATTTATGTGATCCTTCTGCTAGATCCTATCCTAACATTTAGTTTTTGGCTCCAGATCTAGGTTAAACCCCAGATGGAGATGTAAGCTAACTATCTTTAACATATAAGTCTGACGGGCGAGAATGCTCGATGACCGTATGTTCATCCTACAGAGCATCCCCCTCAGTTAGACAGCATGTGGAAATACCATGAGGTGAAAGCTCTGGAATCATATAATGATCCTGTCACCGTCACATCACGATCACATATAACAGTACAGGGACGAGTCACAGTACATAAGCATTGAAAAGCACATATAAGTTTAGGATGGGGACAAAGATGCAGCTATCCAACTTTAGCAACCTTCCCGTGAGGGCGTGGTGGGGTCTAAGATCACACCATGTCACTTGTAGAGTTAGATGGCGAGCTGAGTCCTGTCCATCCCCAGTGTGGTGGGGGCGGATCATGTGAGATCCACACCAGGTGAACTAACATTTTACCTGTCGTTAGGGTTATGCAATCTTGCCCAGAGATGCACTGCAGGCCAGTATCATGTTTTCGCAGTGCTTCCTACTTTGGCGAGGTTTTCTAACTAACTAGTATCCGAAGATACAAGGGGAGGTGTATGCGGTCATCGTCACTTTGTTTCTATCAGCTGTGAAACCCCAATAGTTTCATAGTCAGCTCCAAACAACATGATGGAGGGAGGTCCAAACAAGTAATAAGCCCGAAGGCTGGAGGAGAGTAGACAGAGACAATCACTCATATAATGGAGGCCTTAAGGTATATGGCCAATTTATACAATCTAGCCGGTGTGCAGTGTTACATATCCACTACTCCCAGAAAAGAGACTAACACAAAATGACTCCTATAGAGTAATCGTCCATACTACTATAAGCCTATCCTATTCAGCTAAAATAGTCCAGGATTTTAGTCAACCGCATGTTATGTTTGCACAATGAGAACATGATCAGCGACCTCAGTAGAAAGGGATGCTGTGGGGAAACAAGGTGGTGCGGGTGTTGTTGTTGGGTTTTTAGCCTAGCGAACTGTGGTTCCAAATGTTTTTATATAAAATAAGCAAAACATATAACTAGGATGACAACTGCCATAACTTATAACAAAATAGTAAAACAGAAGTCACAAAAGTAATACATAAAGACAATAATAATATGACATTGGTGGAGTACCTATTAGTCATCGGTATGGAAAAAGCGCTTGAATAACTGTAGTTGAAGCATAACACATTTGGAACATGAGATGGCATGATGCAGAAGTTAGCTGCTAGGAAAAGTTGCAGGCGAACTGTCTGATGCCACTCATTCTCAGGAACAGTGAAGAAGAACATTTGCGGTTGCGGATGGCTATTAGTTAGTCACGTCGAATTCACAAAGTTAATAATTTAAGTGGTATGCAAAAAGTTCCATACTGTTGCGGAAATTGAAACCTGCCCTGTAGTTCTTGAAGGGCTATGGATAAAAAGTTAATAATGCGGATGCATTCTGGCAGATCACAAGATGAGATGCATTGAATAGTTCGTTCGATACATCGGGCAATGTCCCCTGCCTGCGGTCAAAACGTTGAAAGTTTAACACAACACATGTGCGGATTTGAATGACCACTGATCAGCGTGGTATGGCAGATCTGGCGAGTATCCATCGCGCACATCACTCACCCTATGTACTAGACAAGTTTACATCAGGGCTAATAGGCCCATGCGCATGACGGTCCCTCTGTGGTTTGGTGGCTGGGGTCACCTTACTTTAATTTCTTTATTGCCCCCGGGTGATATCATTCTGGGGGCATACAAAAACTTGTGTTGCGGATGTGGTGGCTAGTACCCCAGAGATGACGGGTAGTCAAAACCGATTGGCACCGTAGCAGATGTTAGGTATCTGCTGTACAGTTCGCAGTACTACACGACTCCTCTCTCAGACCAAGTACCTCACCACCACCAGTCTCCCACGACTGCTCCTGAATCTAATTTTCCCGCGCCTTTTATACTGATCGTGACGTCACAGCTGGAGTGCCACAGCCAATCAGCGAGAGAGCTGCAGAGGCAGGGAAGCGGGTCAGGTGACGCGCTATCAGATCCATGCACTGAGCATATGCATGCGCTAAGCCTATGGGGTTCAGTATTTTGAAAGGAATTTGCTGGTTCAATTAAAGATAGCTCAGCCGTTTCTGTACCGACTTTAAAATAGTAAAAAGATTTAGAATCCTCGCTTCATTCCGGTCATGATCGAGACCAAGAACACTGAGGAAGGGGTAATTTAAAGTAATTACATGTACCAACTCGGTACAAAATATGATGCTTTTTCTCTACAATGTTAACGCAATTTTGCTAGCAATCTCTGACGCCCATGCATGCGCGCTAAGTGATCTCGCAGGCTTGGTCGTTTTACGAACCTCTCGTTTATGGCTCTATACACGCGTACTGTCCTACCCAGCGGGGGTGGGGGGGGGCGTGCTTGGAACGTACCTGGTCTGGCGGTTCCACATCCAGACATGCTGGGACTGTTCGTACCTGACATGTCGATCCGTGCTACACCGTTGACACGAGAGAGTGTACCACCAGCTTGTATAAATAATGTTAGTGCATGATCCGTAAAGCCAAATAAACCAAACAAAGGCAAATTTGTCCAATACTCGCGTCGTTGATATATTTTTCTATCTGGTCGCTGTGTGGTCAAATGTGATCTATTTTGGAAACAATGTTACTGCAAGCTGTTACTGTTGCCTATTAGCTGTAAACACCATAATTGGCACTCGTCTTCTGGAGATGATCGCTCTAGTAGAACCAGAGTTATTGAAAATTCGTCAAGCGTCCATATTGAAAAAAAATGGTGCCAAAATCTGTTGCCATCTAACTCTTGACCCCAAATATTTGCGGACGTATGCGGGACTCCTCGGGCAGGCCTCTAGCCTACTTTGGAGACGAGATCTCCAATACAACCAAAGTTATTGATAAGTGTCTAAGAACCGGAACAAGAACAACTAGAAGCACTCCACGCTCGCATGAACCCGTGTGTCTAGAGACACGGGTCAAATGATTTTGGATACGCTGAAACCACAAGTCAATCAATGACAGACAAACAGTTGGCTCTTTACAGTGACTGAGAACGTTTAAATATACGTGAACGCTGAAGTAAAAGCCTGACATTAATACTAACAATATATCGGCTTACAGACATCACAGAAGGGACTTCCCTGCTCCATAGGTGCGGTCATTGCATTTCCCACTCTGATATTGGATTAATTAACAATAAATAACACATGGGAAGGATCTGTTACCAGTAAATCGAAAAACTTCGAAACGAAATGACAATTATGATGGCTAACAACACGCACTTATATGTTCCCACACAACACATCAAACAAATGGAATCATATCTCAGACATCATGCTTGACAGTTTCAATAGTCTAAAATAATGAACAAATATTGATAGCTGATGACCATGAACTCGTTGTCGCTGCTGAGGAGGTAATCTTAGATTATGAATCCTATAAGGAAACAAAGGAAGTGTCGACACATCATAGACCAGAGCAATCTAATAGTAAGGACTCGCAGTTAATAGACTGGTGATATAGATGTCAGATGCTAGAAGGTCAATACTATTGTGATATTGGTAAATGACTGTTTTTTCAGCATTAACATTTTGCGCTTAGCTCAACTTAGTTGTTCATATCTCATGTTTGGTTAATCATACTTGAACCAAACTTAAACACACGCTTCCTTATCATGAGTGTATATGCTACAATGTGTCGGTGTCAAAAGGTCATCACACTCACTGTTTATATCTGATGTTTTTTAATCATACTAGAGCCAAAGTTGGACACATGTTTCATTAACACGAGTGGTCAAGCTCACCGTGTACTTGCTAAAAACTAGTTTTTATCAAAGCTAACATTCTACGTTTAGCTCAACTTAGCAGTTTATATCTAATGTTTGGTTAAGCATACATGGCCCACATTCAGACATATCTTTCCTTATAATGATATGACATGACACAATCACCTTGGCATCAAAAGGTCAAGGTCATTGAGATAATGACAAAACTCAAGTGTTTTCTCAATAATAACGTTGCTTTTACTCAAGTTAGTACTTCATATCTTATGTTGTGTTAATAATACTGCACCCAAATTTGGATACTTGCTAATGTGAGGGGGTGCGACAATTACTTTGGGGTCAAAAGGTCAAGGAACTTAGGTAATTGATAAGTGTATTGTGTATTCATAAGCCTTCTATATTGATTTTATGTTTGAAGTCAAATTTCATAGTTCATTGCAAAGTCGCAAAGTCGAGCTGCATTGCAACCATATTTCTGGTTGGTGTTTGTAGGGTCCTAAGATCACTTACAAAATGGTGTAATGGCTCATCGGCTGTATCTGTGAATTTGTTCTAAAACCGTTCTTAAGCGATTCCCTGATCGCATCTGCATTTCACTGGTCTGTTACGATGAATGTGTCTTTAGTTGTTATGTCCCGTTTTTTTAGAGCTTGCGTGTATATCTACGAGCATTTCTGCTGAGGTCACTCATGGCGATCATGGATGGGGTTGTGACCAAATGTGGTGGTTTCTGGGATGTATGGAGACTATTCTCATGCGCGTGTGCGTGCATCTGCGTGTGCTCGCACGTGTGTGTGTGTGTGCATATTTGCATGCGTGGCTACACACATGTGTCCGTGCTTGTCCTTGAAACTTCTTTCCATCCCAGTAGCACTTACACCATACGGGATGTGCTTAAATGCTTAATGTTCCTTCTCAAGGATCACACCACGTATTCATGAGTGGGAATACCATTTGCAATGATGCAATGACGCAATGACAATTTTCGTAATTTCCTATTTTGGGATTTTCCGGATTTATTTGGATGATGACCAAAGTTGTGGCATCCTGGTGTACCGTCACGCCCAGTCTTGTGTTAAAATCGTTAGCCAAATCTGAGCAACATTTTCCCAGATATCCATAGATCCAGAAATTGATCCAATGCGGATTACGGCAACTATCTGGGTCCATTTTCACTGTAATATCATTGGCTGTGTTAAACATGTAAGCTAAACCAGATAAGTAGTACAATACCCTCTTCCCCTTATGGGGTGAGGGTAATTGCATCTCAGATAGACTTTCCTCGTCAAACGACTAACCATGGACTTCGCATAGGAGGACTTGAATTCTATTCTAATCAATGCAAACAGCATAACCACTATGATGAGGAGTGGTTTATTACATAGATATGCTTCCAGACATCAAGATTTTAATTTAGTTGTGCTTGACAAATGTGACGAAGAGATTATCATAAACAGCAACTATTTTCAATAAATCCGTTTAAAAATAGCAATCATTGACTGTTTAATTGCCATTGCCAAGATGGGCGCAAAGTAAAACCGATTAATTGGGGCCTAATGGAGGAATCCAGTTTTAACTATACCCGTCCATCTCTAGCTAAGCTCCACCATGCTTCGCCCATATTGGGATCGATCGACCCCTGACTATCAATTTTCAGAAAACTACGGGTAGGATGTGGAATATTTTGAAACTAATTTGACTGGTTGCTGTTGCTGCCTATGGCTTAGTCTGTCATCAATAAAGCGTTCGCTACGAACTTATCTACCTCATTGAGGATGTCATTGATTATGATGTCATCCCACACGTCACGTAGTTGATTATGACATCAAAAGATTGATGGATAAACTGGAAAGGTCTATTGGTGCTGACATCATAAGATTGATGGATAAACTGGAAAGGTCTATTGGTGCCGAGTCTTGTGCCATAGCAGTGCCCATTGAAATATGAAATGGCGACATCATATCAAAATCAAATGTTGAGGTAATGTATATATTTGATCCATTTAATTTATTAAACAATGGATGAGATGATGTTATTTCCATGTTTTAGAACAGTTTGTTATCATATGTATCAGTCTCTTTTTCTCTGCCGGTCCAGTTTGGTCCAACAGTTTTGCAAATGCACCAGCGTCATCATGCACTAAAGCATATGGCGTATCAAATTGTAACAGCTCGCCATCTTCTAAAACCTGTAAAACAAATGTTGGTTACACTAATATGAAGCGTTCTCTCAGGACACTTTGTAAAGCAGTGTCTTGCCCATAATAGCGTGCAGTAAATATAATCTAGACCCTATAGGAAGAACTGGCAGTCTTATATATGCCTTTAAGTGTAAATGATACTCATTGGTTAAAATAAAAGATAAATCTTGGTAGTCGTACACTGTGTCTAATATCTGGTCCCAGGTTTGTTGCACTAGCTTTATATTGGGTAGAAGCCAGAAAGATGCTCTTCTTAACGATCTCTGTGAGTATGGATGGTTGGTACATCATACAAATACTAGGGGAACATACTAAATCATTTGAATAATTGTTCTAGTGATGCTCTGCATTTGAATCATGAGTTGCTATGGGAAAGATCATGAGACCCATTGTAAAACAGCGATGCTAGCATTTGCTAATTGATTTAGAAAATAGGCACAAAATAAGACTAGCAATTAGTTTGGGCGATGTCTTATGATATGGATCTTGACTTCTGTAATCTGTGCACCTGTACAAACCTAAATACCTACCATAATCCTATTAGCATCTGTGACTGTGTGTAGACGATGTGCGATAGCCAGCACTGTACAGTCTGTAAACTGCTCCCGTAAACATCTCTGGATGAGCACATCAGTTCTGAAAAAATTACGACATGCCATTCAACAATAATGACACGAAACAAGAACGCCGAAGCGAAATGTTCAATATCTCGCCTCTAAAGGTATGGATAGTGTAGACAGCCAAACCAACTAGTCATGGCTCTTAATAAATATTTATTCGGTGAAGTACCAATAAACAATTGTAGCCCCAAAATACGAATTAATTCATTAAGAGTACAAACAATGGTCATGAAACACTAAGACTCATGTCATAGCCACATTGATTATGATTGGCCATCACACACATTCTGCTCTTGAAAAGGCACGGTACTTACCACAGCAAGAGTATGGTATTGGCTAATAAGAAAACCATTCAAAAGGATATAGTATAACGACTCAATCATCATCATCATCATCATCATCATCATCATCATCATCATATTAGGACACCATTAACATATTCACATGTAGAAGTATATTTAAGTCAAGCTAACTGCAATTAATTTATATCCAGTCATGTTCAGACTATCATGGCATAAATGACTGTTTAGTGCGAAAATGCCGCATTCGTGATTAGTCTGAAATAGCTAACAGTTGCTCAAAAGTAGAAACTACGCTAATGACCTTATTGACATATTTTAGTATCCATTCACTGATTGATTACTCTTATGCGCACATGGGCGGAATGAGCGCAATATTTCCCTAAGATGGTGATGGGTATGTGGTGGTTTCTACACAAGATTATAGAAATATAATACAATGAAACCTTACTCCATGTCAACGTTTGCTGTAGCTTCGTCCAGAATCAGAATCCTACATCTTCTCAAAATAGCTCGTGCTAGACACACCAACTGGCGCTGGCCCACGCTAAGATTGGCCCCACCTTCAGACACACAGCTATCTAATCCATCAGGCTTGCTCCTAAAATACTCCTTCATTTCAACCTGAAACAAGAACGCTGTAGCGTACAATGTCTCGCCTGCATGGATAGTGTTGATTGGCAACGCAAGCTTGGCATGGTTTGCAAAACACATAATCAGTAATGCATCAACAAACAAGTGTAACGAATCAAACATGGAAAATCTTACCAAACAACGGATAGTCTGATTCTTGAAAATCTTTTCCAAATGAAACTAGTAATGATGCAGATAGTACCTTTGCATAGTATATAACTCTGTAAAATTTTGTTGATATCTGGTGAGCCATTGTTGAAAATGAGAGGTCCATAAAAAACTACAACAAAACAAACATGAACAAAGTTCAAAGTCCAAAACCGTGAAAAAAGTAGTAAAAATTGCCACATATCATATCAGTAATGATGCAGATCGTATCCCTGTATTATATAGAACACTTCTGTAAAGTTTCACTGAAATCGGAATGATCATAGTTCAGTTATATGGTTCATAGACAACCATAACACAAAAACCATGAAAAATATTCGTAGTCCAAAACTGTGAGAAAGTTCCCAAAATGAAATGGGTAATGATGCCGATAGTACCCCTGCATAGTATATAACGCTGAAGTAAAATTTTGTTGATATCCATTGTTGAAAACGAATGGTTTATAAAACAAGAGGCCCAAGAGCCTGTGACCCTTACCTGGACCATTAGCATTTGAAGCATTTGCATTTAAATATACATGATTCGTTACATTAAACAAGATGGCAAAAATGGAAAAATCTACCAATCAAAATTCTCAATGGAAATTCTGGCACCTATGATCATAGGATCATTTTAGCCAAGTTTGTTTGAAATTGCTCAAAGTAGTAAGGGGAAGAAGCAATTTGGCTATTTCTGGTAAATTTGTAATAAAATCTAAGATTTTTACCCCAGTATTTGATGAATCAAAATTCTGAATGCAAGTTCTTCAAGCCTATGATCATAGGATCATTTAGTCCATATTTGCTTGAAATCAGTTAAGTTGACAAGCAGAAGACGCAATTTGACAATTTCCAGTACATTTGTCATAAAATCTAAGATTGTCAACCAAAAAATAGCTCAATCAAAATTCTGAATGGAAGTTCTGGAGTCTACCACCATAGAATACATATAGCCACATTTGGTTGAAATATGTCAATGCAACTATGGAGGAGTAGCATATTGACCATTTCCGGTAAGTTTTTCACAAAATCTATGATTTTCATCCAAAAAAATTGATGTTTCGAAAATGCAAATGGAATTCTAGAGCCTATGACCATAGGATCCTTTCAGCCAAATTTGGTTAACATTGTTCAGAATGGTAAGGAGAAGAAGCAATTTGACAATTTCCGGAACATTTTTCATAAATTCACCCGAAAAATGGATCACTCAAAATTCTGAATGGATGCTCTAGAGCCTACGACCATAGGGTCCTTTCAGCCAACTTTGGTTGAAATCGCTCAGAATGGTATGGAGAAGAAGCAATTCGACAATTTCCGGTACATTTAAAATAAAGATTTTCACCCAAAAAATTTAACAATCAAAATTCCGAATGAAAGTTCTAGAGCCTAATTAAATCTATTGCTATGTAGATCACATCTCTGTATAATATAGATTACTTCTGTGAAGTTTCATTGCAATCGGATGAGCCCATGTTGAAAAATAAGTTGATTAAAAAACCTTAACCAAAACTGCACAAATGACGGACGTCCAACGACGCCGCCGCCGGAATTATTGATCCTTATGTCTCGCTTTCTGCTTCGCATGCGAGACAAAACAGTACATTGCTTAAGCTAGGTGTCCTTGCCCACATTGTGTCAAGGTCAAACACCATGTTACAACTTAAGGAAAAAATCATTATTGCTGAATTTGCTTCAAAAACGAAATTATTATGTGTGCACGAACAGTAAGCACGAATTATTTCAATCGTTAATAGTGTTTCCATAACAATAACGCATATATTATTATTATTATTATTATTATTATTATTATTATTATTATTATTATTATTATTACTGAAAGTAGTAATATATTGTAAAACTGTGTTAATACTCTCAGCTTTCTAATGATCTCAGCTTCAGTTCATTTGGGAACATGTGTTGATGTATATACTGCATATGTGATATGCATTGGATTATTACAAATTTAACTGAATGTACGTATAAAGTAAACATCTTCAATATGTTTATAAACAGAGGATACTCGTGCCCATTCAAATACTGATTCAAATTTCTTTCTCATTCCAGCAAGAGAATAGTTGCGAGAGGTTGATCAGCGGAATCTCACTCAAGACCATATACAGCTATTTCCTCTATCTCTCACCGGCATCTGCATCTGAATCAAGGTAATAAATATAGCTACCTAAGCAGCTTTGTTGACGTGGTGACTGTACCTGTTCTAATGCAGACCACATATCTTCATTACTGCATTGTCCCGGCGGATCAAGATTTCTGCGCAGCGTCCCACTATATAAAACTGGATCCTACAAATAATTGACATAATCTAGATAATTGACAAATAATTTATTTAGAATATGTTTCAAAATATAATGCTTTTGAGAACAGATTAAAAAGCGTACACTATGAGCAAAGCAATCATATCAATGATTCTGTTTATACATACACTCATTAAAATGAGCGCGGATTGCTAGTGGTGATAATCTGTTCTCGGTTGTATTTAATTTAACTTGGTACACGCATGTACACATAGCCTTACACGTGTATAAAAAGCGCACTGATGAAACGATCCTTAAGATGAGCAAAATCCGTAGTAGGCCCTATGTTCCCTGATATCGCTGGTTATTAGTACTGGGCCAATATCCGGTCATATTGACCATGTATTGGCCCTGCATTGATCCAGTACTGGCCCGGTAAACTGCATTATCAGGGTTATGAATTCCTGTGACGTTCGCACTTTGTAAGAACAATGATGCTTATGATGACCACAATCATTACAACGATTACGATCGCATGTGATGGCAAACATTTATACAAATACCATGATATTCACGACGATCAAGATGCTTATGATTATTATTGGGACGAATGTTGACTACTCCTGTAATATCTTTACAACGACTCAGATACAAAATTATAGGGTCAACGCCAGACGGGGTGGGTGGGGTGGGGTGGGTGTCTGGAGGCCCTATCCCTGGAAAATTATGAAATCTAGATGCGCACATATTACATCTCCTGCATTTCAGGAAGAAAATATTGGTCTTTGGTTGTCTGTAAAATTGTCCCATTTACCTAGATTCTTCGTTCTATGAAAGCGACTCATGCCCACCCAAAGCATAGGGACATTAAAATAATGTGAGGGACATGATCATGTCGATAGTCACTTACAGGACTGGCGGTATGATCACCGAACGAAAAGAAGAAGAAGATATGAAGGACAAAGATCCTAAGAGCGAGAACCTAGTTAGGATGGATTGCAACAATATCCACACATACAGCTGAACTGTTGAGTATTCTGTAGCGACTTGGAATGGTAGCATGAAATGGTAGCAACGCCAGTCAAATTAATAAGAAAATATTGAGTATTTCGTAAGACCATCCAAAGAATGAACACTTAATTCGCCCAACGATTTACGCCCCAACATGCCTATACACACCAAGTAGAATAATAGATAAAATGGCTTGTTAAGTGGTTGTAGGAGGTGTGTAGAGTCAGAAAAATTTTAATTTATAATCTTAATATAACAAATTTAGCGCGTTTTGGGAGCACATAATAACAAGCTTCTGGAATTGCATGTATCGCAAATGATGGAGATTCCTAGAGATTTGTAGAATGAATTCATAATATGAAGCTTGTTATTCTTGGCCTCCTGGAGACTGCATTAGGTAGTAATAACTTCCATTCAAATTAGTTTCAAAATATTTGATAAAATTTAATCTAAGATTTGGGAAAGAATTAGGTCAATGATAATCTAACATGTACCCGAGTTAACACAATTGACAAATTTTAAGACAAAATTAATTTGGCCTATACTTATTAATACAAAGTCGCGACATACCGATAATGAATGATGGTAACTGTCTAAACAGGGATTCAGCGGAATTAAATCTCTCGCCTGTCTCCTCTTTGTCACGGCGACCTTGACTTTTGACCTTGTGACCTCAATATCATATCATCATGCCGCTTCCTACGATTATAAGGATGTATCCAAGTTTAGTTCCCCAGTCCCGACATATAAGTGTAAATGATCCGGTAAACGCAAACACCTAACATTGGAAAATCAAAAGACAAACAGCAAGGTGAAAATAAACTCGAACTGTGACGTAGTGACCTCATTATCATCATGCCGACTCCATATAGAATGGGCAACCACCATGTGTCCAACTTTGGGGCTAGTAGGATTAAGCAATCGTAATTAAAATTTCGGCAATGATGATTTGCTAAACGCAGAAATCGAGCATTGACTCCGCCGTCGTCACATGAAAAGTGATACTTTTGTCTTGCTTTCTGCTTCGGAGGTAAGGCAAAGTAGTTTTAGCAAGAGATGAGGTGGTCCGACTCCCTCTAACTAAAAGTCTATTCTTTAAGGCATTGACGATTGAAAACAGTGCAAAACAATACAGTTTGAACAATGGTTATGCACAGTCTAGATGTGTTGATGTGTTTTCAAGCAACATTTATTATTATTATTATTATTATTATTATTATTATTATTATTATTCACGCATGAATTACGAGACTGAGATGGACACTATTACAACAGACTGAGTGTAACCATATTATGATGATCAGGTTACATTTAATCTGTTGTTCATCTCCGTCTCATAATGTTTACGCCAATATTATAACAATATATTATAATAGCGCTGAGTAAAACACAAAATTGATTGAAATGAATAACAGTTTAGTTTAACCCTTACCACTTAGATGTAAATTTTCTAGTTTTTACTGTGTCACTAGCAAAGAAATTGGTGTACATTTTTCAACAAATTTGGTGGAAGATGGTGCTGGCGTAGACAGCAACATCGTCCACCAAAATTGTTGAAAAATGTACACCAGTTCATCCTTTAATTCAATTTGAAAATTAAAAATCTTGATATCAGAGTGGTAGGGGTTAAACAGAGTTCATAACCTTCTGCTGAATGAAATTCCATACGTTTCCCCACAGCTAATTAATACATTTCCATACTTATTTTATGATGTCTCCAATCTATGTCCATTTCAAAACTGCCAATTTTTAAACAGAAAACTGTGGGAATTAGTAGATAAGGTAGTCAATATTTGGATATTATCTATTTTATTTTCTAATGAGAATCATATCTGATAATATTGTACTTTTCCATACATTTGAATTGTCGTTACTAATCAAGGCCTGGAAATGGGTTTCTTATTATTCCATACTAGTCCCGATTTCCATACCTGTGTATGAACCCGGTTTATATCTCTCTAATCAAACAAAATTGAGTGGCAGAACATCAGCTTCAATCTAATTATATATGGTATAGATAAGGGGAGTTAACCCTTTCCGAATGTCGTAGTTATTGACGAGCAAAGAGGATTTTGACAAGTATTCCTGGCTCTTATGGTATTCGTTCTCTTCTTTTTTCGAGCCTATTCGTAGTATTAAGCCCCGCTACACCGTGCATGATTTGTGATCGAGGCCGATGATATATAGTATTCGAATGTCAGATACTACTACCAGCGCCGCCGCTACTACTATCTATACCTGAGGTATAACGGACACCTTCTGACGTAGATCTTGTAAACCGATCTCCATGACGTTCACGCCATCAATAAACACGTGACCCGTGGGTGCACTAAGACGCAACAAGGCATGTACCAGAGAGCTCTTACCAGCGCCTGTACGTCCAACAATGCCAATCTGAAATTATACAAAAATGAAGTCAATGATGCTCAGGGAAATTGTTTACGGTACGGTACGCAGAAAAAGGAAGCGATTAAATAAGAATTTAGATGCTGGTTTATTAGTGGAGTTAAAATAATGCAGAAAAGTCATAATCTAGTCATAAGTGATTCCATTCTATTTTTCCATATTCTTCACGGCAAACAATACATATACTCAGGGGTGGCGGGGTTGGGTTAGGCTGGGATGACAGTAAATGGCTGATCTGGAAATTGTTCTCATAAATTCACCTAGGTACATGTGATGAGCAACGCGTATCTGGAAACTCAGCCCTGTTTTCATGGTATTTTGGTGGAATATTAACTGATAGAATATTACTTTTAATTAATATATTGTAAATTTATAAAGTAAAATCAGCTATGTACTGGGATGATATACCATGTGGCTATCTTACCTTTTCCTTAGCCTCGATACGCGCCGTTATGTTTTTCAGCACATAAGGGCCGTCAGTAGAATATTGTAGAGACAAATTTTTCAGAGTTATATCTCCATGTTGTGGCCATTTTTCTGGCACAGGGCGCTGTGACAGATATTGTCCTTCCGATTGCACATTGGCCATCTGGAATACCCTGACAATGCTTCCCATCTAGAAACAAACAAGAGGTCATATATAAAAAGTGCTGTTAAATGAGTGAAGCGGGAGGTCAACTGATCAAATTTCTGTCCTAAGCACACGTAGTAAATACTGAGTCATCGATAAAGAACATTTTCCAAGGATTTACCATTATCAGTTGAAAGGTATGAAGCTCCCTAATCGACTTGTATATGAATGAATGGATCCGATCTGTCACTCAAATATATAACGTCATAATCAATTACGTCACATATAAGATGATGTCGCAATAAAAATTCTAATGAATGCAGAATCTAGCTAGCCCCGTCATGACCATTGAAAGGTCCGTCAAGTGTACAAAGTGCAAGTCTTTGATGAATTTCTATTTTAAAAATATTCTTTTGAATATTTCGAATCTAATTTGACTGGGCGCTGTTGCTGCCATAGGCTTGCCTATACAGTTACCTTGAACCATGGGATTCTGAGAATATAAATACATCCCAACACGCGTAAAACGTGGGCGGAGCTTAGCTAGAAATGGGCGGTGCATAGCTAGAAATGGATCCCTCTATTGATACCGTATACCCTGTGCCGAGAGACTGCCCTCCTAGGATATAAGGATTTCAAGAACACGAATTTGGCGTCCACAGTACTTCAACGAAGCAACTTTGCAAAGTACCTTTCCAGTTTATCCATCTATCATATGACGTCATAATCAACGATGTGCCGTGTAGGATGACTTCATAATCAATGAGGTCACGCATGGCGTAGTTAACTACTTCACGAATGCATAACTGAAGACGGACTAAAGCTCGATACACACGACACAACAAGTTGCATACAGCAAGTTGTATACAACAAGTTGGTTCCGACAGTACACACGAGCCAACAAGTTGCATACGACATTTGTGCAAAATCTAAAATCGGAGTAAAATATTATATGTTAAATGTCAGAATTAGTCAAATAGTATGTCTCCTCGCGATTGAAGTAGTCCTGTATTTTCACATTAAGTAAACACTCCTTGTAAAGCTCATCTAAATTATGATGTCATAATCAATTACGTGACATGTAGGATGACGTCATAATCAATTATAGTATGAATTACTCGATTTAGTCCATCTTAAATGCTTAATAGTCTGACACATTGTACGAATATTTTGAAACTAATTTGACTGGGCGCTGTTGCTGAAACCGATACACACTAGCCAACTTGTTGTATACAACTTGTTGGATGAAAAAGTTGGCTGAAAAAGACCACTGTTCTATTATGAAAATGGAGTACTGTTCTATATTTTTCAACCAACTTTTTGTTGCGTACAACATGTTTGTAAGTGTGTGCACACGGTACAACCTGTTGTATACAACTTGTTGTATCGTGTGTAACAGGATTAACTGTTGTTGTAAGAATTGTATGCCTTTACTATTTAATACACATTTATATTTATAGAATATTTTGAAACTAATTTGTATGGGCGCTGTGTCGGTCATAGGCAGCAACAGCACCCATTCAAATTAGTTTCACAATATTCAACAGCTTACCTGTATAGTTTTCTGGAGATTGGTAGTCGGGGCGTTCGGTGATCGATCGATCCAAATATGGTCAAAGCGTTGGTGGAGCTTAACTAGGGATGGGTGGGGCATAGCTAGAACGGGAAAGAGCCATTGAGTGCCACCAATGCAACCAACTCATAATTAACCACATATGGGTGTGTGCATATTCGTGATGACGTCTCAACTGCAAAAGGTATGGCAGCATCGTCGGAGTGTCAGATAGAACAAGAAGTGCCGCGCAATACTGCGCTTGATGAGGTAGTTGAACGCAGCCGTATAAGTGTTAATGTCGCTGCTATATTGGAGAGAAATATGGTCGTGTGCCACGCCCGTCTCTGATGTTGCGATTGAGATACTTAGCTTTATAAGCAGAAGGAATTGGCTAGAAAAGTCACGCCCATCTCCTGCGAGATTGTATTGTATGGATTCCAAGAACATGATTTTGTTCTCTGTATTGTTCCAATGGATGATCCACTTTTAGCTATGCTCCGCCAATATCTAGATAATTAGCTCTACACACGCTAAGCTCGTGTTGGGATCGATTGAACCCTAAACTCCCTGAATCTCAATTTAAAGAAAACTCTACATGTAAGCTGTTGAAAATTTTGAAAGTAATTTAAATTGGCACTGTTACTGCCTGTGGTATGAAAGTTAGGGTAGCACGTTGGGATAATTTGATGTTATTGCGCGAAATGCCCACCTCACTGTGCTTAGATGCATGCTCACAAGTCATGCAGTATGCTATCAGATAACATACCTGTGTTTTCGTGTCCAGAATGCTCGTCATAAAATCCTGCAGATGATAGAGTAGCTGTAAGGAGAGCATCATACACAATCCAGCGTAGCTCCTGGATTCCTCTGTATAAAACATGTACGAGCTTTTATTATCTTTCTGGCGTGTGTGTACCAGTGATCAATTATAATTCAAAGTTAATTAAAAGATATAGACAGAAAAAGCATGTTTACAGTTACTTTAAATCAGAGAACATTCAAATTTCATATTCAGATGAATAATAATGAGTTAATCCTGGTGGGTTGATACTCGAATGGTTAACGCTCTTGTGGTGTTCATATTGCAAACAATAGCGCTGTAAGATGTTGCTATTTAAGACAATAATATACACCAGCTTTCCTAATGCATCAATTCGTGTTTTACATTAGTTCTAATGAAGTCGAAGTGACTACAAGAGTTAACAAATATTAGGTTGTGTATCCGAATTCACCCCCACCACACCAACCACCCGCTGTGTTCGATGACGTTGACCATTGATTGGTTGTGATTGTTGAAGATCCTTCCAGAAGAATTCGAGTTATTGCACTGGACACGCAGATGGACGCGCACACACATGCGCACAGAGCCGGATTAAGGCAAGGGATAAAGGGGTTACAGAGACCGAGGGGGGGGGGTGTCCAACAAGTAAGGGGTCCCAAACCAAATATAATTATCGCATTTTACCCATTTGAACATGTAATACCAGTATTTCACTTTTACAGTCATGATATACGTAAGCTGTTGAATATTTTGAAACCGATTTAACTGAAAGCTGGTGCTGCCTCTGCAGAACCGGCTTCCAGTCAAAGTAGTTTCAAAATATTCAATAACATTTTGACACATACGCAAAGAACAAATTTATATTAGTAGGAGTAGTGGTAGCAGCAGCAGCAGCAGCAGCAGCAGCAGAACCAACAGTAGTAGTAGTAGTAGTAGTAGTAGTAGTAGTAGTAGTAGTAGTAGTAGTAGTAGTAGTAGTAGTAGTAGTAGTAGTAGTAGTAGTAGGAGTAGTAGTAGTAGTACACTCACCCCATCACCTCCTCACCGACCAGATAAGGATGCCCAGCAAATAATTAGCTCTAGTCCCCCAAAATATGCGTAAAGCTAGGATTCCATTAACGCGTATGCGTATCCGTATCCGAAATATTTTTCGCTCCCATTACAAATAGATAGTAGGATTCCATATGTCCGTATGCGTATGCGAAACCTGTCCGTATCCGAATCCGATCGCTACATATAGCGATTTTATGCGGATACGGACTACATTCGGATGTGCGATTCCTTGAAAATGACGTTTTCATTACGTCATTCATGGGCTTTCCCCAAATCGGCACTATTATTCTGTACATGTGTTCCAATATATAAGTTAAATTCATAGTAAGCGCGCTGAAAGGCTGATAGACTATTTTAGAACATATTCATACTAGTAGTAGTAACAACAGCAGCAGTGGCGACGGCGGTGGGGACAGCGGTTGTAGTAGTAGTAGTAGTAGTAGTAGTAGTAGTAGTAGTAGTAGTAGTAGTAGTAGTAGTAGCAGTCCAATTGATTGAATAAAATCACTACTTTCGGATACGCATACGCATACGTACACATGGAATCACTCATTCGGATACGCATACGCATACGGATATGCATACGCATACGCGTTAATGGAATCATAGGTTAATCTGGTTCTGCATGCACATGGAAAAATGTAGTCACTCTTGCGAGATGAGTTCAAGCGGCGTGTAGGATGACATCAAAATCATCACGTCATAAATGATTCTATATGGCCCGTCTTCAACTCTTAATAATCTGACACGTTGTACGAATTATATGTCTCTACTATTTAATAAACCTGCTGTTGAATATTTTAAAACTAATTTGACTGGGCGCTGTTGCTACCATAGGCAGCAACATAGTCAAATTAGTTTCAAAATATTCAACGGCTTACCTGTATAGTTTTCTGGAAATTGATAGTCAAGGAGTTCAGCGATCGAGCGATCCCAACACGAGCGAGGTGTGGGTGGAGCTTAGATAGAGGTGGGCGGGGCATAGCTGAAACGGGAAAGGTCCATTGTCTTATGCCGCGTTGTGGTAAGATTGATTATTAGTAGCTTGTCCACAGAGGTATAACAAGATTACATTTGCAGCCCTACCTTCGTTCCAAGGGTGATAACTCTTGGCCAATGAAGTGACCATCTATATCGACAGGGAAAAGTGTTTCTGAAAGCACTCCATTGCTGACCTTAAAAGCAGGTGTAAACCTTATAAGTGAATCCACATTATTTAAAACCTGTTATTAATTATCCATAGTTCAGTACACCACCTTACCCGATGTGGAAAGAAGACCACTAAATACTGTAAGGTTAATGAACGTAGCCTGGACAATCCCGGTGTAGAGGTTATACCAGTTATAAACCCAGAAGCTGTTCAGGTCGGCGCCATGATAATGATTGATGCAACTCTCAAAATTTTCTTGACAGTATTCTTGGGCACCAAATGCCCTGATATCCGACAGCCCCTGGAGAGTGGTGCTCAGGTAGCTATACATAGGAGCTTGGCCTGAATAAGTAAAATAATATATATGTTTGTTAACCATGTTCCTAAGTAACATGAACTAATTTTATTATTCATTGTCTGTGATTCAGTATCTCCTTCGCGTTCTGTTATTCACTGTGGAAACGCCGAATTTGAACATCCCATGCAAGAAAGATAAGATCCGCGTGAAAGATCTCGTTTAATTATACTCTACAACCCTATTGTAGCAATGCATAAGTTGCTAATAAAATGGTGTCGATGCAACGGCAGCTTCGAAGATTCAAACGCCTTTAAATTATTCCACAAAACAGTGCAAGTATTCAATATAAAACTGTGATTGTCGGCTTGATAATACCAGCGTCGCTAGACGCAAGGGTTAATGCGAGCATCGGGTGTCTCTTCTTCTTTTTCCTCTTCTTCTTTTTCCACTTCTTCATCATCATCATCATCATCATCATCATCATCATTTTCTTCTTCTTTTCCTTCTTCTTTAGTTGCTCCCTAAGGAATTGGCATGTATAAAGCGCCGACTACTCACCCTTTGGCGTGACAACATTAGAGATAGCCTACTTACCATTACTGTGCATGCGCTCTGTGTGATGCCCAGTAGTTGTATATACGTAATAAATCATGTACTGAAGGGCAGCTAATGGCAGAATGATCAACACCAGCCATGGGTTAACCCACAAGATTGTCAGGAGACTACCAAGCACCATTAAGAAGTTCTGAAATACAGTTAGTAGCTTACATTAGATTCAGTCCACGTTAGTGTACAAGCCGGTTTTGCATTGAAATATGTGCTATACGTAGATGTTTCCTAGGATAAATACATATGCAAGACGTAAAGACCATTTCCGAATAAAATACTGGTAAGTGCCATTTGCTACACGGATGGTGAATGTTGTAGGTATGTTTGACTGTAATATATAGTAATGGGTTTGTATCTGCTGAAAGAATGGCTACTTCTATTGCAGAATGCTGCCAGTCCATCATCCAACCATCCAAACATCAATCAAGCAATCAATTCACCTCACACCAACCCACCCCATCAAACACCCACCCACGCATCCATCCATCCATCCATTCAGCCAGCCAGCCACCAGCCAGCTAGCCACCCAGCCGCATGTGCATATATGAGTGTTGTGTTGTATTGTGTTGTGCTGTCTTGTGTTGTGTTGTGTTGTGTTGTGTTGTGTTGTGGTGTGGTGTGGTGTGGTGTGGTGTGGTGTGGTGTGGTGTGGTGTGGTGTGGTGTGGCGTGGTGTGGTGTGGTGTGGTGTGGTGTGGTGTGGTTAATAATAGATATTTATATCATAAACAGCAATTTCCTATTTTCTACCAAGAGATATATATAACCTCAATATTTTCTGGCCAGATCTCGCTTATAGGAGCATATTGGAACTCTACTAAAATCGTATTAGTCATTCGAATAAAATATCAGATTAAAATATCGAACCCAATTTTACTAACGTTAACAAATATGATATTCAATGCGATAATATTTTCGAAAACGGATAACTCTTTTTTCTTCCTATCAATTGCAATACATATTGTTCTTATTGTACAGAGGCATTAATTTAGAATATTAATGGTTTTACTGAAATCGCAATAACCTCTACACCAATATCACATTACTATGGTAGAATTACTTTCACAAGTTGTAGCGACACATTTCATTGGCAATTCTTATGACAGCTTGACGCTCTGTCTTCATGTGTAGACTGATTACCGGTTTGGTATGTCAGATACCCGGCCACGCACATTATTCTTGTGCTATATATATTGCATTTTATATAAACGGGACCTCGCAGCTTTCTAGTTAAATTTCACTAGTTCGCTTACGCTTTCTATACACTATATAGATGCCATATCAGAGAGAACTCGGATTAAGTCATCAAAAGAACACAATGAAGATTAAAACTACTACATGAAGGCTGAATATGGGCGGGGGGGGGGCGGCTTTATGAAATCAATGTAAAGTCAGTTTCTCTTCTATGACGATGAGAATCAATCAATGTCACCAGTGCACATTTAAAGCCATCACATGCTTAATACCTTATTCAGCAACAACTGACAGACCTCACGAATATCACTATCATTACCTTTGCAAACGTGTCCAGCTGATTAGGAATGTCAACATCCAAATCCGTAAGGCCAGCAGAAAATGGATTTAGAATTTTTCCTGTGAATAGGAATTTATAATGTAAACGTTATTAGTCACGTACAAAAGTCTTATGATAGCAATCAACGTAAATCCCTTACCTGGGAATTTAAAACCATTTCAGCCTAAAATTCAACTACCACAACCTCTAAGTAAATATATTGGAACGTTGCACCATAATTAAGAACGAATTTGACTGGAGGCTGCGCCATCTTCCAAGTATCATTAAGCAAGATTAGGGCCGTATTAAAGAATATATTATATGGCCTAGAAGCATTACAAAAGTAAGCAAATAGCATTTGGAAATGAATTACTAATGCTTGAACGCTCTTGTGTCAACTCAAGCGTGTAAGGATCAACCGAGCTAAAACGGCATCTGCAGTGGTCTTGAAATTCTTGAAAATCCGCCACTGAAATGACTGGATCACTACATTTTGCTGAATCCGTGTCCACTTGCAAGCCAGCAGAACACACATTTTAAAACAATACTCACTGGAATGACTGGCTTGGTTACCGAGCCAATGTATCCATGTGATGAAAGTATAAAATATAGTCTTATCTTGTCCTGCAAAGCGGCATGGATTAAGCAAATATTTAGATTTTCCCCACCATTAACCATGTACTCGTTACGAGAAATATCCATTTGGTGGACAACTGAAATCTTTTTTGTAAATTGTAGTGGTAAATATTTAATAAATACACCTGTTCTTGGATGATCAAGACCATTAAATGGTTAATTCACATTTCCAGAGTATCCGCCCATCATATGACGTTATCATCAACTAGATTACTAGTGTAGAATGACATCATAATGAATGACGTCATGACTGATGTCGATAAGTACGTCACGGACGCATATTTGAAGACGGTCTATGCGTTGTTGTACAAATTGTATGCCTTTACTATTTAATAAATATTATGTTGAATATTGTGAAACTAATTTGTTACAAAATGTTCAACAGCTTCCCTATATAGTTTTCAGGAAATTGATAGTTAGGGCATTTGGGATCGATCAATCCCTACACGGCGGGGTATGGGTGGAGCTTAGCTAGTGATGGGCTGGGCATAACTAAAAATGGAAAGGTCCATTGACAGACCATGTCAGGTTATGCTAGGGAATTTGCATGGCATTCTATGTAATTATTGGGAGTGGACTCTGCCACACAACCCACCGTTTCACTGCATAGTCAAGAAAACCGTGAAAACTTATTGAAATTATATAATCCCATCTTGAAAGAAGCATCCATAACAAAGAGCTTAACAAGGGGAATATCCATTTGAAACTATTTTTTGTCTCAGCACACATGTATCATGTCGTGCATATACTGTGATTGTAATCTCTAACCCCATATACAGAAACACAGTCGACTTACCAACAGTGCTACTGTCAAACATCTTGACTGGTGCATGTAACAGACTATGAATCATACGGTTGTGTAGTGTGGTGGAACATTCCAATATACTCCTCCAGAATACCCTGCCACGTGTAACGCCTAAAGCATATATCAGAGCACTTAGTGCTATGTAGCTGATAATTGTTGCGTAATTGTTCCAAGATTTTTGTGTAAATTCTCCATGGCATGTCATACTAGCGCGATGGCAGTGCTCGCTGTTGTTGACCATGCTTGGTTGTGTGCATAGATCAGTATGTGTTGATGAGCTGCCATAGTTGTTGCATGAATATGCCAGGTGTGGAGATGACGTGGGCACTGGCTGGAATTCATTTCGAACCCTGAAAGAAATTGTTTTATTTAGGTCTTAAACACTTTTATTAAGTCTTAAATATGTCAGTTCGGTGAGAATTCGAAATAATTGTCCAAAGAAGAGCTTTTGGTTCCCAGTGGGCGAACCTTCATTGCAATGATGCAATCTTTAAATTAGAATTCAAATTCTATTTAGACATAGTTAAGATCTAGTTCTCTTCAGACACACACTGTACACTGTTTTAACATAATTAAATGACTACACTGTAATAGATTAAAAACCAATGGATGATAAAGCTGTTGGAAACTGCCAAAACAAATTAAAAATTAATGCACCCAAAATGAACAGTGATATTAGACTCAACGAGACAGCATACAATGTACAGTCTCTACCAAACGAGCGTTAGTAGGCAGATGGCCCATTAGACTTCAACCACTTGCTTTGGATCTTTTCACAATTGCAATTTTTTAACCGTTGGTGGTGATCATGGCCTATTGAGACAACAGACGCTGTACAACTTCCAGTCATACAACATGAATCCACACACCTTACTACGAGCTACGGCCTTCTGCGTCGGTTGTATGCCGCTATCTTATAGATAGTGACCAAATATCCTGCTCTGCATTAGCTTTCAGGTTTTACATCAGCTCTAAATAATATTAACTTAAAACATAAAATACAGTAGGAGCATATTGGAACTCTACTAAAATCGTATTAGTCATTCGAATAATATATCAGATTAAAATATCGAACCCAATTTTACTAACGTCAACAAATATGATATTCAATGTGATAATGTTTACGAAAACGGATAACTCTTTTTTCTTCCTATCAATTGCAATACATATTGTTCTTATTGTACAGAGGCATTAATTTAGAATATTAATAGTTTTACTGAAATCGCAATAACCTCTACACCAATATCACATTACTATGGTAGAATTACTTTCACAAGTTGTAGCGACACATTTCATTGACAATTCTTATGGAAACTTGACGCTCTGTCTTCATGTGCAGACTGATTACCAGTTTGATATGTCAGATACCCGGCCACGCACATTATTCTTGTGCTGAACTGACGTCACCGAAGGTCGCGACAACTTGTCCCATAGTGAAGGTATACAGATGCTCGATCGAATATTCAGATCTGTGCAATACGGCGTCTGCTAATTAACAATTTGTACGTGCAGATTTACAGGTGCTACAGCTGCATGAGAGAATGTAAAATACGTGGGATTCGTCCTGGAATAACCATCCACCTCAAAACTTATCAACTATTTGAACCTACGAACGCGGATGGCTTGAAGTCCAATATTCTTAATCTGTCACTCTCCTTATATAATGTAAATGTGTGCACTATTGAATACTCTGGTAGTTTGTAAGTCTCCCGCTTCTGACTTGCTTCATCCTTTCTTTCCTGGAATATACTTTCTTTTCATCAAATCTCAGGCTCATTTCCAGGTTATTTCCAGCATCCCCTTATCTAACTGCTATTGGGGTTATTCCTTATATAAGCTCTGCTCAGAGCCACAGTTACTTTCCTCATGGGTAATAATATTATAGTGAAATATGATTATGCAGTAAAAAATTCGCTTTGTATGGCTGAACCATATTTTCTGGTATGGGATCTGACTACTGTTATTCGAACAAACACGGGCTTAGAGATCAAACTTGTGTCTGGAAGCCAATGGCTGACTTACCATGTTTTCTGGTATTTTATATCGACAAAACTCAGATCATGCATGCCTTTCGTAACCTATATCAGGAACCAGGCTCTCGGTGATGTTACTGCTAGAACTCTGCATATCTGTATGGATTACGTCTAAACACCAGTAGCAGAATTCCGGCTTATACACTGGTCCGAATATCTGAGTGATAGTTTGCACACTAGACTATCTCCGTATTTTGGGTTGAGCTACACTTATTAAATACAATTCTTATTATGTTACTTGTTTATGGATATTCCACTGTGGGGTGGTTCGCTGACTATTTCCGTATCTGCTCTGCTGTTATTCAAGTTTTCAATCTCCGGCTAAATCAGTGTACAACTTGAGAATTCATAATCTTTCATTCCTACTTCCAGTTATAGTTATTTCGCTTCTTGAGTATTCTGTAGCTTATGGATGGTTTTCTGCTCCATTTCCAGATTTTTCTGCCTCAGTGTCTTTCTGTGTCTCTGCTGCTCTTGTATGGTCCATGTTCCTGATTTTTGTTCCTGAACTTCAGGCTGGATACCCCTTCTGGCTCTTGCTCCAGTTTTTATGATTCTATTGCCCTATTATTCCAGTCATATGTGTTCTCTTCTTAATTCATTTTGTTCCAGATCTTCCTCTCTTTGTTATCTTTTCCTGGATATCTTTGGGATGTTTGTCTTTCTGGTATCTAAGTCCGGTACCTAATTTAACTAACGAATCACGGACAAACATTCAATTAAGTTAAGAGTCCAATTCAGTGTATTAAAACATATAAAGGAGGACTCAGACACTAACAAATAAACGTTTTTTGCATAAAACCCTAAACGTCATAATTATTCATGATAGTTGATACGAAAACTACCTCTCTTATTCCGTCTAACTAGTTTTATCGAACTTGTAAACATAAAACGATATGTAAATATGACACTAGCACCTGCACAGAGTCACCTCGCTTAACTTACTTCGGCTGTCTCACTTAACATATTTTAGATATTTTATGCAGCATTACAGACAACCTTTGTCTACTTATTTATCGGTTTTTCTGGACACACTTTCTGGCATTTGTTTGCATCTCTGCATACTATTACCAAAGAACGTTTCCTTTTTGTAAGCCATACCTCACCCGCCTATGTAGGAAACTATGGACCACCAAGCATGAGTGAGGTTGTGCCTTTCTTCCAAATTAATGATCAACTGTTTATGGATGTTCGTGATAAACATTGTTTCCAATCGCGTTTCCTTCTTACATCAATATGACTTTGTGACACCATTTTATGCATAACTGCTTAAACATGTACACTTTTCGGAGAGGAATATATTGAAGTCAGTTGACGAAATGTACAAGGTACTTACCACACAGCCAGGGTCCAATCAGACAATGAGTATACGGTTTGTACAGCTATATTAATGGCAATCAGGAATATAATCCGTTTTAATGACAGGCCAGACCTCAAATAAATCCATAGATTGGACAAGCCAGCATAACTGGAAGTTGTATCATCTTCGTGACTACTTATCTCCACCTCCTATGATAAAGATACAGAAACATAGATACAGAAGCAGATAAGGCGTAACAAGGGAAACAAACGCAAAGTGTAAAATCTGCTCGCTTGTCTATCAGTAGGTTATCTCAGATCTCAGTGACCAGGTAATCTCACTCGACAGGGATCAAAAAGTTGCCAATTCAGCTTCCGTTGACTACCGGAAGGAAGACGATCATCACCCACAAACAGATGTTTGTCAGAGCGGCTGTTAAATGGCCGAAAATCCTTTAGTTGAATGACAGTATCTTGTGATAACAAAAGTAGACTCCGAGTCCATAGACGTCTATCAATGAAGAGAGCTGTGCAACCACGGCTTTCTACTATGCATGTCCATATGTAATCCATTTGGCATTTGTTTACAGAAACGAGGGATATTGATAGGCAACTAGAATCATTGATAACGAATAAGGATAACTAAACAGCGTACATGGGCAAATGGAAAGTGGTCAGCCAAGATACAATTCTTAGGCAATAAACCGTTACTGGCAATAATCACAATCGGCTTACTTGACTGACAAATAAATGCAATTCAAATATAGACGAATGATTTGTTCAAATGATGGTTATACAACTGTATATCGAAATTAAGCTGTAAAAGATATAATCACGGTATAGTCATAATCCAATGGCATAGTCAGAATAAAATTGCCCAAGGTATATATAAAATATGAGGTCGCTATGAATTATGACCTTTCAAGGATGATCACTACCGATTGCTAGTAGGTCGCTCAAAGACAAGTATGATTACTCAGGGTAAGTCGCAAATGGTCACCCCAGGTAGGGCTATGATGTGGCCACCGTGGCATATCAACAATGGGCTAATCCAATTTTAGCTATGCCCTACCCATCTATAGCTAAGCGGTACCCACAAGTTGCTCGTGTTTGGACCGATCGATCCCTGCAGTCCCTGAATCTCAATTTTCAGAAAACCATACAGGTAAGCTGTTGCATATTTGGAAACTAATTTGACTGGGCGCTGTTGCTGCTTATGGCAGCAACAGCTCCCAGTCAAATTAATTTCAAAATATTCAACTTGTAAATATGGGATTTATGGATTAGCAACCTGCGAACCCCGCCGGATATCTTTTGGTACCCGAGTAAATATTTGCAGATTACCTATTGACACTGTGTACGTTAGGTATGTTTGACGTCATGTCCTCAGTCATGAAAATTCATAACATCGTCATCGCCATACGTCACTGGCTATGGGACTAATCTTTACGGTCGCTATAGATAGGGAATAATTATATTTGCGTCATCAGTAATAGGACCAATTTGTTGGGGCGCTATTAACAGGTAAGTAGGGTGATATATTAATAATAGGTTGGTACGACATAATGAGTGGTGTAGATCTTTTATGTAGTGTTTATTTGTGTCCGCATAGGGATATCCGATTACGCCACTGTTATTCATAGTCAGCCCTATTGCTTACCGATGTATAGATTGTATATTATATGTTAATACTTAGAGAGTTTCTAAATTGATGATGATGGTCTCTGGTGATGGATAAATTAGTTTAGCCATGTTTGATTTATGTTTGACGGAGATTGGTTGTTATAACCAATCTAGTTTTGTCATTTCCATAATTGGGATTCATACGAACAAATTAGGTGAATATTCAACCCACGTAAAGTCATAATCGGTCATAATCATTTATAGGATTCGAACTGAATCTTTAACCCTTTTGATAGGTAGAAACTGGTTCTGTCACCTTGATTCAAGTCATGGATACCATGCTGGTAAGACGCTGTTGGATTGTGATCGGGAAACATCTTAAGAAGATTTTTGGATATTAATACAGCAAGGTCTTACAAGACGGTTAACTAAGATGGATATTTACGGGATTCGAAGAAGACAAGTCAGATAGCCGGGATGGTGTATACAGATCCAGTTCTATGATTCAGCACTGTGTGGAAGTCACGAGCTGTACGTAGTGTATGCGTATTTCTGGGAATAACCCAGAATATACATGACAGGTCAAAGAGCACCTAGGCATACGTCATGGCATCTCGTAACCATTAGTTATTGCGCCCAAATAGAATGCACTAATAATGAGTTAATCCTGGTGGGTTGATACTCGAATGGTTAACGCTCTTGTCACAACAAAACAATTAGTAATTGGGACGTGGGTATGCAAGGAATGGATGCTTGACGTGTCCTGTCTAAACAGATTTGTATATGTTATCTGTCAAGATGCGTCACTTGTGTACTAGTTCTGACCAGTTGAGTCCGACCGTCTTATGAGCGTGGGCAAGGGTGTGTTAACCAATCAGAGTTGCTAGATTTTGGAAATCACCAGGGAATCCCTCTAAGTACGTCATGCTCGTATCCACTTTTACTGTATATAAGGACGAGCATGATGTTAAATCATTAATCTTCTGATTGCTCTGTTACTGAGAAGTAATACCTCTTTCAGCTAATAGTTACCATCAGCAATTGACGTTCGTTTCGAAATAAGTTAGAATCTTTATTAGAGTAGATATTGAAATTATTATACAAGTATTGTTAAAACGTATAGCCTGCAATACGGCTTAGTCTCTGTTACATTTAATAAAAGTATTATTCATTTATTATATAATTTGCCAAACGTGTTGAGTTAGTTTGTTAGGAAGAAATCGAATTAGAGAAAGGTAGACCACCTATCCCGGACTCTTCACCGACAGGAATCGACTCCAGATTCAAGTAAGACACACACTGAAATAGAACCCAGTTCACATCATATTTTTCAAACTGAATGTTTATTAAATAGTAAATACATAGAATGCGTACAACTTGACAGACTATTATGCATTTATGACTGACTATATCGCATCCTTCATGATGTAATTGATTATGATGCCAGTATACATTTGAGGCAGTTGATTATGACGCCATATGATTGACTGAGAAACTGGATTCCTCAATCTGATCGCATATGACTACTTCTTTCTTCTCATTGACCACCTCGCCTCACCATCTACTGTCATCTCTCAAGAAAGCTGAAAAAAGGAATATTAGCGTGGGGCCGCTTTAATACTGGCCACCAAACCTTGTTGTGTGTTTCATAATACATCTACACGTTTTGCTTACCGAGCAATCTAACTATATGTGACTCTACTAAACAACCTTGATAAAGTTGAGGATAATTCATATGCATCACTAAGTGAGACATACAATTTACCGATACTATCTTAGCGTTATCGAAAAATAAATAAGTTTAACGTCCTAAAGTACACAGATGCACAAAATGTCAATGACGTGTCTTCGGGATAATGGTTTGAATCGCAAAATTTGTGCAACTTGTTCAAAGTCAAAATTATCGCAGACTGAATTGTGGATTCAATATATAAAATATAGCAAGTGTATACGCTTTCTGAGGTATATCTAGATACTATATGCAGGTTGCTGTTGTATTTACCTCGCTGAGTTCTGTCTCGAACATTTCACCCGAAAGTTCATCGGTAGACTGGGGTGTACCTTTCGGATTCTGCTTTTCCAGTTGCGTTTGGCTCTGTTCTAGAATATTCATAAATCGAATTTGACTTTCACATAGCTCAGTATACGTCCCGTGTGCAGTTATTTTCCCCTTTAGTAAGATAAAATAGACAAAGACTAGAAATGTGACATTGAAAGGAAAGTTAATCAGGTAATTTCTTTTCAATGGAAGAATGTCAGCATAATGTTATTTCTGTATGAAACACTTTAATGTATGGTAATTGTGTAAAATGTATCTCGACATGTCATCATACTTGCAATAGATCTTATCAATATATCAGCCTGTTGCTCGGCCAGGCAGGCAGTCGGTCGATCGCTGGGTCAGTCAGTTGGTTGGCCAGTCGGTTAATTTGTTGGTTGGTCGGTCTGTTGATCGATCAGTTGGTCGGTCGGTGGGTCGATCGATTGGTAGGTCGATAGACTGACAGAAAAACGACCGACTGACTGACCGACCACATGACTGACTGACAGACCGATCAATCGAATGGTCGACTGACCTACTGATCGACCAACTAACCGACCGACCGACTGACTGAATGACTGACAAATCTAACGATGAACCATTCGATCAATGATCGATATCGCTCGCCCACCTACACGCCCACTCACTCACTCACTCACTCACTCACTCACTCACTCACTCACTCACTCACTCACTCACTCACTCACTCACTCACTCACTCACTCACTCACTCACTCACTCACTCACTCACTCACTCACTCACTCACTCACTCACTCACCCACACACCGACCGACTCACTCACTCACTCACTCACTCACTCACTCACTCACTCACTCACTCACTCACTCACTCACTCACTCACTCACTCACTCACTCACTCACTCACTCACTCACTCACTCACTCACTCACTCACTCACTCACTCACTCACTCCACTCCACTCCACTCCACTCCACTCACTCTCACTCACTCACTCACTCACTCACTCACTCACTCACTCACTCACTCACTCACTCACTCACTCACTCACTCACTCACTCACTCACTCACTCACTCACTCACTCACTCACTCACTCACTCACTCACTCACTCACTCACTCACTCACTCACTCACTCACTCACTCACTCACTCACTCACTCACTCACTCACTCACTCACTCACTCACTCACTCACTCACTCACTCACTCACTCACTCACTCACTCACTCACTCACTCACTCACTCACTCACTCACTCACTCACTCACTCACTCACTCACTCACTCACTCACTCACTCACTCACTCACTCACTCACTCACTCACTCACTCACTCACTCACTCACTCACTCACTCACTCACTCACTCACTCACTCACTCACTCACTCACTCACTCACTCACTCACTCACTCACTCACTCACTCACTCACTCACTCACTCACTCACTCACTCACTCACTCACTCACTCACTCACTCACTCACTCACTCACTCACTCACTCACTCACTCACTCACTCACTCACTCACTCACTCACTCACTCACTCACTCACTCACTCACTCACTCACTCACTCACTCACTCACTCACTCACTCACTCACTCACTCACTCACTCACTCACTCACTCACTCACTCACTCACTCACTCACTCACTCACTCACTCACTCACTCACTCACTCACTCACTCACTCACTCACTCACTCACTCACTCACTCACTCACTCACTCACTCACTCACTCACTCACTCACTCACTCACTCACTCACTCACTCACTCACTCACTCACTCACTCACTCACTCACTCACTCACTCACTCACTCACTCACTCACTCACTCACTCACTCACTCACTCACTCACTCACTCACTCACTCACTCACGTAATTATTACTAAAATTGTGCCTTAATACATGCATAAGTCACAACTGCTTTTAAACATCACCGAGTAGAGATACCTGTTCTAGAATAACAATTCTATCCACTTGGGGTAAATATTGCAGCTGGTGTGTTACCAAGATCCGAATCTTTTCATGAAGCGCTTCAAGAATGCATCTGTAAATACATATATGAAATAAATCTCCAACACTTGGATTTATACTGCTTAAATAACGGACGCAATTCATAATTGATATCTTGTGTGCTCGTGTTATATACGTATTTATAACTCGTAGTCAAAGAGACTTGACAGCTGCCTGTTGTGTATTAGGTGTTGTCTAATTTCTTAAGGGAAACGTGTAGCCTCATCTATAGTCCAGCAATCAGTTTAAGGCTAGGCTAGCATGATTTCTGTTAGTGTTGATCGATAAGCTCGCTATATACACTTTCATTTAATGCACATATGTTTAGGTGTTAACACACATTTCAATGAAGGGAATGTCTCTAGATTTCGTTGCCATATACCACGAAATGATCTCCCATACGTGACAAAACAACGGTCAAAGTACGATAACAAATCTGCATAGGCAAAAGATGGTGTTTCTTGAGACTTGTGATCAACTATCTTGATATGCGCCACGAATTTCTTGTTCCTCAATGGGATTAGCGATGGAAACTGACCTATATTAAATGTACCCCTGCTTTTAGCAACCGACTCTTTGTGCTACATGCCATTTGTATATATCCAACAAACAAATGAATTATTTACTTTTCAAATATGTGTTTTCCAACAGCTGCATCTACAGCGCTGAGTGGATCGTCCAGTAAATATACATCCGCGTCAGAATATAGTGCCCTGGCAAGACTGACACGAGCCTTTTGTCCGCCGCTAAGCATCACTCCGCGTTCGCCAACAACAGTCTGATCACCATTGGTCAGTGCCTGTATGTCCTGAAATAAATTGAAATAGATGACTTTCAACACCTATTCAGCAAACGCGATAATTCTAAGACTTAATTAAACCTTATGTTGAAAAACTGGTCTAACTTGAATCTTGGAAACTGTTGCTGATAATTAAATCTCATGCTCAATATGCTATCCCCCCTATTCATCTACTAATTTCTGGGAAAAAGAACAACACGCTTATCTTATTCCAAAATGATAATAATGCATGGACCTAAGCCCTGCAAAGTAGATTATCCAATAAATTACCCAACTACATTTCTTCTTTGACAAATCTAATATCATAAGCACAGTTGTAATCAAAGCTCACGAACATGTTTACAATCATATATCACTAGTTAACCCTTGCAAAAACAGGACAGATACACGAATGTGTGGAATATTCTTAAAATAAGAGACTCTAGGATTTCAAGGTTAATTTTGTCAGACCAAAGACATTATATTACTTAATACCGTAGTGATCATTATCCCGCTTGCGCTAAGTTTAATGGGACTGCCTGCCAAAACGGCCTTTGTAGTGGTCTTGAGCAATGTCCATTTGCATGCCAGGAGAAGACTCTTGTTAAAATGTATCACTGGGATAAATCGAGCCAGTCATTTCAGTGCCAAAATTTCAAAAATAGTCTGCTCTTGGCATGCAAATGGACACTGGTTAAGCAGAATTTTAGGTTTCCTTGACCATTAATACACTAAGGATCAATGCGACCGCAACGGCCTCTGTATTGATTTTGAGGATATACAATTAATTAATTGTTGGTGATAATATGATAAAAGCAAATGTAGGCCTTAAATAATACGATTTTAAAGCTAATTGGCACGGCTGTCCGTGTAATACATTCTACATCTACATCTTCTATATATGGAGTGGTTATGAAAGACGAACTTCTCAATGAATCTACAACAATATTTGAATAAAGTTCAAGATGGCATGCTTTAGATGAGCTCCGGTGTTATGGGGGTATGAAGCTTACTTTATCCAATGCTGTTATGTAGATCACATTTTTGTATTTTCTTTCATCAAAATCACGTCCAAATATCACATTCTCGCGCAAGGTGTCCGAGAAGATCCAAGCTTGCTGGGACACATAACCAATCCGTCCATTAATCATAGCGTGGCCGGATGTTGTTTGCATTTCTCCCAGAATACACTGCAGTAGCGAACTCTGTGAGTGTAAGTAAGATGGGCATTTAATTCAGTGATAATCAGGACACGAGCATGTCAATATGGAAACCATTGATATGGTAGTCTCTTCACACGCAAGATAATAGTAAATGTTGATTCTCATATAGACATTATCCATAACATTTAAAATGGTGTAACATTATAATCAAAGAGATAGGATAAGATCCGGACATCTGCAAACCGTATCCCAGTGATGATGGCAATGATGGCAGTTAATATTATCTCCGTGCCTTTCGAAAAAACAAAACGTCACATATTTTGAAATCTCATCCGTCCGTCTGTATCTCCGACCACATGTCTGTTCATCTGGCGGAGGTCAAATATCATAAAAAGTGTGTCTGTGAGACTGTGATTATTTGGTGGGATTCAATGAAATGTGTTATGCCGGCTATGATTGGACCTTTCCAATTTTAGTTATGCCCCGCACTTCACTAGCTGAGCTCCACTCACACTTCGCCGTGTTGGTATTGATCGATCGCCGAATGCCATGACTATCAATTCCGTGAAAACTATACAGTTAAGTTGTTGAATATTTTGTAACTAATTTGACTGGGTGATTTTGCTGCCTATGGCAGCAACAGCGCCCAGTCAAATTAGTTTCAAAATAATCAACAGGATAGTTAATTATGACGTCATACGATGGATGGATAGAGTGGAAAGGTCTATTGCGAGATTTATATTCGTATTCGGGCGGCCCACTCCCCACCCCTCCATGGGTGGGGTGGGAAAGGTTGACTGTCAAATAAATTCCATCTATGCATCTATCTCAGCATGTCGTTTGGGAAAATGCCATATATCACGCTATCTCTTCCAAATTCATTTGTCTGAATTACCCATATGATTGTATATTGCGAGGTCAGATTTATATTGGACGCTGTTTCGTTTTGGTGGCCGTTTTAAATGCTACTTACAATTAAATTTCTGTCGCGCTATCTTCTCTGAAACGGTTGGCCGAAATTCAATCAAATTTGTCTTATGAGTTACTCATATGATTACGGATTGCAAGAATATTATTCATTGATTACTATTTACTATCTTTATGCATTTACCTTTCCAGCTCCCACAGGCCCAATAAGTGCCAGCAGCTGGCCTTTTCGAACATCTAATGCAATGTTTTGTAATTCAAAATGTCCATTCTAAAATAAAAAACCCAATAAACAAACAAATTAATAAACTATGGCAAACGAATAGTAGTAATAGTAGTAGACTACGGCAATCTAGTAGTAGTAGTAGTAGTAGTAGTAGCAGCAGCAGCAGCAGCAGCAGCAGCAGCAGCAGCAGCAGCAGCAGCAGCAGCAGCAGCAGCAGCAGCAGCAGCAGCAGCAGCAGTGGTACTAGTAGTGACAGTGGCACTGGCAGTAACAGTAGCAGTAGCAACAGGTGAGAAGGAGGAGGAGGAGGAGGAGGAGGAGGATGGGAGAAGGAGGAGGAGGAGGAGAAGGAAGAGGAGATTGTTACCGTTCCCCATGTAGCTGTAATTTTTTGCAATGCAATACTTGGCATTGTCTCAGTAGTAGCAGGTGCATCAGCTTGCGATTTATTCTCTACCACATCAGCTTCAGTTAGGAGCAGGACTCTCTGGGAAACGTAACATAGTTAATTCTTTAAACACTGCATAACTTCTTTAGCTGAAATATATATTATTGTTAATGCGTTGAAGGTAATTTGATGGGAAGTGGGCAAACGACTTTTATATACGTCTAGTTTTATAGTTCTATATTGGAATGTCAGTGCTGCAAGAGGTAATGCATGTACTGCTCGATAGAGTGAGGATCATTGGTGGGTGTAGCTAATCATTATTATGTTCATTCAATAGAGGAATCCAATCTGTCAGTCAAGAATATGACGTCATAATCAAATACGTCACAGGTAGGCTGACGTAACAATTAAAATAGGTCATGTACGGGGTATTTAAGTCTATCAGGAACTTTTTATTGTCCTCCATGTGTACGAAGTGTATGTCTTTGCTGCTTAATATCCATTCTGTTGAATATTTCGAAACTAATTTACTGAGCGCTGATGCTACTTTAGGCAGCAGCAGCACGCAATCAAATTAGTTTCAAAATATTCAACAGCTTACCTGTATAATTATCTGGAACATGAGATTAAATGAATTCAGGTGTCGATCGATTCCAACACGGGCAGTGCGTGAGTGGAGCTTAGCTAGAGATGGGCGAGCCATCCCTAACAGTGGATTCATCCATTTGACACACAGAAGACATGACTACATTTAACCAACATCAATCCAATGTGCGCCATATTTTTAATCAATGTTGGCTGTCCTAGTTGGCGGGCCTTCATTCAGCACATTAATCTAACAGTGGCCCAACATTGGACCTTGACACACCGTTTCTACCCAATGTTGGTCATTTGCATTTTTGAGCCTTGTCACAGCATTGGTACACCATATTAGGCCCTATATCACAAACCGATACTGGACCAATATAGTATGTTTCACATAGGCGTTTATAATCTTGTACTTGACGTTATTCTGCGTACATTGACATTATTCTGCGTACATTGACATTATTCTGCGCTTCCCCACCCCCAAATTAATTTATTCGGTCAGATTATCAGACTTCATTGATTCCTATGAATTTATATGTCAAATTGTAAGAAACTAATTATAATCATATGATGCACGCGTTAAGCTTGTTTAGGGTAAGCAGATTATACCCATTATATGAATAAATTGAACTCGAATACATCAATGTACGCAAATGACAAAATAATTGAAATTGGACAAGTGTAGACTAAAATTTTAATATAACAATAACGTTGTTTTATTGGGCGTTATGGTTGTTTGACGCCCGGCTTGTATAATTGAAGCCCGACATTTTCATTTTGTAACCCGATCGATCATAAAGTCCAAACAAAATAACTTTGTTATTATTATTATTATTATTATTATTATTATTATTATTATTATTATTATTATTATTACTATACCGGATACGCGTAGCCATGTGTTACCGTAGCAGTTCACTGTCGTCTGCGTATTCGGATTAGCAGATAGATTAAACGTTTCTCAAGGCTATACATAAATAGAGTTGTAGGCTAATTTATGCCAGCAGGATTTCAACTACTACTACTACTACTACTACTACTACTACTACTACTACTACTACTACTACTGCTGCTGCTGCTGCTGCTGCTGCTCTTGTTGCTGTTGCTGCTGCTGCTGTTGCTGCTGCTGCTGTTGCTGCTGCTGCACAGCCCCACTGTGATAAAGCGCAACATTACGATAAAGTTGAAAGATGTCTCGATTGCTAATTTTTTTGATTGTACGGAGTTGCAGGATGGCGGTTCGATCCTCGACCGGGGAAATGATGATCAACAAAGTAAAATAACGGGTGCATTCCGTTAGCGGGGTTAGCGCGGGAATTGAAGCCATCGCGTTTCAAGTGCGTTAGAAAACTAAGCAAAACTACTACTGCGAGTGCCGCGACGGAGACCGGGTGAGGGCATAGCATACACACCATAAGGTGGGCATCCAAAGATAGTCTCATATGAAATCGTTAGTGTATCAGTATACGCGACATGTGAAAGCTGGTTAGCTAAACCAAGATTTCTGTCTTTGCGCAGTGGTCCAGCGGAAAGATGTCTGGGTTGCTGATGCTTTACTGAGTTGCAGGATGGCAGTTCGATCCTCGACCCAGGAAATGATGATCAACAAAGTAAACTAACGGGTGCATTCCGTGGGCGGAACTGAAGCCATCGCGTTCCCAGTGCGTTAAAAAACTAAGCAAAACTACTACTACTACTACTACTACTACTACCGTCACAGTCCACCATATTCTCCAGGGTTCCATATTCTCTCGGCAATATGATTCTTTTGCTATAAATAATAACCCACGTCCCAAACCGTCTGTTTTCCATGGCGACTCTATAACCAGGAAGTCCAAGATGCTCGCAAACAACTTTTTTCCAAAAACGCCCCTCTTATTAGTGAGTAAAATAGAAAGCTACACTGTACAAAAAACGTCGATATTAAAATATATGCACATATACCCTACCTCCAAAACTCATCACTAACTCACAAAAATCTAATATATAAAACTTGTGGCTGACTGAATCTCCTAATTTATTTATGTCAGCGACATCATCAAGTTCCGCGATCGGCGATTTCGCCTGGCTGTTGGACGATTAAAGCGTATAGAAAGAATAAGGTCGCTATTTATAATACGCTCAGAAAGTCGCTAGGTCATTACACGTTATCATGTAATAATTGTAGGGGTTTCCCAATCAGGAGTCTTATAAACAGACTATGGCACGACCTACTGCATACTGCATGGGAGATTCAAGATTTTGAGCGATTTTCAAAGAAATAATAGTGTTTTGTAGTTTTTGGCCGATGTGAGTGTTAAAAGGTTAAGACAGTTTGAAGTGTGGGGTGCTTGCTATCCATGAAAACAACAGCTTCCTGTCAGACTACCTCCAAAACACTCAACGATGTCCGAGACTAGATATATTATATATATATATATATAGTTGCCACTTTGTGGGTTTCAATGATTAACGGAGTAATCTCCATTCAATATATGTGTGGTTCGATTTGGTGATTGTTTGATAATATTAAGCTTACACAATCCACAATCCAATGTTTCAGATCTTAATAAAAAGGAGTAATTTTAACAATCTCATCACTAGATACAATGACAGATCATTTATGACGCATGAGCTCAAGCATATTATGTTGACCCTGAAAACATGTAGACGTTGACCCAACGTTGTATGTATCACTTGTTTGCCAACGTTGGGCCAGTATTGGAAATTTCATATTAAATCAAACAAAATCAACATAATATTCAGATTTTAATTTTTAAATTGTCAAATTATACTTTCTGGTGTGCTATTTTAAATATCTTCATAGATGTATGCCCGTTGGCTCAACGTTGGCCCAATAACGTATTACCAACGTTGGGCCAACGTTGGGCCGATGAGCAAAATTACATTGGCCCAACGTAGTGGTAAATGCTGGGCCAACGTTTGGCCAAACGTTGGGCCAACGTTTGCTTGCTATCAGTGGGGTGATTTGAAACTAATTTGACTGGAATGTGTTTTGCTACCTATAATTAAGCCAAACAGTTCAAGTCAAACTAGTTACCAAAATACTAAAGAAGTTACCTTTACTTATGTTGGGGCTTTCATATGAACATACTAGGATTTCAGTGGTGAATGCGTTCAGAGAAATACTATTCCAAATAACCCCCATCAGCTCCATCACGAAAATTGCTGTCTTGCAGTCTTATGCGATTGTTCAGTCAGGATGTATCATGGGTTTTAAAGGTTGTAAGCACATTTTCGCCGATTTAATATAAGAGTAGGAATATTATAAACAAATTTTGTCAATTTCGTAACTAGCAAACATCCACTGAAATAAAACATGCATAAAAATAAACTTACTGCTTATAAATATCCACTATCTGGGGAACAGATGCAATCTCAGTATTGCGTCATGTGTTTTCGAGGGTGATTGTCACCGACAATAATACCATAAACGTGTCTGATACAAACACAAAACTTAATTTATAGTTGTAAATCCAGATCAGGTTATATTCCGCTTTTCGTGATAACCGAGTAGCAGCAAATTTCAGCCAAATCATTACTATAAAAAAATGTGAAGTCTCAGTTTTTCTTTTGGAAATTGGTAAATGTGGTATTAAAAAAATTTAAAAATGAACATAAGTGTTTTACCTACTGGAAAGTAGAAAAAAATTATTGAACTTTATATCATCTGGGGTAAGCCAATGCGGGTAGAGAAAACTCAATCTAGATCTGAAAACTACATAAGCGTCCCACGCTTCGGCAGAAAAAAATTATTGCTATGGCAAAGGATCTGATATACTACTCATGACAGTAGTTGGCAGATGTCATTGGACGCAAAAACTGGATTGATTTGCATTATTTCCTTATATTATATTAGTATCGGTATTCTTATCATGGGTAAAAAAAGCAATAGTGAAAATACATGTTTTTTACTACACTGACATCAAAATGCATAAAATAGTCAATTGTTCTACGCACATCTTTTTAAAATTTACACTTGTGGTGTAAAATACCGTATCCATTTAATGGCACGTGGTTTGTTGACATTACCTAAGCGACGCGCGCGTGAGAACGTCAAAAGGACGTACCCTCGAAATCACATGTCCCTCGAAAACACCTTAATGGACGATACACAAACGAACGCGTAGTGGAACAGGAGCCATAAGATCTTCCAACATATATGTTGCTACATTGTGATCAATGTTAATTAGACGAAGATAAAAGCATTTAAAATTCGCGCACAGTTTTGAAGCGACGATAGGCTCCAATGTTTACGCATGGGGGTTTCAAGATTCGAGATTCAAGATTCAATATTATTTATTTGCTTTTTGGATACCAATTTACATATTTTCAATACAGGTTGTCCACCGAAGGCATTGCCTATAGTGGTGGCGGACACCTAACATTAAACATACATATACAATTACACACACAGCTTAGCATAGAATGTGAGACATACTTATGAATGTACAGATATGGTACTGAGCTAAGTAGACATAGAAAAAAGAACAAACAATACAATACATCTATGTTTTTCCTTTTAGTTATTGAGATTAGAGATTTATATATTGGGAGGGGGGGGGGGGAAGAAGGGGGATGGGGGTCATGCATGCTAATTACCCCAGCTCAACCCATAGGTTGCTATTTAGTAGTAGCACTTGTTGAGATGCGTCAGATTGAAGGAAGCAGTAGTCACGATAGCTGTAATAGTGCATTATGATGTAGAAGCAGCAGCAGCAGCAGCAGCAGCAGCAGTAGTAGTAGTAGTGATAGTAGTAGTAGTAGTAGTAGTAGTAGTGATAGTAGTAGTAGTAGTAGTAGTAGTAGTAGTAGTAGTAGTAGTAGTAGTAGTAGTAGTAGTAGTAGTAGTAGTAGTAGTAGTAGTGATAGTAGTAGTAGTAGTAGTAGTAGTAGTAGTAGTAGTAGTAGTAGTAGTAGTAGTAGTAGTAGTAGTAGTAGTAGTAGTAGTAGTAGTGGGTGGTTGTTATGATAGTAGCTATGGCAATGATACAGGAAGTGTGTGATCTTAGTTTACGTTAGTGACAGATGACTGTCAAAATCGACCGAAAACCATAACGCACATTTTAATTCGTCATCATCATCTTGGTCTCGGGACATACGCCTAAGGCTTGTACAGTCCGGATATTAACTTGTTAATTTTCAGGCTTCGTCGTGGTTGTGGCGGTCGAATTAAAAAAATTCGCTTTCTACAATTATTTACATTATTTACAAGATATATACAATAGAGCTTGTGGTTGTTTCGATGTAAATTTTCGCATTTGTTTTAAAGTTACGGTTTCGTTTCTTCTTGAAATTTAGATAATTTTCTTCCTGTTAGATTTTTTGCATAAGGGTTTGAGGATGTACTTGGTCTTGGAACCGTTAGCTGCGATGTGCCGCCTACAGTTTTGGACCACCGATCCAAGTGTTAGCTGCGGTGTGCCGCCTACACTTAAGAATCAGCTGTCCATCCTCTGCCTAAGCTGTATTGTAAATTTAAAGTGTTTGTATTTTCAGTGGTTTTTGTATATGTTGGATAGTCATCCTTTGTTGGACTTAGTTTATTGCCTACTAATCGTAAGTATACATTATGCTGTGAAATTTCTGGTCCACTTTTACTTTGAAAACCTCTTGGCATTGACAGTGTCGCCGGGTAAAGAATTCCAACTTTGTATTACTCTGTTTCCTACCCTACCCACAGGGGTTCCCATTTCCTAGTTCCTTATTTTTCGAAAAATAAGTAACTAAAATAAGTAACGCGAAAATAAGTAACTTTAATGGCCTTGGGTGCTTACCAGATACCCACAGAATTCGCATTGACCCGTCAGTTGTTCCAGTAGCAGAACCATGCCGTAAGGTACCATTTGGGCTTCATGATCAGCTGAAGAAGGAGTTAGATATAATGGAAGCACTCCAGGTAATTGTAAGAGTCAAGCAGCCCACGGAATGGGTAATTCTTGGCATGGTGAATTTCCTGGCTAAATTTATACCTGATCTCTCAACAAGAATGACTGCACTGAGATCATTCCTCCCCCCAAAAAATCCGGTGGGAATGGTAACATGAACATGAGACAGCTTGGCAAGGCCTGAAAAAACCCACTGACAGAAACACCTGTGTTAAAGTTCTATGACCAGCGAAAGCCAATCCAGATCTCAACAGATGCATCTCAGAGTGGATTAGGGGCAATGTTGTTGCAAGAACATGGTGGGCACTGGTGTCCAGTGGCATACGCTGCGAGAGCGGTGACAGAAGCAGAGAGCCGATACGCTCAAATTGAGAAGGAGACGCTTAGCCTAGCATTTGGATGTAAACGATTTCATCAGTTTATTTATGCACAATCTGTAATTGCTGAGACGGATCATAAGCCCTTAGTAGCAATCTTCACTAAATCACTTACTGACTGTCCACCAAGGATTCAACGGCTGAAACTGCGATTACAAAAATATGATCTGATGGTGACATATACCTGAGGAAAGTATATGTACATAGCAGACGCACTGTCACGTGCATATGGTACAGACACTGATGTCACAAGCACAACAGAGATGGAAATTCAAACATATGTTGATGCTGTAGTAGCATCTGCACCAGTCTTTTGCAGACAATTTGCACCGGTGCGAGAGGAAACATAGATAGTACCCTACAGGCGCTAGCGAGAACCATTTTGACAGGTTGGCCAGAGGGAAAGTGCCAGTGCTTCCAGAGATTCGAGACTTCTGGTGTTATCGAGATGAGTTGTCCATTATCAATGACATTATATTCAAGGGATCCAGAATCCCTAGGAAGCTACGTAGTGAAATGCTGCAGAAGATTCACACCGGTCACCTTGGCATACAGAAATGCAGACAAAGAGCACGTGACGCTATGTTCTGGCCGAGAATGAACCAGGACATCAGTAATATCGTACAAGATTGTTCATCCTGCCTCAGATACAGGCATCAGCAGAAAACAGAGCCATTGATTCCTCAACGGTCAAATCTACCAATCAAGGAAACACTACTTCTTGTCAAAGGCTCTGAGAAAGCGAGGCAAAGGCGGGTTGAATCAAAGTCATTGCAGAAACATTACTATGATCGTGCAACAAAAATATGGCCTCCGCTACAAACTGGTAATCGAGTGAGAGTTCTGAGTGATCAGAACACCACATGGGAAGAGAAAGGTGTGGTAGTTAGAGAATTAGGGAATCGGTCATATGTGGTACAGACAGACAGGGGTGCAGAGCTTCGGCGAAATCGTACAGCACTCCTTAAGACTTAATGCGCCATTACCGCCTCAGCCAGTATCTCTACCAGCAATGGACAATGAACAGCTCCAGTCTACGCCAATGAGTCCAAAAGGTCGTGAGGTTAGGAGCCCACAGCGTCTTGTCGAAGCCTAATATACTATTTCTCCCGGTCATGTATATATTGAACTGTAATTACACACGTTTATTGGATCGTCTTCAATAGTTACTGTTTTATAGAGACATTTAGCTAGCACGTCGCATGTGTGGATTGTGTTGGAGAGGTTAGCACCATGATGTAAATATTTCTAACTTTTTGGAATTGCGGAACCTATTAGAAAACATTTTTAATCATGTTGTATCTTACAAACATGATTATTAAGTCGGGTTGTTCACTTCGTGAGAAACAAGCTGAATGACATACTCACGAGAGGAGGGACACATAGAAGAACAAGAAGATATTGGCAACAATCTGGCAACGAAGAAAACCGGAAGAAGACAGACTGATGGACGGCGCGAATTGTAAGGTTAGTGTGTATTTACCTTGATACTTTAATACTCATAATCACTGATATAACAAACTGATTATCATTATAACCGTGAAGTCTTCGGGACCCAACAGAAACGCATCAACCCAAGTTCGGAAAAGATCACTTCATTAGAGTGATTGAAAAACGCTTAAAAATGTCTATTTTGAAAACGATCTTGCCGAAAGCTTTTGCTGTAGCGTTTTATCCTTTAGCCATAAAATTGGCATACGTGTTCGGGGCCACATCGGCAAGTTTGCACGGAAGTTTGGTGAAAATTTCTCCAATAGAACCAGAGTTATTGAAGAATGCGTAAAACGTCTATTTAACAACAACAACAACAACAACAACAACAACAACAACAACAACAACAACAACAACAACAAGCACGCCGTGCTCGCATATACCCTTGTGTCGAGTGGCTCGGGTAACAAATAAAAAACCACAAAGATCACAATAATTCAAGCGCTCTGTTAATGGACAGACGTTGGATGTGAACAGATTTCATGAGTTTATTTATGCACAATCTGTAATTGCCGAGACGGATCATAAACCCTTCGTAGCAATCGTCACTAAATCACTTGCTGACTATTGCATTCGCAATACTATTGGGCTTTCCCAGGCACTTACTCACCGAGACCAGTCATATATTAGTCACCTGATTTAAATGGTTAACAGGCTGGGGCATACATACCGTTATTCGACCAATATGTACGTTAATCTCCATCAGATGTTTCACTCCCCACACAATCCTGTCAACAACCACGTGAACGAAATGGTAGAGCAATGCAAGTATTGTGAAGGCTGCTGTCAGGGGAACGGCATTGCCAAGAAGGTAACTGCCTACGAGTATTACCATAGTAACAAGTCTCGTATCAATGAATATCATCTCAGTGGCCACCACGCCGTAGCTACGATCCATCCACATCTGATGAGTCTCATTACTTGAAAATAAAGATAGACTCGATTAGAGGAACGACGGCCTGGGCACTTTTTTCACACCTTTTTCTTTTATTCTTTCCTTTGTTTTCTCCTTTGTTATTTTGCCACGTTTTTTCCTTTGATCTCTGCCGCCTTTTGTATCGGTCTTTACTTTCAAGTGCCCAGCCCTCGGCCATTCCGATTGGATGTTAGATGTAGAGGGTGGTCATAAGCCCCTCCCTCACATTGAATCACGTGACTTCTGTCATCCAATCAGGTGAGGCTTAATGCATTGTGTAAGGATGATTGACAAGGTACATATCTGGACTCGTCTTTTCCGAACTCTGGGAACTCATTCATCACACAGCCCCGCCCCCTTGTTAAATCACGTGTCTCCTGGCATCCAATGAGGTGAGCGTAAGGATAATTAGCGCAATGATGCATGATACACGTTAATCGATCAGCAAAAATATATAAAAGCGGTTTAAAAATGTGGTCTGATTCTAGCATTCGAAGAAACTGTGTCTAAAGCTAGGTGTTCCAATAGAGTAGAGTAGATGAATTACCTATATGAATTAGAACCTCAATTAAAATCCACTCTCAGCACTAAATTTCCGTACGTCAAGCTAACTTCGTACTTTACTTCGCCAGGTCAAACTGAGATGAAACAATCATGCAGAAGCGTAACATTCCCTAGTGACTCATGGAGAATTCTGAAAGAGAACTTGCATGGAATTCTTGGTGCTATAACAAACTCTACGCTCGTGTATGTGTTTATACACGAAAAACAATGGTACCAATAAATTTTATCATGTCTCGGTCGGGCCACGCAATACTGAAAAAGCATTTCTACAGCTGATCGTCAATATCTAGATAAAACTTGCGATGGTTGAAACCATGCTCTCCAAAGATTCCAGAGATCAGTTATTAAGCATTAGAATAATGTCTGATGCATGTCATTCGGATATTGGGCAGAGACAAATCGGTCTATGCAGTAACACGCCTTTACTCACCGGCTCTAAGAGTCAGCTTAAAGTTAACAGTTGACAAAGATGCTTGGTTTGAAATAGATAATACATGCAGAACTCTGCAACGAGTCAATAATAGGGCCTGCACAGTAACACCATTATATATATGTGGGTTACATAATGGCCCCATTTTGTCCATTAGATCAGGCCATGGGGCGAGCCCGATCGAGTCAAAATATTCATATTTTCCATGTTTCAGGAAATATAAAGCTATCCAATGAGTACCTGGAAGGGTCTCAGGATCTGTATTAATGATGAGACATGCAGGTCTTCTGATAAGTTTAGGTATACAGTCTTTAGCGAAAACACCTAGAAACACTAGGTGCCCTAATCCCCAGTCTCCTGAGCAAATATATTCGAGATCTCTGGTAGTTAACATAAAAATGAAATGCTCAAAGTCAAGGGAGGTAACTCCTTGAGGCATACAAATTTCTTTCTGAAATGTATCCCTGGATTATTTGTTCTGGTTCTTATTTAAAAGGCCCAATTATAGTTTAAGTTTGAGCAGTCGAACGTTATGTAGGTTTCAGCTATTAGTGGCTGGCTGAACCTTTATACACGTTAGTACTGCATCATAAATCATTCAAATATCCCTATGAATACCAACTCTGATAAATTGTGGCTCAATTGAAAAATACAAATACACAAATACAATACGATATCGTTGAGCCACAATCAACCCACGCTGGAAAGATGCCATTGGTCGAATGGAGTGTCGACGCTGCTTGCTTGCTGCTTCTATCTGCTGTGTACTTATATTTGCTGGTGACTACGGGCGAGGTTGCAATCACGAAGCCGCCGAGGACGACAAGACGAAGATGATGATACATTGAGGTGGAAACATGGAAAATGAACATGGAGGTTGTGATTTGCATCACTTTGCTTTGATGTAGATGCTGTCGCTAGATGAACATTTTAGCATAAGTATGAAAGGATTTTTAGTGACTCGATGACGTGACTTAGACCAATTTGCTGGGGGTAGATATAGCTCATTAATGATTCTAAATATGCTTAAGTTCTGAATAACTTATCTACGAAGTAAACGAATTAAGATAACCCCGCCATTTGACGTAAGCGTCTCGCTTATTATCTTTCGTATGCCTTTTAATAATTTTTTTCTACTCGATACAGTTGCTGGTTAGCATCATTTAAATGAATTTTCTGTAATTCTTCGGAATAAAATGTACCAATAATGAGATTTTATGATTATACTCGTTGAGCTTATATACACCTGATCTGTGAGGTAGTTTCGAACTTATTTTGAATGTCTCCTCGCTTCACGCTGGTCTATAACCAGTGGCAAAGGATCTTTTAACTCTGACACTCTTACATTGTCTCCTACTCTCAAATCTTTTGACTTTACCGATGCGCTAGGATTACTATGGTCAACATCTACTGGCTTAATTTTTGTGTTTCCGTGTACAGTTCTATTATAAGAACTTACCAGATTAGGGCGCATATCGAGATATCTATCAGTATTTTTGTAAGTCATATATAGCCATAACCTAGTCTTTATGGTGCATTGAACATGGTCAATGATTGCCACCTTTGTGTGAGAGTTCTGAGATGTGTAGAAATGTATGCCTTCATATGCTAATACATGCCTAATGGTAGCGTTCACAAAGTCACCCCCTTTATCACTTTGAATCGATTCCTGTCTTCTAGAGACAGTATTCAGAAAAAACTCCAATGATTGAGCTAAGGTTTTTGCAGTGTTATTCGCTAAAGGTATTATCCACATATATTTTGATAGACAATCTATTATGAATAGTAAATAGTGTATATTGTTATTGCAACTGATTGAAGATATTGCCTGTCCTGCGTCCTCTTTTAAGCTTAGACCAGGGGTCTAACTGATGCACTACACTATCTATGATTATTATTATTATTATTATTATTATTATTGTTATTATTATTATTAGCGCAGCGCTTCCTGTTAGCCATTTGACTTTCTTACCCTTTCTTATTCGTTGTAGGTACATACACAACACTAACTTGGTTGGCTAAAATATTGGTCCGTTATCTCAGGTGTTCTGGTGTTGTCTGACAGAGGACTATGAGCAAATAGCCATAAGCCATGTTAGTGGTATCAATATATGAATTCTGTAATATTGAGCTGCATCTAGGATACATTTGATGGGCCAATGTCGTTATACTAGAGGCATCTTGAGGATTTTTAAATAGGATTATGCCATGACAATTTAAAGAAATATTTCTGTGATGCTTATTTTTTTAGAAAATATTCTGAATCAAATGAATTATCATTGAATTCTCATGATGACCTCGTCTCATAAACAATGCTGTAACCATACTATCTACGTCCTCCATTAGATCATCAAGAATAATTAGATTAGCGATGCTAGAATCTATTTCTAAATCTTGAACTCCTGAATATAATTCTACATCATTCCCGAATCTTTCATAAGCTGGTTGATACAAGCCATAGCATAATATGATCCATTCAGGAGGTTTATCGAATAACTGAGCTCTGAATCTTATTATCTCGCTTAACTTATTTAAGCAATGCTCGACATTCTTTGAGTGGCATTACATAAATAAGTAACTGGCAAAAATAATAATAAAAAAGCTGCTGCTAGACTCACACCCACGTTGTTACCTAATGAACACCTGTTGCTGTGTGTTAATATTGCATACCATGTAAGATATGGTGTGGCATGCACGTAATTACTTGCAGAGGAGTTAGAAGGTTTTGAAAATAAAAAATAATGTAACGTCTCAAGATAATGCTATCATTCATTCAGTTTGTTTAAAGTGACATATTTGCAGCAAAAAAATGCCTCTAAAACATTTGATTTAATCAATTATATTTTTTTCAGACTTTTCTTTGCTACGAATATGCATATTTAATTGTACGCTTATGCTAAGATGCATTTTGAAGCCTGTCAAGCTTTTGATGAGCTAGCCGAAGGTTGCTCTAAGACAACCGATTAAAATGAAAAAAATATCAAAATATCGAAATAGTTTTGAAAAATAGAAATAAAACCATTCGATTAATTATTAATGTATATTAGACCCTAAGTTGTACTTTTAGACGTGAATAGCTGAGCGAGTGTAACTTAAAGTTAATATGCCATTTATATACATGTATAATATGAGCTTAAGTTAAAGTTTAGACATTTTTTAAAATCTACATTTCAATCTCGGAAAAGGTTAGTTACCTCTCTTGACATAATATGTTATATTCTTTAATATTTTTTAAAAACATTTGTCATTTTGTTTTTAATCTTCGGCCGATTCTTGAGAACTCATACATCCAACGTAAATGCTCGACCGATGAGCTGGTGGACAATGACACTGGTGTAGCTAGCTGTAAGCATCGTCTGATGTATGACGATAATGATGAAGAAGAAACCTAAAGCGTGTGTGTCAGATGCTCAGCGTATGGATGACGACGACCTGATGGTTGTCGAGACGGTTGTGCTCTGGGGTATTCCGCAACATGGTTAGATAGAGTACCCCCTTGGCTATTCTGGAGGATATCATAAATACAGCCCAATGATACGACGTTGATCTCTCCAGCATTAGCCAAGCGCTAACCATCAAACGAGAGTTTATGTCATCACCCTTAACCTGCCTGGAACATATTCTAAACTCTCATGACATCCGTCCAGATGATCTCCCGTTGCACATCCTAAACCATCTAATGAGGCTACAAGAGATGATCAGGTCTGAAATGACTATGAGACTATGACGAGTGCTACGATCACGTCGAAATGTTCAGAAGTCAAACTGAATGTAAGTGAGTATAGACTTTTTTGGTGTTTTCTTTTGGGAATGTACCATGCAGGTGTGTGTGTGTGTGTGTGTGTGTGTGTGTGTGTGTGTGTGTGTGTGTGTGTGTGTGTGTGTGTGTGTGTGTGTGTGTGTGTGTGTGTGCGTGTGTACATGCATGCGTATGTGCATGCGTGCGTGCATGTGTGCATACATGTGTGCGTGCGTGCGTGCGTGCGTGTGTGTGGGGGGGGGGGGCAGGTTGTACAAATGGGTTGAATGGTCTGGGTTGGGGTGGATGAATGTACCACGGTTTGGGGGTGGGTGGGGGGGGAGTGGTGTGGCGAGCTGTACGAATGGGTTGGGTGGTGTGTCAATTCGTATAGTGCCACGTTGACGTTGCCGATGGATAGAACGATTTCTGTCAAAGATATCCGTGTATGTAACGACAACACTCTGTTAATGTGCTATCATGAGTTGAACCAATTCGTTTCCTTGGGTAATCACACCAATGTTGTGATCGCTGCATTTGTCATGAGTCATGTTAGGGTTCATTTGTTACAAAGTCTAGTAGCTGTAGACTCGAGTTGCATGTGTATGTTCAAAAACGTGATAAAACTCGCCTAATTCCAGTTTACCACAACAGACTCAGTTATCTCATGGACGAAGTTCCTTCCCACAGTAAAACAACCAAGTTTGTCAGTACTGGCCCAAAGAATTACACGTACATACATCTAAACAGACAAATGGGGGATATCAAGAATGTCTGCAAAATTAATGTGTTAACGTTAAATTACAGGAATAAGGGGGTGAGGTTTGATACTCTGTTGGCCACGGTCAAAGATCATAATCTCGAAACGTTCGCTAAGTATCCTAATACTATCATTAGAAATAAAGATCATAGTAATTTGAGTAAGGATACTGGGAAACGTTTCAGATTTACTTACAAAAACGGATAATTTTTAATGACTATAATACTAAAACGTATGGCTTTCATGGTATCCCTAGGATCCAATTCTATGATAGCGGGAGTGCGGTCTGGGTGGGGGGAGTGGGTGGGGTGGGTGGATGTGGGGTGTGTGTGGGGTGGGTGGTTGGTGTGTGTGTGGGTGGGTGGGTGGTGGGGTGGGGTGCGTGGGTGGGGTGTGTGTGTGTTTGAAGTGGGTGGGGTAGGGGGGAGTTGAGGGGTGTTTTTGATTGGGTGAGGTTGGGGTGTTGAGTATAATCTAGGGGTATGTGGGGTTTGAGCTTGAGCGAATGGGAAAACGGGTGGGGTGGGGGGAAATGGGTGGGTTTGGCGTGGTTGAGATGTCACTTTTGCTTGGTGTATAATATGCTAACCCATAACGTAGAAGATTACTAGCATACCCTTCATTGAAGGGGAGTAAGTCATCTTATGCTTTATTATTAATGGTTAGAAATGTGGGGGTGGGGTCGATACCTGGTTATAGGATGGTGGGTTGGGGCAGGGTCCGACTCGAGTAAATATGTTTTATTCATACGTCGAGCACTAAAACATTATTTAACACTATTTAAAATATACCCTGCACACCTTCCCACACATTGAAAGTTAATATCTCCAAACCATTCCTCTGTAAAAATCCCTACGCTAGATTTACACCCAAACTGTTCGGGTTCAGTATCGCTTAGATCGTTTTCAAATTTATTTAAATAATAGCTCTAAAATCAGTTTCACGTAATACCTCAGTCACATCATCACGCTCGAAAACATTTGTACATTTTATATTTTAATTAAATTATTGTTTCTATTTGTTTTGCACATAATTCATTTTATATTTTCACTTATTCATCTGTATTATTCGTATGTACATTTTTATCGACTATATTTATCATCTGTGTATTTATCATCTGTATATTTTATCGTCTGTATATTTACTGGAACGTAATCTTATTAACAAATTGTGAAATGTGAAATGACTCATATTGTTTTAATTGAAAACCCCTGAAAGAATCATCGCCTATAACACGTGCAACCCCCTGATTCAACTTAGGCTGGAATTTTTTCCAAATAGTGCATGGCCGCTTGAAGCGCATTACAATGTAATAGATAGTTATTAATCTAACTCGATTGAAAATTGATTCGCTGAACTTTGTACGACGATAATAATTACACGTGGTCAGAGTTGTTTTAAAGCTCAACTAGTTAATTTTAATCAGTTGGAGTAATAACTAACTGATTGTACTGATGCGATACATTGACCCTTATACATTGTTATGGCTAAAAGGCACTGAGGTTCAGAAGTTTAATGATCAATCCATTAGACTAACAGTGTTGCCTTCCACGATTGCTCGAAAATTGTCCTAGCGTGATAGAGTGACCATTTAGAATTAATCTCCCATGATTGAATTAATTCCCAGAGTCAGATTAAAAGACGAGCCCAGACATGCAACCAGTAAATAATCATTATGCTATGCATTAACCCTTGCCAATCATTATGCCAATTACCCTTAAACTCACCTGATTGGATGCCAGGAGACACATGATTTAATGAGGGGGGGGGGGCTTTGTGATTGAATGAGTTCTCAGGAAAAGACGAGTCCAGACATGTACCCTGTCAATCATCCTTACGCTATGCATTAACCCTTGTCAATCATAACGATAATTACCCTTAAGCTCACCTGATTGGATGAGAGGAGTCACGTGATTTAATGTGGGGGAGGGGCTTATGACCATCCTCTACATCTAACATCCAATCAGAATGGTGGAGGGCTGGGCGCTTCAAAAGAAAAGCCAACACAAAAGGTGGCAGAGATCAAAGGAAAAAGGGTGTCAAAATAACAAAGGCGAGAACAAAGGAAAGAATGAAAGAAAAAGGTGTGAAAAGGCGCCCAGCTCGTCGCTCCTCTACTCCCTCGAATAAACACATAGTTTTTAATACTGATAGATTGCAGCAGTTAGACGGAAGACTAGTTTATAGAATTTCGTCAAACGTTCACTTATAAACGCGCTTTATAAGGAACAGGCGGCGCACGTTTAATATGCAATGTCTTGTTAAAAATATTCCCATTTTGTAGCATCTTCAAACCAACTTACGGTTCTTTAAGGTAGATCTAATTGCCTTACCGAATCCTCACCCAGTAGCCTCTTGTTGGTGACATTGCATATGGTGAGGGATTTGCATAAAAAGACCCGGTGGCACTCAGCAACACATTCTGATGAGCAGATAATTTAAAGTAGCTTGGAGTGACGCCAGATACGATGATCACTTATGCACAGAATATCATGCTTAACAAAAAATTTTAAAGAAACTTAGTTACGAGATTCACCGGTACTCTAACATCCATTCTTGTGTTCAAAATTGAACCAATAGTCTCCAACAAACCACCATGGCCCGACTGGCCGACCAACCGACTGACCAGTTGGCTGGCCACAGTCGTCAGTCAGCTAGGAAGGCAGGCAGGCAGGAAGACACGCTTCACCTGCATGGCAGGGATAATAATAATAATACTCCCTTTACTGACTTTCTAGACTTTTCAATAATCTCCTGGAAGGTATCCTCCCAGCAGTTTAACTTGATTGCTCGTATTCCTAGAATTACGTCATTAGTCAATTTAACTCTCTCATCTGTGGCCTCTGTTTCACGAAGTCTGTAATAAATAAATAACTAAATAAATAAATAACTAAATAAATAAATAAAAGGGTGGGAGGATGAATGTGAGTGAGTGAGCGAGCGAGCAACCTAGGGAGTGAACTACTGAATGAATGAATGAATGAATGAAACCAACTGACCAATACCCAACCAGCGAACAGCCAAATGACCGAGTGTCCCGCCGTCCCACTGACTGGCTGGCTGGCTGGCTGGCTGGACTAATTAAATTACTTAATTAATTATTTAATCTAATTAATCATTGTATTCAGAACCCAAAGAAAGTATGATTACCTTATTATCATATGTCGTCTTTCGAATGTATTTAAGACACAATTCGGATCTCATTCGGATGATGATGATGATGATGATGATGGTATACTGTTAGTAGTAGTAGTAGTAGTAGTAGTAGTAGTAGTAGTAGTAGTAGTAGTAGTAGTAGTAGTAGTAGTAGTAGAAGAACCATCCTACAGTTGCAATCAATCCTTCTTCGCCTTTGACCGCCGTGTCTTGGTCTCAGCCATCTTTATCTTCTTCAGGTTCATTCTTGATCTGAATGTACAGATCGAGGCGTGTTTTCGGGAGGTCGCTTCGGAGACACCCTCTCCTGACTTTATAGTTACTGGCTCCATGTATAGTCTAGTTGTAGGAGCCTGTTTTGGTGCGTCAATCTAGACAAAATTACCACCCAAGTTTTTTTTATGTCATTCGATTTGTAACGTCACCCAGAATCACATACTAAAAATCCCCATCGATCCGTTTCGGGCGGAATTTTTGGCGAGGGTTTGACTTTTAGCATGTTTTAATTTTCTTCTGAAACCGCTTTTATAGATATCTTAAATCTATGTTCACGATCTTCTTTAAAATCATATCTAACATCTCATTTGCCCTATTACCCTTAATTATACATTGTTAAGGTGTCTCATGATAGATTTGAATTTGAATATCTGGTTGTTTATAATTTTAATAATATTTGTTCCAGGGTAAATTTAGAAAACTCATTATCAAGTAAATCAAATGTCATTTCTGCGAAGTCATAATTAAACAGAGAATCGTAGCTCAAATATCAAATGACATATTGTGCGACGCAGCTAGAGAAAATGTTGACCATTTGGTTGTTGACAAAGGCATTCCAATACACCAGTACATTGGTCCATCTCCCCCTGCCCTTTGAGCTGACTTCATGCAATATATCTTCAGACCACCTGACGGAGAGACTGTGGACAGGTCAGAGGTACTAATACTGCCAATGATCAACCTGAATCCAAATGATGAGACATCCATCTACTCCACGCTGTTGTACATTCAAGAACAGGCAAGCTGTCTCAACTTGCCAACAGCCTGTGTAACATTCGATCACCCACGTTGGCTAAAGGCAATGGAGATAAAGGTTGCCAAAGGTCTGGACAAAATAGTCTTGCATCTCGGAGGGTTCCATCTGCAAATGAGCGCATGTAATAGTGTCTTTCATATGATGAAAGGATCTGGAATAGAAGAGGCATTAGGTGAAGTGTATGGTCAGAATGCAGTGACCCATATGATGAGTGGTAAAGCTAATGCTCGAGCTCTGTGTATTCTCTACATAATAGTGGCAGTACTAACTACACAATTGCTAACTTCTCTACTCCCTCATTATTCCAGCGAGTGAAATTAAATGTGGAGAGAAAGATAAGATTTTGAATCAAATGAGTCTTTCTTTGTTGAGCCAAGTTCCAGCTGTACTGATGAACGCATGGTCATGGATAGGCCAACTGATATAATAGCAGAAAATGTCAAAGAACTTGAGAAGTTACTGAATGGTGTTCTTGACCTTAGCATTAATCCAGACAGGCTTGCTGACTACAAAGAGCTCGTCACATTAGATGAAGAAATAGAAAATGTAGACATCATTGAATGCTCAATCCCAGACTGGCAAATTATGGATACAGTTTCTAGAATACATCAAAGACATAAAGGACTTTATCAGCTTTGAGAGTCTGTGGACTGATCTCGTTATAGAACATGTTCTGATGAGGTCACTGAAAAGCCGTGGTGGACCGACTCGAGAAAGGGGCATGACGGAAAGCTGAGACATCAGTGGGTCGACACTATGCATGCATGTGCTACTGTGCATGATGCCATGTCAAGTCTGACTGGGAAGCGACACCTTACGAGTGATCAACATGTGGACATGGGAAGAACTAGACGTGAGCACGATTTACGAGACATGAGGAAAATTATGGCGTGCATGACACCTTTGATGCCAATATCCCACATCTGCGATCTCTGGACAGTGGTCTTTGTGGACGGGAAGAGGATGACACCAACTGTGATGAGACCGAGAAAGTCGGTACAGTGTTACAAGAGAGCATGGATGGTAAATTTGTAAATGAAGCATCCATGAAGAGGTCTCAGATGGTACGCACATTAGATGACCGTAAACTTGGAATCAAGATTGTAAAAAAAAATGCGAATTGATCCATCGATTTTGACCATGCGATGTACTGCAAAGAGAAGACGAAGATATTCTTCCTTATTTTAGACACGAAATGACTGCAGTCCCTACCTCGTTATTTAAAGATTCTCCATGAGGAAGGTGGATAAATCAGAACTGGCAAGAAAAATACAGATTGATCTGACAAACGTCCACGAAACTAAGTCCCCATTACCAAAGCATAACATGCCTGTGGTAGATGGGGGCTGGCTTCTACACTATATAAGATGGGCAAATAATACAACATATGCTCAGGTGCTTGAACAGTACAGTTCATACCTTGAACACAAGTACATAATGAGTTGCATTGTGTTTTATGGATATGAGGATGTTCTTTCAACCAAGGACCATGAACAAAGTCGACGGCAAATAGGCAAGATTTCTGCTGATATATTGGTGAACGTCACTACGAAGGCTCATACTGACCAGGAGAATTCGTCTCGAATAACCGAAACAAGACCCAGTTAATTAGCCTAAGTCCTCTTCAATCGCTGAGCCATGCCACGAAGATAAGGACGGGAGATGCAGATACACTGATAGTATCAACGGCACTTGACTATGCTAGAGATGGTCTGCCAGTCATAGTTGTTGCTGAGGACACTGATATCTTCACAATGTTGCTGTATCACTGGGACGATAGATTGGCAGACATTTTCTTGAAGAAGGAAGTGAAACGCACAAAACGTCGGCAGTTGCATCAATGAAGCTGCTGATGTCGTCCTAGCAAATATACGAATGCGAATTCTTATAAGTCATTCACTTCTGGCACGTTTGGCCATGGCAGGACGAATCTTCTGAAGGTAATGTCTAATCTAAAGAGGTACATGATTTGTCTGCTATAATCGGGAGTTGCGACACATCACAGGAACAAGTTGGCAGTGCAAGAATGAGCCTATTCCGTTGCCTGTATGGTGGCGCTGAGAAGGGCATGCTTACTTCCCAGAGATATGCGCGATTATGCAGATGGGTGTGAATGGAAGTAAGATAGAACCACAAGGACTGCCACCAACTGAGCGTGCAGCTTACTTTCACAGCTTACACGTTCACCTCCAGGTTTTAAGATGGCTAACTCTTAGTAACGATGAACTGGACCACAATGATTGGGGATTGGAAATTATGCTGCCCGGCCATCGGTGTCCGATATTTATATTGGACACCGATGGCCGGGCAGCATAATTTCCAATGATGCGCTGTATTCATATGCAATACATGGCCACTGCCCATAAGTCCCTCCCTCTCCACGCTCACCCACCCCACCCACGCTCCATCCACCCCAACCCCACCCACCCATCCCCCAACCACCACCCCAAACCCACCCCACCACCCAAGCAAAGCTGGTCCATATTTGGCCATGTGCTACGACAGCCAGATTTAAGACATATATAGTTGCGACATCGGTGGCTTTGTCAAAATGTCAAAAATATTACAGACAGGCTGGCAAAGAGACATATCGACTGATCAATACTAGTTGCCAGTTGGCAATAAAATAAATAAATATACCGTGGGCAGTATTATATGTAGATAAAATACTATACCACTCACTTGTATGTAGCAGTTTTTGTTCCAGTGTACATCTGTATTATGATCGCTATAATCAGGATAAAGAGACCACCTAATATGACCACTCCCACCTGTTTGTAAGCATACCAGAGTATGATGACTGCCAATATAGGAGCGTTAGCCATTGAACTAGTAAGCTGCGCCAGCTGATGAAATAAAACAAATTCAACGTCTTAGTACTGCTATGATCTCGTATTTCAATCTGGTCCTAGGGCCGGATTTATTATGGTGGAGATGCCTGGGCAGTGATTATGGGAGAGCTTGGGAGAAGGTGTCCCCCTTGTGTAAACTGGGACCAGGAGAAAATTGAGAATTAAATGGTCTGATAAATCATTTAATGGTTTCTCAGAGCATCTAATTTTAATTTTCTTGGAGGAGGACACCTCGGACCGTCCGCCGTCTATATGAAGGGGACACGCTGCTATTTCCGGCATTCTGAGTGGTAAATAACATTTTATTTTGCTTCGACTGTTGCCATGGAGCTTCAATACAATTCGAACAATCATCTTATCACAACAATTCTCATTGATCGCTTCTCTTTAGGAATTAATATTTTGTCTTCACAACACAACACGAATTCTTGGTGATCTGATTTTGGTGGATGCCTCTGGGCAAATACTCAGTATACCCAATCCTAAATCCGGGCTTGCCAGTGGTAGGCCTATCTAAGATGTCTCTAAACTTCAAAAACAGTATCAAGCAAATTTCTAAAATAAGTCTAATTGTTTTCCTCCAACATTTTCAGTAAGAATATAAATAGGAACACGATGATTGCATTAGTGATGAATCCGATCAAGTGTATGACGTCATAATCAATCACATCACTCGTAGGCTGATGTCACAAACAAAATAGGTACTGAATAACCTATCTAAGTCCTCCATGAACGCTTAATAGTCAGTCAAGTGTACGAATTGCATGCCTTTACTATTTAATAAACATTATGCTCAATATTTTGAAACTAAATCGACTGCGCGCTGTTGCTGGCATAGACAGCAGCATCACCAAGTTAAATTAGTTTCAAAATATTCAACAGATTACCTGCATAGTTAAATGTATAGTTACCTTGATGTTGGGATTCTGGGGATTCAGTGTTGGATCAATTGCAACATTGGCAAAGCGTGGTACAATTCCATCAGCATGCCTATGTTATAATTAAGCATGCCTTATTGTAATTTCTTTCTTCCCCCATTCCCCATGTTGTTACCTTTTTATACTGCAATGCCTATGTTTTATAAGTCAATATAATTTATGTTACAGCCTACAGGTCCAGTCACCAGAGAGCAAACAAACGCCAATCAAACAAGCATAAGGCCAGCTATCAGAAAAACACAGTCAGCACAATTCACTAAGTGCGGGAGGGTTTACCAGATGGTAGCCGCTGACCTACATCCAGGATAATTCGGCGCTGTATGGGCCTGTATCTGTATACGGCTCTGGACACTTGACATTCTTCTTCTTCTTCTTTTTCTTGTTGTTGTTGTTGTTGTTCTTCTTCTTCTTCTTCTTCTTCTTCTTCTTCTTCTTCTTCTTCTTCTTCTTCTTCTTCTTCTTCTTATTATTATTATTCATATGTATTACGTTGGCTCTATCTGGTGTGGATGAAATGTAGGCCATCTGTACCGTAGCCTATGATGCAAATGGAAATTATGGGTCTAATCAACACCATATACAGTTACTTATAATTTGAAACAGTGAACTGACGGCAATACATTCTGCATGTATGGCGCTACCATGTATCTTAGAGACCAATTTATTGTAGTGCTTTCTTGTTATAAACATATATCAGAAATTACCTCAAATAGATGATGAATATCGTTGGATGCTAAGCTGATTACTTGTCCCACAGTTGTCTCAGAAAGCGAGGCAGAGTTCAGTCGCAGAATCTACAAACACATCGTATTTTTGCATCAGTGTACAACAAAAACCTGCTATATTCGGAGAGTATCTAGATTTCAAAGTGTCTCAGGGGCAGAAACTCAGATCCAACATTTTAGATCATCCCTACCCAAGGCGCACATAATTTAGAAACGTGTCTACGCAAAATGGCAATTCTTTAAGGTAGCTGTTCTGGTGAGTATTGATCATTTAAACCCCAATATTCAACTCTCAGAATCGTAATTTTAATATAAATATACAGGTACGATGATGAATACTATCAAACTAAGTAATCCCTGCCACAATAGCTCCCAGTCAAAGCAGTATCAAAATATTCAATGTACTAATACAACACCATGAATGATGGTATGCATTTGGGTTTGTTTCGGTGTCAAACGGTAGGTGCATTATATAGTACAATCTATGCTGTTCAAGAGACCACTGCCTCTGAAGCCAGGAAATAGGGTGTTTAAAGGCAAGTTGTCGAAAAACCTGGTCTAAAGACGACCCATCTTAACGACCCCGCCAGCCTTTGCTCCAAAAGCTGCACCTTATGTCATTAGTATATTAGAAAACATAGCATATGTCTCGACTGACCAATGGATAGATCTGATTTGTTCCTCAAGCATATGACGTCAAAATAAATTACGTCACATGTAGGCTGAGGTCACAAACTGAATGCGCACTAAATGGTGTATCTAAGCTCATTCTTCAGCAATCTTGGTGCAGCATGAATCATTTTCAGTTGTATGACTTTGATCACGTCATATATAGCTGGAGTCGCGTCAGAGACAGTAGTCGTTTTTCTGTCTAATATATATTTAGCAACGTTGTCTGATAATTATGATAACATGTTGGGATGGGGAGAAACATAGTGGTCACAATGGATGTGCCGTCCACAATGTAGTTTTGAAATCTCTATAAGAACGCACCAAGCATCCGGCACTGCACTACAGCATACACAAATGTGTCACACATATTCCATTTCCCAATCTTTTGGGCAGAGTATCATATACACAAGTGTCCAACAGTCAAACACCCTTGTTACAAGCTCTTCTACGTCTTCGTGTAGAATACCCATTTCAGCTATGCCAGTCGCTACTTTTGAGATTTCTATATATGGGCATAGCCTTCCAAATTCATATTCAACATGCGTATGTCTGGGCGATTGTCTGGTCAGATACGTATGTAGAGAAGAAGAAGCAATGGCATAGCTCTTGGAAAAACATATTTACTTCATTTATATTGTGCATAACTTAAAAGATCGAGAGCGACTCTGATCATTACATCGTGCGTTTTGATATAATGTTCAGGGCAGCACCAGCAGCAATTTGGTGATCTGCAATTAATGGGCCTTTCCGTTTTAGCTATGCCCCGCCTATCTCTAGCTAACCTCCATCCACACCTCGCTCGTGTTGGGATCGAACGATCTCTGAACTCCCTGGCTATCAATTTCCAGAAAACTATACAGGTAAGCCATTGAATATTTTGGAACTAATTTGACTGGCCGCTGTTACTGCATATGGCAGCAACAGCGTGATTGCGTCCAGTCAAATTATTTTCAATATTCAACAGCATGTTTATTAAATAGTAGAGATATACAATTCGTACAACGTGTCGGACTATTACGGGTCAAAGACGGGCCAAAGAGAATCATTTATGACGTAGTGATAATGACATCATCCTACACGCCACTTAGCTGATTATGACGTCATATGACGTCAGATGATAGATGCATACTCTAGAAAGGTGAATTCCATATCGATGTTTCTTATCTGCTGGGTGTCTTTTACTGTGAAATGATTGGATGTTCTATGTTCTAAGCAATATTGGTAAGTCTGATGAGTGCCAGATTAATTTCTCTACGCTGTCCTAGCCAGGTTCCACTGTATGTGTCAGTCAAGGATCGCCGAGCATTGCATATTGTATGGGTTGATGTGTGCTGTGAGAAGTCAATATGTTTTAGCGTAAATAAATAAATAAATTAAGAAGAGGTCAGATGCAAAACGAGATATAGCCATTTTTTTTAAACCAGAATTTTTTTCCCACGTAACTGTTTATTTATTGTCAAACTGTGGCAGACAATCAGGACGAATAGCGTTTATCGCATTTTTGGCAAAAAATAATAATACCTAACTACATTTACTATGGGCTATAGAATTGGCGTCATGCATCTAAGCTCTTCGTATACATTGTGCGCTATCCTGCTCGAACTACATAGTTTTCAAAGCACCCATTGAGCACTTTTTAGTAGTTATGTCAGACTAGATTCCATTCCAAGAGGTTTTCATTTCTCGGAACCGCATTAATCTTAAAAACTTAGTAGCAGCACGTTGTGTAGCAGTTGCGTACTGCAGGAGCAAAGCATAGCCACATTTACTAAGAGCCTTCCAATGCGGTATCTAGTGACCTGAACGCTCAGCAATGACACACAATCTTAGAATAACTACATCGTCCACGGGCATCAACTACAGCTTCATTGTTCTTAATTTTCCACGACTCTGAATCAAATCGCATACTTGTTTCGAGAGATCAGGTACATGTTCATGTGCACAAACATCTTCTGGTGAAATATCATAAGAAAACAGAATTTTGTAGAGACAGCGTACTTCCGACCACATTCCACGTGTAGATAGATTCCATTGCCTTTCATCATTTTACCATAATGCACACAAGATACAACTATAGTTGCTCGTTTGGTGGACGCCATCTATCTGTCAGCCGTAACTAGGCTAATGAAATGGCAGCATATGTGTCATCGGGTATGTTGTTAGAAGCATATTGTTCTAGAGATGACACATCTTCCATTTCCCACGATAGCATAATTTTTAATGAGGCATACGTGAATCTGTTACGTCCCAAGTCCTCAATGCGTTAGTATAGGATCTGCTATATTTAATGCATTATGCATCGTTGCCCACACACGCCATGTAGTGGTTTCCACCCAATCAGCCTGCAGGCAACGTCGATGGATACCATCCACATGTAAGTACACATTCATATCGATTCACTGTGGATTATGTTGCCACCATTGAACCTTATTTTAGCATGCTAAACATTAGTAATGAGAAATTGTCCAGAATAGCCATGTTTTACTCATATCATGATGTAGAACCAGAATGGCAATCCCTAGTCTACGACTATTTACATTATCGGGATATTTATGCGGATTAAGATCAAATTGGGCAATTCTATTTTACGCGGAACATGATTTATTGTGTTCAAATGTCAGTGAAATCCATACATAGTCTCTGAGAAAAGCATATATCCGTTCGGATTCTGATCGGGATCTGAATAATTACTGGATCATCATTTCATGTGTTCAAATTTGAGTCTCATCAAGGTGGGGTGGGGTGGGGCAGAGGTAAAAAATTGTTTATCAAGTGTAAATTGAGGCAAACCTTTTTGTGGACTCGGTACGGTCATATCAAGATGTTATCACTAAAATTTCCTCATTAACCAAAATGACCGGGTTCATCTATTTGTTCGTAGTTTTCTAGGCGAATACAAAGAGCCTGGATGGCTATACATTTCTATATATTACCTTTCTATACAGCAGCGCCATCGTCGCACCTCTGATCTGGATTCCAACTTGTGCGTGCAAATACGTATTCCAATGCGACACGAACGCTTGTATTGCAATAGTAAATGCAAAGCATGCGGCGAGCAACCAGACTGTGGTATGATCAGACGAATTGGAAGGCAATGTTAGATGGTCTGATAGACTCTGGAACAAAATTGGGGCTACGACCAGCGTTAGGTCCTAGAAGAAGATTAAAAGAAGTAGATCTATGTATTCTAGAATAAGTGAGATGCGCTATTGTTAAGACATTAACAGTTTAGTAAGAAATGTCAACGTATTTGAGAGACATGTCATGTTATGGCTTTAATATGAGATCAAGCTATTGGTTTTAGTCCAGTGCCCGCTACGTACCTGCAACAATGGCTGCCGAAATAATGCCAAAATGTCTATACCCAAATATTTCTACCCGGTTTGAACTCCAGACTTTATTGAATTTTCATAGCATTAATCATCTTGCTACTTTAAATCTGGCGTGTTTAGCAAAACGCCAAAAATGTCAAAAGATTTAACAAACCGACCGACAGACGGAATGGCCGACCGACTTATACTAAGTGTGAGTCGCAACTAAAGTATGGTAAAATAAAATCCCACCCTCTTTCAAAGAGTAAGCAATAGGTACCTACCTAGCTACTTGAATTTTCCGCGTCATATAATAGGAAACATATGTGTTATGGTGTGTGGCCTAAGCCAACTCTATGAGCTTTAAAAGACTACTATCAGATTGCAGATATTTACCATGAAAATGGCTGGCTATAGGTGAACGACATATGCTTACTGTAAATAGGTGAATCAATGTGTAGACGAAATAACGGGCACCGAACACCTTTGCTAGCACCAGGTAATATCCCATCGTTCCCTGCGACGCACTTTTGCGCCATCCACTGAAAAATACAGGAAATTATTATTTTTTTAATGTATGATTACTATCCTCGCCCCGTAAGGGGAAAGGGCATTTTATTCATGCGTGCGTGCGTACGCGCGTGAGTGTGTCACTCTGCATGCGGGCGTGTGACTCTGCGTGCGTGCGTGCAACTCTACGTGCGTGCGTGAGCTCGTGTCTGGCGCTTTTTCTCCAAAATGCTGACTTGGTTTATATTTATCACAGCACATGATCTTACCCGACCTCCAATCTTTTGGCCATGGTTCGGTTTTAAAACCAGAATCTGGATCAGATAAAATTATGGATCAATGGGTATCCCGAAAATTACTGGTCCGATTTGGCTCACATTTGAACACAAGAATCGGTGTGACAGTCTGCCTGCGTCACGACTTATCCGAAAACTCCGAAAAATCGGAAAGATCCGGAAAAGCCATTATCTATTCGTTTCGTTTGTTCGTTCATTCATATGATAGTTCATGTGTTCTTTCGTTTGGTCTTTCATTCATTTAATCGTTCCTTTATACGTTTGTTCATATGTTTGTTCATTCATTCATTCATTCATTCATTCATTCATTCATTCATTCATTCATTCATTCATTCATTCATTCATTCATTCATTCAGTCAGTCAGTCAGTCAGCCAGCCAGTCAGTCAGTCAGTCAGTCAGTCAATCAGTCATTTGCGCACTCCTTCATTCGTTCATTCTTTTGTTCAATCATTAGTTTATGTATTTATTCATTCATTCATTCATTCGTTCTGTCGTGCGTTCCTTATGGCTCAGTTCTGTGCGATCCGCCCATTTACTTGGGGAGCAGGGTGCCCACATTTTGGAATTTTGGGACCGGTCTGCTGTCAAAGGATGGCATATACCAAAATGATTCTTGAACCATGGAGAATACAGTCTCACTAGACATCCTTGTGGATCTGGATGTTAAAGGTCACTTTGACATTGAAATGTAGGTCAAGGTCGAAATTGTAAAGAATCGTGTATATCTGCCTTGAAAATCAGGTTTAAGCGCCATTCTTTAACGTATCGTATCAACTGAATTACAGAATATACAGTGTTATGCTCGAATTCAACATAGCATTTAACTTAGATTAGAATTTAAAAAAATGTTAATTATTGTAAAGAAAATAGACGCAATGTTATTGGATAGTGGATACCACACTAAGATTTCAGATTTTGGCTTTGATGTTTGTTACTGCTATAGACAAATCCATATATTATCTTTGATACTTGTGTATGTTCTTGTTTTAAATTTACATGAAACGGTCAAGGGATTCCTCAGGTTGATGCAAAAGACAAGACAGTATCCAAACTCCAAACCAAAGACCGATTATGAAAAAATATGTACTATGCCAGACTCGACGCGAAACTGAGCCTCTAGCTAATATTAAATCCACAGATAAACTTATAACGGCAATGCATATCTGACAAGCTGACACGGCAAACGCCTTGCATGTTATATAAATTGTGACACATGGTTAGAAAACAAGATACCAAAGTGGCCTCCACGGCGTTTCAATGTACAACAAAAACTCCATAAGCTTGTGGCAATAAGACAGTAACACCAATATCTCAACCTATAGCCCATCTACAGAAATCAAAGCGTCTACCTCTTACGTGTAGTAGTTAAATCAAAACACGATCGTATACACACGAACTTGATTGCAAAAAGATGTGTGTTATGTGTGGCAAAACTCTATCTTGTGGACATTTACTATGTCATCCATTGCAATTAGAGGCGTTCGAAGAGTAGTTACAAGAAAATGGCAGATTCTTGTGTGATTGTGATACTTTACATGTTCTAAGACAGTTTGTAGTAAAGAATATAATGTCAAATTAGCATTTAGATATGCTAGGTCGGGTATACAAGCTAACATAGATGAGTGACAATAATCCATGCATTCCTTTGACGACAGTGCCTATTAATGATAACCCAACCACCATCTTAATAGGCTGATAATTTACATAGATTCCTGTCCTATGAGCGGGAGACAAATTGGAAAGGACAATATCGGCACTGGTGCAATTACTGACGACCAAGTACAGAATGACCTAATTAATTTTGATGCCACATGTCTCCAGGAAACACTTGGCTCTGACCCAGACCGTGGTCCGTGGACCGAAAATTGCAAAGCTGAACACGTTTCATGTACAAGAAATGAAGAGTAAAATGTTGCTAAAGCCATTTCAGAAAAGCACAGTCCTCACACTTGATAATAATGGCACGGATTGTATGTAGCATGCGGTGGGAAAGCTGGTGTATTCCATGTCATTGTTGAACATAAATGCAATGCGATTCTCCCTTCGCTCTTCACGTAAAGTTAAGCTTTGTTAAACACTTGAGAGAGACTGAATCGCATGTGCTGTATGGATTCCCCGAAGAAGACTGCAAGACAGGTGTTGTTATATATGCTATGCATCTAATTCGGAAATGGTCATTATTCTTTAAGGACAAACTGCATGACACAATCGCAAACAAGCAACGCCTTTAACAACCTTCCCATGTAAAACAACAACTCTATTTATGTAGTGACTGATATGAATAGCTCAGTTTTGAAGGAAAGTGGGAATCAACATTGAATTGAAACCTGCAAAGGCATGGGTGGCTTTTCTGCTCCCGATCCAAATGGTTTCTTTGCAGTTTCTATAAATAATAACAACTTTCTACAACATTATCTACTAAGTATATGGGCTCGTATATTCTGTCGTACTTGGCTGGTGGATTCAGTGATAACACCGAAACCGCTAAGGCCACTAACATCGATACTTAATCAATCCCATGCCAAATGACTACACATGGAGAGGCGGATCAGTATGTCATTCTTCACACACTTTATACTGCAAGGTAAGAACATGCTGAGTAGATTTTAACATGTAGCAATGATCCTGATGTTATATGCATGATAACCGACTACACTGTCATGGCTGTCGACACATCATCCAGAAACTTACAAAAGATGTACTGTTAAAGATTTTGAATATAATTGGATCGGAAGACATTGCTAATTTTGTTATCCAAGGCAGCACTCTTTTCCAATCTGACGTGCAGAGCAAGACAACTATCTTGCAATTCAAGAAATACCAAACACTCCCCGTCCTTAATTCATTTCCACATAGCATCGCTGCAGAGATTATACAACTAATTACAAATTGCTAAAGATGCATTTATTGCACACATCAGTAAAATAAATCTGCAAGCCACAGCATCATTCATACAGATTCACGGTAGAAACAAATATGGAAAGAAATAATTAATAAAGTAATGAGTATAAAGGCAGTGTGCGGGGCTAGCGCAGACCACTATATTAGCATACCAGAATGAAAAGGTCATGAGTTTCTAATTCAGATATGCACAAATGAAAATTATCCCACCAACTTGATCCGCATTTGAGCAGCACTTGAAAGATACTCGCACCACACTTGTTGATAAATATGCCCACATATCATAACTAGATCTACCATCGTTTTCTGAGTAAGCCTGGAAACTTCGAAACGACAAAACTCTTTCCGTTGCGACAACATCGGCTGCATGGTCAGCAAAGAAAGGAATTATTTTCGCTTGTATGTCTGGCAAAAGCGGTAAAATAAACTGTTCTTGTAAATAAAGCGGGGCATTCCCTGCAATGTTGCATGCAAGTACACAGGATCCATTGTGAAAATGGAGCTGTGTCCGACTAACGGAAACACTTGTTTATGAATCTGACCGCAGTGATCAGATTTTTTTTGCTTCGACTTTCACTTCGAGGTTTTACATAGTGTCTGAGTTTTGACACCATGCCAAATATTAGCACTGGGACAGTTGATAAATCCTTGTTTTAGTTTGTGCGCATAGTCTGAGAAAGTCAATCTGTTACGTGATTCGTGCTTTTATGTGAATTGGTGGTGTTTCCAGTAGTCAATATAAAATATGTGACATTCCTGGATACATCGTGTGCAAGTGAACACGTCAAGTAGGACACTTAGCAATGCCAAGATAATTAATCCATTTTGTGATTAGTCCGATTAGTAATGGTATCATTTCTGTTTCCTTGATAGTCTGTACAAGGACTGCGTTATACCATTAACAAATGGAAGGATAGAAACAGTTATAATACGTTTTAATTTGTGAAAATAATTCGCGAAAAACTAAATATCTTGTGTGGAAGTATGAAATTTATGTTGAATACAATTAGTTCTTAGTACAGTCATTGGAAATTCTGCATAGTTAATGTATTTAACACTTGCGTTCCTGAAATTTCGGAATTTAATTTCAGTTCAACCATACAGGAACAACATTGAATAGTATAACTAATTTGGCAGGAAGCTGTTAATAATTTTGCTTCGACAGAAATGTCAAACCTACACGTGTTTCAAAGTATTCAACATAGCGGTTCACATTTTTCGCGGAATCTGGCTTAAAGGCTTAAAATGGTTAATCTGAGTATTGACCTATTAGGTCTAAGTCACCACAGAACATATTATTATTCAGTAGGAATGATATATCGAACATGGCACATCTCTAAAGAAATGTAGAAGCGAAATAGTGATTTGTTTACAATCGTGACCTTAGCCAGCAACTCAAGGTCATTGTAACCTTTAACATACAGTATCCGCAAGAAGTAGGATGACATGTTCCAGGCTGCAGGGATCATTTTGGCAGACCCGTCCCGAAAAACCCTACTTGCCCCCCAGGTAATTCCTTCGTTCTATTATTCACCTCCGCCTTCACTTATGCATGCGTTTATTCGTCGTTTCATCCCTTCATTCATTCGTTTGCTCGTTTCCTTCATCAATAGATCAATTAATTTAGTAATTCAACCGTCCATGCACCAATCCGTCAACATATTTCTCTGTCTATTCATTCAGTAAGCCACCAATCGATCCATCAGTTCATCTATCTGTCTACCAATCCTCCCGGCGTTCACTCGTTCCTTCCTTCGTTTATTAATTCGTTCGTTCATTCATTCGTTCATCCATTCTTTCATTTGTTCATTCCTGAATTCCTTTGTTCATTCGTTCATCCATGTGTTCGTTCATTCATTCAGCCGGCCATTCATTCGTTTATTCATTCGTTCAGCCATTTGTCCATCCATCCATCCATACATACGTACCTTCATTAAGTCATTCAGCCATCCTCCGTTCATCCACCCATGCATTTATTCATTCATTTGTTCATTCGTGCATTTGTTCGTTGGATCGTTCGTTCGTTCCTTTATTCTGTCGTTAATTCGTCCATACATTCCTTCATTCCTGCATTCCTCCCTCCGTCCGTCCATGCATCCATCCGTCCGACTGTCGTTCTCGCCATCAGTAGGTCCATCAGTCTGTCCATCAGTACATCCATTCATCCATTCACCCGTCCGTCTGTTTGCCACTTCGTCTAGGCATCCATCTGTTCATCCATTTGTCCATCCATCCGCCCGCCCACATGCCCACCCAACGTTCACTCGCCTGTCAAACCCCGCACCTACTGGCCCACCTGCCAGCCCGCCAACTGGACCGTTGGCCGGCTTGCTTGCCTGGCCACCAGCCAGTCGTCACGCCCACCGACCAATCTGCCAGTCCGTCCACCCATCTACCCGACAGCTCATCCATCCACCAATCCAACTGCACACCCACCCGCCTGCCCGTCCGTCAGTCTGTCTCTCTCCTTGTCCATTCACTCCGTCATTCCTGCGTTCCTTTGTCCAATCGTTCCTTCATTCATTCATTCATTCATTCACTCATTCATTTTACCTTCGTTCCTCCATCTGTCTTGCCAGACATCCATCCATCTATCTGTGCGTCTGTCTGCTCATTCCTTCATTTGTTCATGAATTCATGTGTGCATTCATTGATGCATCTGTGCGTGCATTCATTCATATATCCGTTCATTCATTTGCTCTTTTTTCATTCATACTTTCGTTTGCTCTTTTTATTCGTTGGTCCATCCCCTTTTAATTCATGCGAATTGTTGGTTCATTTATTATTTATTTATATAAATGTATTCACTTTATTCATTCATTTGTTCGTTCGTTCGCTCGTTCGTCATTGGATCGTTCGTAAATTCGTTCATTCGTCCGTTTGTTCGTTCGTTCGTTCATACATTTATTCGTTCGCCGATTCATCCATCCATCTGTTCATCCATCTAACCCTCCTTCCGCCCACCCACCCGCCGCCCGCCCACCCATCGATCCATTCATGTATTTGTTCATCCATTCATCCGTCCATCTGCCCATCCGTCTGTCTGTGCCATCCATCCATATATCCATATATCCATCCATCCATATAAATATATATCGACGGACTCACACACGCATGCTCGCACGTCCGCCCACCTTACAGCACCCCCGACAGCACGCACGGACGCTGTCTATCCACACATCCATTTGGTAAGTTGTGAGTGCGTACATCGCAATGCAGTGCAGCGCGTGCGTGCGTGGGTGGGTGCGTGCGTGGGTGAGTGCGTGCGTGCGGTGTGCGAGCCAAACGACCAGCCAGCCTGCATGCGTGCATGTGTGCGTGTGTAGGTACATGCGTGCACGCGTGTGTGCATGCGTGCGTGCAAGTGAAAGTTACCTGCATGCGCTCATTGGCTCTCTCATTTATTCAATCATTTCTTCGTTCGTTCATTGTTTGCTTTGATTGTTCCATCATTCATTAATTTGTTCAATCTTTTGTTCTTTCTTTCATTCGTTCGTTCATGTATCTAGCCCTCCATTCTACGCATTCATCCATTCAGTTAACTGAAGTATATTTGACACTTACTTCTCTAATCTATCTGCTATCGGTCCAACCTTGTCTTGCTCTGGAAGTCCGTACAAGTCAGAAAATGTCAGAGGACGTTTTAGACCTTTCCATAACAAGTCATGAATCCACCTACGTTAAAAAGTACATCATAGTAGTAGTAGTAGTAGTAGTAGTAGTAGTAGTAGTAGTAGTAGTAGTAGTAGTAGTAGTAGTAGTAGTAGTAGTAGTAGTAGTAGTGTAACGCGGATCGACCGGTCAGATAAGAACCGTCCCAGCCAGTCTGGGTATGCGACGACCGGGCGGGGACGTTCCATGCACGCCCCCTGGGTAGGGCGATAAGCGTGTGTAGAGCCGATTATGAGAGGATCATAAAAAGTCCATAATATTGCGTAGCACGCATGCGTGGGCATCGGAGATTGCTTGACAACGCATCGCAAACAGTCCCGAGCTGGTACTCGTAATCCCTTTAGATTGCATGTTTCTCGCCAGTCTTGGTTACATTCATGACCAAACTGAACCGAGGATTCCAAAACGCTTTACCATTTTTAAATCAGTTAGGAATTGGCTGAGTTAATTGCTAAATGAGCCCACTTATTCTATTTTCAAAATATTGATCCACATAGGCTTAGCGCATGTATGCTGTCAGTACATGGGTACAACAGCGTGTCACGTGACCCCCTTTCCCTCCCTCTGAAGCGGGCTTGCTGATTGGCTATGGCGTTCCATCTGTGACGTCACAGGCAATATATAATGGGTCGAAAAATCAGTTTCGAGAGCACTCTGGTGGTGGTGAGGTGCCTGGTCTGAGAGGACTAGCGCAAGTGACTCCATTCCGTAACGCAAATATCCAACATCTGCTGCAGATCCTTTCACTTTTCAAACTCATTGGCTCTATGGTACAAGCCACTACATCCGCAACCACAGTTTTGTAAACTCCTGGGAAGATATCACCCGGGGGCAATAAACAAAGTAAAGTCAGGTATCCCAAGCCACTACTTCTGCAAAGGGACCTTTCGGATGGATGGGCCTTTTGGCCCCGATGTAGCTCGTCATTCAGTATGCGGGGCGAGTGACGTACTCGGTAATGACTCGCCAGATCTGCTGTGCCACGCAACCAGTGGTGGAAATTGATCCGCACATCATGTGTTAGCATTTTTGACATTTCGACCTAAGTTATGGGAACATTGCTTGATGCATCGTGTGAGCTATTCGATGCATCTCGTCTTGTGGACCGCCAGAATGCATCCGCATTAAATAACAATCTTCCGTAGCCCGTCAAGAACTATAGAACATTTTTCAACTTCCGCTCCAGTATAGAACTTTTTAGACCAGTCAGATAAATTAATAACTTTTCATGTGATCGTGATTATCTACTAGCCATCTTCCTCCGCGAAGGATCGTCTTCACTTTGCCTGGGAATGAGCCGTATCTATAGTGTGACTGCAGTATTTCCTTAGCAGCTGACTTCCGCATCGTGCCATCTTGGGTTCCAAATTGTGTTACACTTCCAACTATCGTGAATATGAGACTTCCGTACCAATGACTAATAGGTACTCTGTTTTATTATATTATTATTGTCTTACTTCTATGCAACAGGTACTGATGACTAATAGGTACCTCCCGGGAATTTGAGACCGCATTTTTATAGCTTATTATTATTATGTATATATTATCCTCATTTTCCGTGCCTATCAGCACCGCAAGGTCGAGTGACCTATTACCGTATTTTTTATAAAGTTAATGATATGGCAGTAGCCAACCATGTTAAATTATTTTGTTTATTATAAAAACTCTTGGACCGCAGTGTCACTAGGTTACACAATACAGCAACAACACCCGCACCACCTTGTTCCCCACACAGCATACATTTTTCACTGAGGTCACTGTTCATGTTCTCATTATGCCTACTTAACATGCGGCCGACTAAACCTGGACTATTCTGGCTCGATAGGATAGGTTTATAGTGGTAGTGACGGTTATTCGGCAGAAGACATTTTGTGTTAGTCTCTTTTGCGGGGTAGAGGATATGTAACACTGCGCTCCGAGTAGATTGTATAAATTGGCCATTTTTCTTAAGGCCTCGTTTATGAGTAATTGCCTCTATCTACGCCCCACCAGCCTTTGGGCGTACTAATTTTCTGGATCTCCTTCCATCACGTTATTTTGAGTTAGCTCTGAAACTATTGGGGTTCCAGTGTGGCTAGAAATAAAGTGACGATCACCGCATACATCCCACGCATATCCTCGGATACTGTTTAGTTGAAAAAACCCCACCAAAGTAGGAAGCACTGCGAAAACATATATATAGGAGTCAGCCCTCCATTTAACTCTACCAGTGACTGGGTGCGGTCTTTGAACCCGCCACACCCTCCGTGGAATGTGACTATAGTTGGATGGCTGCATCTTTGTCCCCACCTTAAAAAACCTGAATGTGCTTTTCAAACGCTTATGTGCCGTATTTGTCCTTGTGGTGTTATCTGTGGTCATGACCTGACAGTGACAGGATCGTTATATGATTCTGGAACTCTCATTGCATGATAAGTATGCATGCGTCTACTGAGGGGAATGTTCCATAGGGTGGCCTCACGAACACCAAACATTCTCACCCATCAGACTTATATATTAAATGGTAGTTAGCTTATATTGCCAATTGCGGCTAAAATCTAGACTTGGACCAAATAACTAAAAGATAGGGTAAGAAGGCCCACATAAATAAAGCAGCAACTACTAACACAGAATTTTGGAACCTACATAAGATAAAATTATCCACCCGACCTTCACGTAAAACAGCATGCATCACAACTCCCATATAGCTTCACTAGGCTGACTTGTCACATATTTTAGTTTTGACAAGAGAGTGGCCGTTTTTGCCATTTCTCTTATTCTGCTTCAGCATTGAAGGTATTTTTCTGTGATCGAGGCCCGTGTGAGGCACTTTCCTCTCGCAACATAATGTTCCGTATCAGTAATTTGGTTTATATTAGCTAGCTAAGTAGCCGTGCTAGGACCCTCCTTTACGGGGATACCTCACGGATCTCATTCCGTGGGGTACCTCTGGCGAGGACCACGATTATGAGTCGTCAACCAGGCCCCATGTACTAGACATGTACTAGACATCCCCCAGGTAGCAGCAAATGAGTATGATTGTTTGACAGTACCATATTAATTATTGTATGTATCTTTAACATTATTTCCCAGCCGTAAAATGGAGCCGTGGAACCGCCACACCGGTGACACCAACAGCATGGACGAAACGGTGGGGTCCAACTTTGGCAGCGATGGTCGCATGACCCAACTGGAATCTGAATGTTCCACCGGCTCTCTAAGTCGGTTTCTGTATGATCTGGCAATGCCCAACACAGGCTCTGCAACCCTGAGATCCATGGCTAACCAACTATATCGCCTGCTGCACCACGCAACGTCTGGCGGACCAGCGCACATGCCCGGAGACTACAACTGGCACCCAATGTGGGGCTCGAACACAAAGTGATCTCACACCCACTCGTATGTTCCGGTCTCCCTTTTACTACAATCTGTACTCCCCCGACTCAGAGGTGGAGTATTATGATGGAAGGGCGACCCTACGAGCTAAGTTATTCTGAATTAGAGGACACACCATTAACATGACCACAAAAGTTCTCGCCGATCAGTGAGGAGGCCTTCCATGATGCCTCCCAGGCGGATGCGTCTTTTATAATCCTGTCTGACATCCACGCTAGGCACTCTACACTAGGGCCGTATCATGGACAGCAGCGGAGCAGCCCCCATATGGTTCACCGTGTCAACTTTAAGGTGATCAATGGCCCGCCCATCATGCGCTGTGGCCCGCATCACCTCCAACAAGAACCTCATCTCCATGCTACCCTTCAGTACCTCAGCATGGAGATAGGAATGCAGGAGCGCCATGGCCATCATATCCCAGAAGTGGCACCAACACACACCAAACTCAGAAGCCTCATCATTCCCCTGGACCTCCGGCGTACCGAGGGAGACCCGAGCACCATATTACGGATCCGCCACGACGAATGCACAATACACCCCCACCGGTGTATCGTCCTATATCGAGGTGGAAGACTGGAATCGCCCCACCCCCCACCCCTTGTGAAGGCACCAGGATACGCGGAGCCATGTCCACCAACACCGATCTACATCAGCATTCACCTCATTCACTCCCCCGCCCCCACCTGGATTCCCGCCCATTCTACCTTACCATGGCATCAGTTGAGTCATCCTCCCACCCCAAATTCAGTTAGCCGCATCCGATGCCTCGTCACCAGAGCGTACACTAACGCCATGTATGGGGGTATACCTCCATTTAGATGCATTCATTGGTGCATTGAGCAGGGAACTGGCCCTTAAGGAAAAACTATTCCTTTTGGAGCACGGGAGCCTTCAAACGCTTACCGCGACAGCCATACACATCGAGAATTTCCTCGAGCAGGAGAAAAACGCTCATCAACTCCACCCCATCAATGAGCTAAATGACGCGAACATCCTCACTTCTACAGACAATCCACATACAGCAACTAGCATTGATGGCAACAACACAACATAATCCGTAACACCTCCCCGAGGAAATCATGCACCCCGGGGAAGAGGGCGTGGCCAGTCCCATCGCGGAGGTCACGGCAATGCCCCAGGATGCGGGAACCAGCAGAATAACAACAATAGGCAGGCAACACATGATAGTTTAGTGGAGATCACAAAACAGATCTCCGCCATCACCAATCTGGTCACCACACTTAGCACCGCGGTGGCAACCCAACAAACTACACGACCACCACCAAGCGGCAAAACACATCAAACCCAACCACCCAACACATGCTACGGATGTGGTCAGACAGGCCATTGGTGGGACCGGTGTCCAAACCATCACCCCACCACCTCGGCTCCATTGCCCACTGATCGACGAACACCACACCCAGAGAATCCGTTAACCCAGAACGGGCACTGATTAGAGTCACTTCAGTAACCCATCCTCAAACCCGACTCAACTGCGGTCCTTCAACAGTGACTACAGGTGGATTCATCACATAGTACAAACACTACACAAAAAACGGCTTCACAGAAGCCAGGGCCTATGATGCACAATGCATCCACAGCCCCAACAATCCATCTCTCTATGGACAATTGTGACCCCGCAATAGCCATACTAACTAAAGCCTATTTCCTATGTAAAACGGCAGTGGTTGGTTGTGGCACCTCCACTAAAACAACGTTTATACAAGTACCACGACCCACCACCAAGGCACTTACCACCCGGTGACTTCTGGTGGTCTGCAACTGTAGTTCAGATCGACCGGTCAGGTACCAGCCATAACAGCTAAGCTGGGTACACGCCGCCCGTCCTGGATTCGTTCCCTAAAGACGCCCCCCCCCCCGTGGTAGAGCCATAAGCGTATATGGACCTATGAGAGAGATCGCGTTGCAAAAACGACTAAGTTCGTTAAAGCGCATAATGCGCATGCGCACGCTTAGATGCTATTTTTGATGGAGCACATGGTTTACGACCAGGATAGGATGGCGCTTTTAGATGGTACCCTGTAATCCTTTTTGATTACCTGTTCTCGTTGAATCTGGCATTAATCAAGACCAGAATTCTACGGGCTTTTTAAATCTGTAAACCATTTCAAAATCGGTTAAGAAATGGCTGAGTTATCCACGGAAAACCCGTTTTGATTATCTTCAAAATATTGCCGTGACGTCATAACCACGTGGACTCAGAACTTCTAGAATGTTCTAGAACATTCAACTGCGCTATTATTAGCTACGCGCTGATTGGCTGTTGCTCGACTGATGATTGGTTGGAGCCTGTGCCTGTGACGCCATGAGGAGTATAAAAGGAGACACGATCCAGAGAGCGAGAGCATCCTCGGCCAGGGGCTGAACGGGTTGGACCTGTACTAGCTGCGATCGACAGATATTACGCATATGACTTCAGTTTCTGTTTCTCTCCCATAGCTAGCAGTAGCCAACCCACTGCAGTAAGAACAATTTTGTAAACTCCCTACTTACTGGAGCAATTTGGAACTTTCTGATTACTGTTCACGAATATCAATATCTACTTCAGAACACAAACTTGCCGTGAGGCCTTTACGGCCTGAATATGTGATTCTACAGATGTAGAGGCAAGATATTATTTGATGGATGACTCGCCGGATCTGCCGGCCACGCATAAAAGTGGTATTTCAACTGTCACCACACTAATATCGTGTAGGTTCTTCTAACTTTCGACCGCAGCAAGTAAACTCTGCCCGGTGCATCTTCAGAGCTGGCTGACGTACCCAGCACCGTTAAGCTTTGTTTTGTATCTTCATTTGCATCTGACAACCCCCCCCCCCCCCCGTCTGTGATCGGGTTGTTTACAACTCCCATCCATGCCATCAGTGTACAGGAATTTTCTTCACAGCAGCAATGCTATTTTATCTTTTGCTGACTGCATGTTAGACATTCTATTAGGCTTACAGTGCTGAGCGATGTACTCCCTCCATGAGTGTTCTTGTAGGAATCCTGTTTGATTCCAGAGAATGCATCAATTCACGTCAACTACGGAATGATGTATCAATTTCAGTAACATGATAGCCTAACTTAAGAATGGCTACCAAGTATTCAAGTAACTATACTTAACATGTTAATTATTCTGCTATATGTAATTTTCTAATTATATTATATCCGTAAGAACGGTCCCGATGACTAAAAGGTACCGTAACGGTCTTAGGACCGCTAGTTATAATTTCTTTATTTGTTTATAGTTATTCTCATTTTCTGTAAGGTGTTTTTACTAACCACACCGTAGTAAGTTCGTTAACCTGTGCTAAAATATATAATTCTGATCATATTACACTGTATTGATTGTTCTGGTTAGTTTATATATATATGGCCAGTGGCCATCAGTTCATATGTTTTGTTTATTTATAGATTGCAGCGCACGTAGGAAACACTATACAGCAACACTTATATATGTAGCACTTTATCCCGCCACCAACAATTTTTCACTGAGGTCGCTGTCCATGCTATAACTCTGTTTAGCCCGGCATGCTACCAACTAAACATTTTCTATTCTGCTCGATAGGATAGGTTCAAAATGAATAGAGACACTTTCTTCATCACAAAATCTGTAGTATACTCTTCTCTTCCGGTAGTGCAATAATCTATCCCCGCACTCCAGTAAGACTCATAACTCCATGATTTTGTCTCTCTTCATGCGCCACTCAGCCTTGTGGCTTCTTAATTGTTTGGATGTTCCTATCCGCACCAGGGACTGATCCGACTCTGGGAAACTGTTGGGGTTTCCAAGCGGTGATGGCCAGGGTGTGGTATCACACACCCTCCCTCCGTATCTTGGATACTTAGTAGTTAGCACGTTTGCCAATGTAGGAAAGCACTGCGAAAACATATCTTAATTATTATTTTAGTTACCGAACCATCCTCCTGCACCGCAGCGCAAAACTGGGCAAGTTGTACATAAACCTAACGACAGGTTAAACGGTTAGTTCCATAGGACCCGGTGACGGGCGAGATGCGTATCGCCATCGAATACATAAGAATGTCTGGGCATGATATTTAGATCTACCATGCCCTTACGGGAAGGACATTTATGGTGGGTATTCGTCTCTCTTACCCCCACCATAACGATAGGACAATTGTCTAATAATGCTTTCGTGAAACATAACCTGTGTCCTGTAACTTTTTGTGTGGCTACGGAGCGGGATGTCTGGATTCTTATCCAGCAGCATGTATGAGCTCTGTCTTCAGTATTGATGTCTTAGGGCATCTGTTCTCAATTACAGCCGTGTCTAATAGCTAGGTAGATACCAGCCATTTGTGGTCTAAAACAGTTCTTGTTTCGAAAAAACCTAAAAGCCAATTAAGCGAAGCAGAAGGCCTGCATAAATAAATTGGCAACAACTAATTCAGCATACTAAGAATCACATAAGACGGTGATGTGGGAATCCGTCGGGAATCGTTCATCCCGTCTTCACGTAAAACAGCATGCAACCCTATAGTCATAATCTCACTAGGTATGATCTTTTCTTTCTCAAGCATTTTTGGTTGAAATATTAGAGTGGGCCTATTTTTGCCTACTACTCTTCTCCCGCTTTACACAGTGGCGACACCTTCCCAAGATGGGGGCTCACGCGAGGCACTTGCCTCTCACAAGGATTTAGCGACGATGGTCCATGCGAGGATAATACTCCTCACCCAAACTAGCACTAAGAGTAATGCCCGCGTGAGGCACATAACTTTTCGTCCGAGATAATCTTCTTCCTTTCAGCTTAGAGGTATAATAATTTATAATAAGTTAATTAGCTACGTCTCATGTATGGGAGCCTCCCTTGCGGGGATACCTCTGCGGACCTACGACTCAGTGTGGTACCTCTGGGAGTCCCATGTTTAAAAGTTCATCTACCTGTCTCTATGTCTCGTATTTTCGTATGCTCTTATTTAGTTTTATCTAGCATATTCATAATTGTTTAGGTAAAATCATTGTATAGACTTTTTAGGTCACTAAATCAAATCTTGTAAGTTCATAGATCACGAAATTTCTTGGGATGAGACAGTTGTATTTAATGTTCGCGATGATGATCGCACGGCACCACCGGAATGACTGAGTTCCACCGGCCTTAGGAGCTGATTTTTGTTACCCGCAGGGCAGTCTCATACAGGATCTGTCACCCCGAGGCCAGATGCTAACCAGCGTCATCATTTGTCGTACACTTGCGGCGTGGCGAGTCGACATGATACAATGGAACGGCCCGACACTTCCCAATGAGCTACACAAAACCCACCAACCATCATCATCATCTACAGCACCCAGTAGCAGTAGTAGTGACATGGAAAGAAGCCAGCACACCGCATCATGGATCCACGAAAGACATCACCACAAACATCAGCATAAACAGTGGCAACGGTGCTGTTTCTTTTGCTCATTTCCTAAACACCCCATGATGCATTGTCTAAAATGGTTGGCTCAAATAGCTCTGCTCCATGCCAGTCCAATTCAAACTACTGTCTATAACAACTCACAGCACACACCATCACCTTCAAATACAGCACTACTGCTACCCCGAGCTTCGTCGCCGCCTAAGCAAAATCAGCAGCAACGATGATAAGCTGGCTGTTTCCTCACTCAGCCACCAATCACACTCACGGAAGCAACTGAGAAGCAGGAGACTTTCATATAAGGCTCCACCGCAGCTAGGAAGGATCCCCAGACTACAATCTTGGAGACTCTTCCGCAAGCACACTGCAAAGTTATCTATAAGTGTGCTTGCTTGTTTGGTGGAATATCTACCAGTGCCACTGTAGACACTGGAACTTCCATCACTGTCTTTAACAAGCGTCTCTATGAGAGCATCCCACCTCATCAGAGATCACCCCTTAGGTCTTCTAACATATTTTTACAAACAGCTACGGGGGCTGATATTCCTGTGGCTGGAACAATTAACATCGTAATACAGGTAGAGGAGATGCAAGTCATTTAGCAAGTTGTCATCACCTCCATTTAAAACGAAGCTCTACTAGATTCTGATTTTCTCAGCACCAGTGAAGACGTCATTCACTGCAGACAACACGAATTAGCATCAACCGCAACAGTTGAGCCGGAACAAGAGGAAATCCCATGGGCCACTGCTAGGAAATAACACACATAGCCATGCTGGAACCCGACCATGAATACATGATCGCCTCCCAATGTGCAAGTCCATGGATGATCAATGGAACAGCCGATCCTATAAAGCTTGTCCGTGGCATTCACTGCGGCCATTTGGTGGAAGTGATTTCCCTGGAAATAACTCCCAACACACCTACAGCAACAGCAGCTTCTTAGGACAACATACCGGAACATCTGCATGACCCATATTTGCGTGCCACAGTTGGATTGATGCAATCCCACAAGCGTGATGTATGGCGAATCCTGTTTAAATACCAGGAGAGCCTTTCCACAGGGATATGGACCTGGGAGAAACTCACCTCATACATCACTCCATTGACACTGGGAACAACCAACCTATACAGCAGCCGGTACATCATCTTCCCATACATAAAGAGATAGAGGCACATCAACAAGTAAATAACATGTTGCAGACAGGCATCATAGAGCCCTCAGCACCCCCTGGGCCAGTCCCATTGTACTTACAGGCAAGAAGGATGTATCTTTCCAGTTCTGTATTGACTACCGCCGCCTTAATGATCTAAGTGTTAAAGACACGTATCCGCTTCCATGTATAGATCAGGTGTTAGTTTCTTTGTCCTGAGCCAGATGGTTCTGCACCCTTGACCTGGCAAGTGGTTACTAGCAGGTAGCCATGGATGAGGATGACCGGGAGAAGACTGCCTTCATCTGTAGAGATGGTCTTTTCAAGTTCTGCAAGATGCCCTACGGCTTGTGCAATGCTCCAGGGACAGTCGAGCATCTCAATGAGCAGGTATTAACCACCCTGCAATGGGAAATCTGTCTCTGCTATATTGACGACGTTATCATCTTTGGACCTTCGCTTCAGCAGACCTGGTCCAATTTGGATAAAGTCTTAATGCGGTTCTGTACCACAAACCTAAAGCTCAAACCCAAGAAGTGGCATTTCTTCCATCAGAGTCTCGAGTTTCTCGGACATGCAATATCCGCAGATGGAGTGGCCACTCAACCTTCCACAACTCAGGCAGTGGCAAACTGACAGACGCCAACTTCCGTAATGGATATGCGAAGTTTCCTCAGGCTCTGCCAGTACTATCGCCAGTACATCCATCACTTCAGTGAGATTGCGTCTCTTCTCTTCCAAATCACTGAGAAAGATCGACCCTTTGCGTGCACGAGTGAGTGTAGATTTCCTTCAGAGCATTGAAGGACCTATTAACAACCGCACCTATTCTTGCTCATCCTAACCCTAACCTCGATTTCATCTTAGACACTGTTGCATCCACTTTTATGATTGGCGCTATTCTATCACAGGCCAAAGAAGATGGAATGGAGCAGGTACTGGGTTATGGTCCATGTACTCTGAACAAGGCAGAGAAATGCTACGCAACCACTAAGCAAGAATTATTACCTGTGGTGTACTTTGTAAAGTACTATAAACACTTTCTGTATGGACGCCCATTTACCCTACGTACAGATCACACCTCACTACACTGGCTTAGAAACCTAAAAAATCCGGAGGGCCAGGTAGCGAAGTGACAGGAATCCCTGCAGGCCTTTAACTTCAAAGTTAGTTCACCGTCCTGGCAAGTTGTATGGAAATGCCGATGCCCTGAGCAGAATCAGGATTGAGGGTAAACAAGAAGTGGCCACCACTGTAACACATACAACACAGCCAGCTCCCATGTTCCCTGAGCTGTGGTGCGCATACTGGGATGTGGAGAAGCTTGCCCATGAACAGGCAATGGATGTGCAGACATTGAAGATATACGCGTGGATCTAGGAGTGGGTATGCCCTCCAAAGTAATCTGTTAGTCCTTTATCCATCACGACCAAATATTATTATCAAGGGTTTGGGAATGCCACCTATGCGATGGCATTCTCTACATAAATAACCAGATAATAATTCCTGAGCGCTATAGGGTCATCATATTTTAACAATTGTATGAATGCACCGGACATTTACCCATTGAAAGAAAGACAGAGCGGATCAAACAGAGATCCCATTGGATCGAGATATGCGATAATGTCAGGGCTTGGGTCACCAAATGCGTCCCCTTGCAGAGACGTGCCATTTGCCAGCTCCACACCGCACCATTACAAATTAAAATTGTGGCATACAGACTTCAGTACATTCCAGCATGGGTTACATCCTGGCTCAGTTAATGTTAGGCCGTGAATTAGTCTTACCCATGGATCTGGCCATGCCCAGAATTCTGGGGAGAAAAATTCACCATCTCTCTATGTGGAGTTCATGCGGCAAAGAATAGAACAGGCGCATGAGCTGGTGAGAGAATTCCTCTCCAGTGCCCACAGGCATCATAAAACTTGGCATGACCAATGGGTGCATGGAGACCCATATGAGGTGGGAAAAATGGTCTGGGTTCACGATACATGACGGTCTGCAAACGTACCGAGTAAACTGAGTTACCAGTGGAAAGACCCCTATGTGGTAGTAGGTAAGAAGTCGGACATGACCTACCAGATCCACGCCTCGGATGGCATAACCTCAGTCATCCACTTCGATCTTCTTAAACATTGTGTTAGCGACGACCTGATGCCAGAGCTCGCACCGGGCCCTATGTGTAACACCAGTACCGAAACCAATGTACCTACAGAAACAGGTATTCCTGACGTTACCGCAGAGCACCGCGGTCCTAGTTCGACCCTTCTCCTACCAAGCCAGGAGTCTGGTGAACAAATGGCTAGCACTGAGGACGATGATGAGCCACGAACTCGCCCTCTCCCTCCTCAGAGTTGGTGTACCAGGTCTGGGAAGTCGTATTTGAAGACTGTGTGCTGTCCAAGGTGGCGGACGGAAAAGTTGTACCGCCGACCTCTTACCATTTCCACCCACTTCATGCTATTAGCCCAATCATAGAGTTGCCACAAGTGGAGGCTGAGGCTGTCCCAAGCCATGCCTCTAGTGGGGGTGGGGGTGGGGGGGACATAGAATGTGTAGCATGGAAGTGAAGAGGATTGATGAGGCCTTGGCCTGTTGCGGAGAACAGGAAAACCAGACAGCTCTAAGCACCCCTTGTCCAAAAGATGAAACCCCCAAACCACCCCCATCCAAGTCACGTCAGTGACACCACCCCCACTCCAATTGGCGTCCCTCATTTCTGCACCGAGCTCGGACACCACATGCCCCATCCCTATCACACTCCACTCATCGTCTGTTGACTGTCCATCTTGAAATATGAGAGAGACTACTGTTTCAGAGGAGGGAGCCTCCCACACCACGGCCACCTCCATGGCTGGTGGTGAGTATGAGGCAGTCTGTTCAGTAGACACTCACCTCGATTTTTCCTGTTACCTAAAAACTATGACCAGGTACCAACCATCATGTAACTGGAGATGTCCATCCCCCATCTGAGGTAACCCCCTCAACAAATGGCTCATCAACCCCCACCACCCACCCCATCCCCTCCCCGTGAGCAGTCAGAACATCACATAAAGACACAAAGCGACAGAAGCAAAAAAATCACACTTGCCCTCAAGGCTGGATGCGTCAATTATTTAATGCACGAACTTTACATACACGGCCGGTTATAGGAGATATAATTGAAACATTCTACATCCCATTACAATGAACAGCTTAATCCTCACCAACTAAGTACGTCATCAACAGTATAACAGCATGCACCTAATTTTTGCAACAGAAAAAGTTAGAGACATATTTTCTGCAACATTCCCTACCGCACGAATGCGGGGAGCTCATCACCCTCTGAAAACCCTACTTTTCCACAAAGCAACAGACTCGGCATTCCCCAGTTTGAAACCCTGGATATGCCCACCCTACAATACACATGCATTACGCAGCAACCCCGACTTCCCTACAACAGAACACTACCATCCACAGCACAAGTCAACATTTTCCGCAGGCACCCTCCTGCCATGGTCTATGGAAAACTGATCATATGGAGAGGAGGAAAACATCGTAATCACCACCCCTCGGAAGCGACACCTATCAGCTAAAAGACAGATACTTCAATCACACGTAAATACAGATTTCTTTTTATTGAGAGAGCCAGATGACCCCAGTCTGTCGACGGTAGCTAGTATGAGATAGGCACAGAAAGTGAAATTCGATAATGGTCTGATTCAAGCTACAACAGCCACAGTCTTGGTCATCCCCACTCTAAGTATCCTTGTCCCATCTTTCTAAGACTCGGCCATTACAGGGAGAATACATTCAATGTCTGATAAAGTTATCACCGCAGACACCGCAGAGCCCCACCCCCAACTGCAATACAAATTTGACACTTCACGACAGCACCAGATTCATTCAAAGAAAACCAGCCATGCATATCTACAGACCACATCAACACGACAGAAACAGACACTTAGGGTGACTGGTTCATAATCTCCATACGGCGGTATTGTAATTACTTAAACTGTCGCACACATTTTCCGAGTTGTACTGTAATAATTAGCTTTGTGTCTACCAATCGAGCATTGAGGAGGATGTTTGTCAGTCTACCCACCAGATAAATACAGTCCTGCTTGGTGGGGTAGGTATACTTGATGCCCGCAAGAAATGGATATGTTTAAACCAAACAATAAATTACAGACAGCTAAACTATTATAATTCTGATCAGGACTAAAATGTTCCACCACGACTACAAATCATTAATGTGCGGGCTGGCAAGGCAGCATCAAAACTTGACCAGTTTAAAACACAAGAGAAGTTAAAAAAAACCTCTTACCTACAAATTCCACTCAACAAACAGCAAGAGCTGGAATAATATATACTATACACGGAAGGAAGGAGTGCATTTTGACATGTTTCAACATTTCGCACAAATTTACAAGAATCAGCAACACTAATAGAAATGGGCACACCTAGTCCGATCAACCACGTGATTTCAAAACAAGAAACCACGTGATCAACACCACTGTTTTCCGGTAAATTAGATCAAGACTATAAACACGGGAATCACCCTCCCATGTAGCTACCATGCATGTGATGGAGGAGGCAAGAGGTGATGGGTCGGTGTCACAGACCGCTGATGTAATCATGCTCTCCCCACCCCATCGGGCATTCCAGCCTGAAATTTGAACAGGCGAGTTTATAATTATCTAACTTGGAAACCTACTCACTCTAATTAAAAGGTGATCATCCACAGGAATAAGTAGTTCCTGATTTTTTTGTTGATCGGAGGGCCGATTTTCTGGTACATGGAGATATAAACGATTCTCCTTTATTCTTATAATTATATTTGCCTTCTATTCACGAAGGGAATATTAAATCTGACACCAGGAAAATAAAATGGTCAGAATCCTTTTATAGACCTGACCGATTCACCCCAAACATTTTGGGTGTGGTCATCCGCCCTCCTGTGACGTCACCAAAGACTATAAAAGGAGATTGCGCACGGAAAATTCATCTTCGAAGATCGGCATTAGGCTACTTTCATGTTGCAAACCAAATTCTGTTAAATCTTTATCTTATAACTTTAATTGGCCCGTAGGAAAGTTATGAAGTTATGAAGAAATATAAAATAGGTTAGGTTAGTGTTTTGTGGTTCTGCACATAAACAACAATGTGGAAATAAAGATGTCTCTTGCAGAAGATCTGGCTTTGTCTGACAGCTCGTTACAAGAAAATCAGCAAAGAACGGTGAGGAAATCTCCGTGCACTTAATTATTATTTAATGGACAGCTGTGTAAACACAGATTTTCCCGCAACTAGAATTTGACATTACATATCAACCGGGACCATCTTTTTCAATGCGCATTTTGTCCAGATTGCAAATACTTGTTTTCGACAACATGGTATGGAGTGACTCACGCTTCCACGTCCAAGTATCGTGTCCTCATAGTTAATCTTCAGCCCGGGGAGCAGGACGAGCCTATTGACATTACAGCTCCAAGATTTGAAGCTCGTACCCCTCTTGAAGTAATTCCTATTGGAAAAATGGTCAAAACAAAGCGAACGAAGAGACACCAACCTACTCCTCCATGTTCCAGCATCACTACCATGGCAACACCAGCAACCATGTTAGAAGTAACCACCACCACAGCAGCCACCACACCAGCAACACCAGCAATAACCACACTGGCAGCACCCTCAGTTCCGGCTACATCAACAGCCACCATCACGCCACCAGAAACAGTTGTGACAAGTGTCCCCATAATGACTGTGCCTACGCTTTCTTTAACTTTACCAAACATTTCCGATAGTTCCACGTCTCCACCAGATTTAACCATCAATGAGGGAACCGCCCACGGAAACAGTACGACGACAACGCCATCGCGCAGCATTGTTTCTACCACAGTCACCACGTCAACACCCGCAGCCAGCACTCCTCACACTGCATCCATAGCTCCCGCTATCCATAAGGCCACTACACTGGATAAAGTGTACTTGGGGAAACGCCACATCCTGCACCAACCAGACATCTGAGCAGTCCCGCATACATCCACAAGCAGACTTATTCAAGCTACCAAGATCCGGAAACTCAGCACCAGCACCACTTCTTCAACGCCTCATCACTGCATTCAGAAGACAGAAATTTGCACCAGCTACCAACACTATCACCGCAATGACTACCATGATGACAGCAACTACCACGACCGACCGGACACCCAGCACCACATCAGTTCATCACATCACACCAACGTCGACACCTCATGTGCTAGACAGAACTTTTCCAAATCTATCCGCTACCTCCTCTGACAGTAGTGCGGAAGATGTTACTGAAAGTATCTCAGCATCTCGACTTCACCCGCCACGTCCTGCATATGCAGGTTGCGTCACCCAAACCCATTGGGGTAACTTTTCAGCCAATACCTGAGGCCATTACTGTCGCGGATTCAGCAGAATGTTTATTAAGTTGTGCAGAAAAGTGAATTACGCTTATTATGTTTATCTTTGAAATACTATTCTTATTATTATTAAAAGTTTTTGAAATTGAAACCCCGTCCCTAGGCTGACCACGGTCATCCTACACATCTATGCTAATTATTGCATAGCTGTGTCTCACCAATAATCGCTGCAGATCCCTATGCTGCAATCACACCCTATGTGGTGTAAGCGAACAGCAAACCGCAGCGAACATATCATTATCCTGATCATGCCATCCTAGTTATTGCTGGGGCTGCCTGATGGCTTTCTAATGTTTTAAGAACATTATTATTATTAACATACTATTTTTCTTATTATTTTTCTTCTTGTTTTAGATAACAAGATGGATATTGGTTGGCGAGAGCCATCCGTGCGGATTTGCAATAACAGGTCGCATTGTATGCATGTCCTCATATATCGACATGCATACGTAATTTACTGCTTTAAAAACATGTGATATGTATATAAATATATGTGTCTTTAATTTTATATATATTCTATTTTTATAATAACTTGATCCTGGTACGTTGGAGCTTGGGCATTCTCTGCATACAATTAATTACCCATCACCCAAGAGAACGCCCGTGCGAGCTATTGTTTTAGCTATAATCAAAGTAATAAAACAAATAAAAGAGCATGCACCGCAGCATGAATCCAAAAAAAAAGAAAAGGCCAGGAAAAATAAATACTGGGCCGAAAATCAAAATCAAATATATGCCGCCCTCCCCAAACACTTTCACATGCCTATGTGTCTTCTCTAATAATCTACACATTTCGCGCATACTACTCGCTACATGTCTATAATTCTCGCCTAGCGTGTGCCCTGTATGTTCGATCCACGATGGTGGTATTGTTCGTCACAGGTGCCAAACTAGGAGGGTGTGGTGTAACACGGATCAACCAGTCAGGTATGAACCATTCCAGCCAGTCTGTGTAAGAGACGACCGTGTCAGGTATGTTCCAAGCACGCACCCTGGGTAGGGTGATGCAGATGTGTAAAGCCGATTACGAGAGGATCGTAAAATGTCCTTAAGATCGCATAGCGCGCATGCGCGGGCGTCGGAGATTGCTTGACAATGCGCCTTAGCGTTGGGCAGAAAAAGCATCTCAAACAGTACCGAGTTGGTACTCGTAATCCTTTTAGATTGCATCTTTATCGCCATTCTTGGTCTGAATCATGAAGCGAGGATTCCAATACTCTTTACCATTTTTAAATCTGTTAAGAATTGGTAGAGTTATGGCTAAATGAGCCCACTTATTCCATTTTCAAAATATTGAACCCCCTGGGGTTTGTGCATGTATGTTCTCAGTACATGGGTACTATAACGCGCTACGCGACCCACTTCCCTCCCTCTGAAAAACGCTCGCTGATTGGCTGTGACGTTCCATCTGTGACGTCACAGGCAGTATATAAGGGGTCGAAAAATCAGTTTCGAGAGCACTCAGGTGGTGTTGAGGTGCCTGGTCTGAGAGGACGAGCGAAAGTGACTGCATTCCGTAACACAGATATCCAACGTCTGCTGTGGATCCTTTCGGTTTTCAGACTCTTTGTCTCTAGGATACAAGGCAGAGAGAGAGAAAAAGATATGCAATGTCTGCTGCAGATCCTTTCGCTTTTCAGGCTCGTTGTCTCTAGGGTACAAGGCACTACATCTGCAACCACAGTTTTTGTAATCTCCTGGGAAGATATCACCCGGGGGCAATAAACAAAGTAAAGTCAGGTAACCCAAGCCACTACTTTCACAAAGGGACCTTTCGAGCGAATGGGCCTTTGGCCCCGATATAGCTTGTCGTTCAATATGTGGGGAAAGTGACGTACTCCGTGATGACTCACCAGATCTGCCATGGCACGCAACCAGTGGTGGAATTGATCCGCACATCAAGTGTTAGCTTTTTGACATTGCGACCTAAGTTATGGGAACATTGCTTGATGCATCGTGTGAGCTATTCGATGCATCTCGGCTTGTGGACCACCAGAATGCATCCAGATTAACTAACGATCTTCCGTAGCCCATCAAGAACTATTGGGGATTTTTCAACTTCCGCTCCAGTGCGGAACCTTTTAGACCATTCAGATAAATTAATAACTTTTCATGTGAATGTGATTATCTACTAGCCATCTTCCTCCGTGAAGGATCGTCTTCACTTTTCCTGGGAAAGAGCCATATCTATATTGTACCTCCCGGTCATTTGAGACCGCATTTTTATAATTTATTATTATTATGTATATATTATCCTCATTTTCAGTGCCTATAAGCACCGCAATGTCGAGTGACCTATTAGCATATTTTTCTAAAGTTAGTGATATGGCAGTAGCCATCCATGTTAAATTGTTTTGTTTATTATAAAAACTCTTGGACCGCAGTATCACTAGGTTACACAATACAGCAACAATACCCGCATCACCTTGTTCCCCGCACAGCATAAATTTTTCACTGAGGTCGCTGTTCATGTTCTCATTATGCGAACATGACATGCGGCACTAAACCTGGACCATTCTAGTTCGATAGGATAGGTTTATAGTAGTAGGGACGATTACTCGGTAGAAGACATTTTGTGTTAGTTTCTTTTCCGGAGTAGTGGATATGTAACATCACGCTCCGAGTAGATTGTATAAATTAGCCATTTTCCTTAAGGCCTCCGTTATGAGTAATTGTCTCTAAGACTATTTACGCTCCACCAGCCTTTGGGCGTATTAATTTTCTGGACCTCCATCCCTCACGTTATTTAGAGTTAGCTCTGGAACTATTGGGGTTCCAGTGTGACTAGAACTAAAGTGGCGATCACCGCATACATCTACCACGTATCCTCGGATATTGGTTAATTAGAAAACCACCGCCAAAGTAGGAAGCACTGCGAAAACATATATATATATAATTAATTACTGGCCTGCAGTGCATCTCTGGGCGATATTACATAACACTAGTGACAGGTAAATGTTAGCTCCCCGGATATGGATCAGTAATAATCTGTAT